>WAAF01018246.1:54296-86104 GCA_013400475.1 Tricholaema leucomelas | reverse complement strand
CCACACTGCTCTTGCTGCAGCCCAGCACAGGGTTGCTGTCTGGGCTGCACTCACCCTGCAGGCTCCTGTTGAGCTTTTCATCAGCCCAGACCCCCAGGTCCTTCTCCTCAGGGCTGCTCTCAGCCATTCCCCACCCAGCCTGGAACTGTGCCAGGGATTGCACCGACCCAGGTGCAGGACCTTACACTTGACCATGTTGAACGTCATGAGGTTGGCCTGGGCCCACCTCTCCAGCCTGTCCAGTTCTCTCAGGATGACATCCCTGCCTTCTAGCATGTCAGCTGCGCCACACAGCTTGGTGTCATCTGCAAACTTGCTGAGGGTGCACTCAATTCCTCTGTCCATATCACTGACAAAGACATTAAAAATGATGCTGAGAAGCAGCGATGGTCTTTGACTTACAGCTGTGTGATTGTTGTGGTTCTTTGAAACAAGCATCTTTTGCTGCAGGTGGAAGGCAGAAAATGTAAAACTGTTTTTCCTCTTTCTTTCTTTGTTTTTCTTCTCTAGATTTTCAACTGAATTCTCACCTATCAACGCTGGCAAATATTCACAAGATCTACCACACCCTCAATAGGCTGGTAATGACTTGCCATTTTCTCTCAGCAGAATAGCTTGGGCTTTAGTTGGATGTTGTGGTTTGGAATCATGAAGTGATTACACTTTTAAAGACCATAACTGCCTTGTTTTATATGAGAGGCTGCTGGGTTTGTATCCCTTGTTAGTGAAAGCTGTGAGTATATACTTAAGGAGTCGGAGTGGAGTTTAGGGAACTCTGGATTTAGATGGTGTCTTCACAGGAGCAGCTTTCTTAGGTATATCAAGTTTGTTGGTATCATAATTGTTAGCCAGTTCCTCTCAGTCCTGGTGGGAAACAGGCTGAGTGAGCAAACTATCCTCTTCCAACCCTACAGGGAGCAAAGACTGTCCTTGCTTGTTTGCCAGGCGTTTGGATTTGGTTTAGTGCAACCATAGCTGGAAATGTTGATATCATAGAATCGGTCAGGGTTGGAAGGGACCACATGGAGCAGCCAGTTTTAACCCCCTTGCCTCTGACAGGGACACCCTACCCTAGAGCAGGCTGCACACAGCCTCAGCCAGCCTGTCCTGAAACACCTCCAGCCATGGGGCCTCAACCACCTCCCTGGGCAACCCATTCCAGCCTCTCACCACACTCATGCTCAACAACTTCCTCCTCACCTCCAGCCTCACTCTCCCCACCTCTAGCTTTGCTCCATTCCCCCTAGTCCTGTCACCACTTAATAACCTAAAAAGTCCCTCCCCTGCTTTTTTGTAGCCCCCTTCAGATCCTGGAAGGCCACAAGAAGGTCACCTAGGAGCCTCCTCCAAACTGCACAGCCCCAACTCTTTCAGTCTGTGCTCACAGCAGAGCTGCTGCAGCCCTCTGAGCATCCTCCTGGCCCTGCTCTGGACACACTCCAGCATCTCCACAGCCCTCTTGTCCCAGGGGCTCCAGAACTGGATGCAGTACTCCAGGAGGGGTCTCAGCAGAGCAGGGTAGAGAGGGAATATGCCTTCTGCATGTGCACTGCAAGTTTAGTGGCAAAGACACTGACTAAAAAAGGGGGCAGCTTGCTTCCAAGGTTTTAGCTGACCTTTAATTCACTTTCCTTAGAATACACAGAATGGTTTAGGTTGGAAGGGACTTCAAAGATCATTCAGTTCCTACCCCCCAGCATAGGCAGAGACACCTCCCACTAGAACAGGTCACTCAAGGCCTCATCTAACCTGGCCTTGAATACATCCAGGGAGGTTGTGGAGCACAGAATTCTGTGATTCTCTGATCCACAACCTCCCTGGACAACCTGTGCCACCACCCTCACTGGAAAGAACTTCTTCCTAACATCCGGTTTCAGTCTCCCCTCTGCCAGTTCAAACCCATTCCTCCTCATCCTCTAATTACAAGACCTTGTCAGTAGTCCCTCCCCAGCCCTCCTGTAGCCCCCTTCAGATACTGGAAGGCCACTCCAAGGTCTCCTCCAAGCCTTCTCTTGTCCAGGCTGCAGAGCCCAAACTCTCTCAGTCTGTCTTCGTAGCAGAGCTGCTGCAGCCCTCTCAGCATCTTGGTGGCCTCCTCTGGACTGGCTCCAGCAGTTCCATGTCCTTCTGGTGCTGGGGATTCCAGAGCTGTGATTTTTGCAGTAAATGGTGGAATAAATCTTCCTTATACTGCATTTATCAATAACATTGTTCAAGACAGCAATGCAGATATTTCCCATCTAATGGACAGTTATTTTGGCTCTTGAAACATACTTTTAAAACCCAAAACTAACAAAAATATTCCCCCCTATTATTTCAAGATTGTCCTTGAATTGTTAAGATTAAATTTGCAAGGGCAAAAGTTGTAGGTAAATATGAACTGAAAACATGAAGGCTCTGCAGTCTTGATTAGATGCTCCTGGAGCAAAGCTGAAGGTAGGTAGGCTGAGACTGGAGGTGAGGAGGAAGTTGTTCAGCATGAGAGTGCTGAGAGCCTGGAATGGGTTGTCCAATGAGGTGGTTGAGGCCCCTTGGCTGGAGGTGTTCAAGGCCAGGCTGTCTGAGGCTCTGGCCAGGATGATCTAGGGTAGGGTTTGGAACTGGATGATCCTTGCGGTCCCTTCCAACCCTGACTGATTCTCTGATTCAGGTTGCAACTCCAGGGAGGTGGTTGAAGCCCCATCCCTGGAAGTGTTTAAGGCCAGGCTGGCTGAGGCTGTGTGCAGCCTGCTCTAGGGTAGGGTGTCCCTGGGCATGGCAGGGGGGTTGGAACTGGCTGATCCTTGTGGTCCCTTCCAACTCTGACTGATTCTATGATTCTCTTTAAGTGATGAAGATGCTCATTTAATGCTTACTGCATGCTGAAGGTTGCTGTCTTGTTTAACTGTATCATTCCTGGTCTCTTGCAGAATCTGACAGAGGACGCTGGTCAAGACGATCACCAGACAGGTATTTAACAAGGATGTGGTAGAAATAGATTGAAACAAACCTCACCAAGTGAGTCTCTCTTAACTCCATCACTAATGAGATTTCAGAAGGCTCAAGGAGATTTAAAGAACAAGTGCCATGATTTTTTAAAGCTTTCTTCAACCTAGGTGCTTGTGCTTTCAGTTCCTCCTGTTAAGGACTTGCACAGGTTTCAGCAGTATCTGTCATTTTACTGCTTCTTAGTGTAAGTACTTTAGAAGACTTCATGAGAAAACTGTCTGACTCCTTGAACTCAACCTGTTAGACTAGCAGAACATCCACCTTCTTACAGTGTTTTGACTCTTGGAAGAGCATGAGAACGGAGCAGAAGCAGGACCTCTTGTGGACGTTGTGATGCCTGTGACCGAGTTTAAATGCTGTGCTCCAAACACCCCAGCTGCTTGTTTTTATTTAGAGTGGTTTTGAGGGAGGTTGTCCTTATGCTGACTTTTGGTCAGCGTCCAAGAGCTGTTTCTTAGACCAAATCTGTTTTCTGTTTGCTGAAGTGTCACTTTTTGAGGCCTTCATCCAGCTGCCTGGTGCTGGCTTGCTGCCAGTCTTGATTGATCAGCATTTTGTGCTTTGTGACTTGGTATCTTTCAACTTTTGTTACCTCATCTTGCTCTTATTACTTATGAGCTGGCATCTTTGATTTGTTTCTCTTCCTTCCTTTCTGTGTTTCAGGCGTAGTGCATAAGGAGGAAGGGAAATAACTTAACTGGCTTCAGGCCCTGACCATTCAGCAGAATTCTTCTATAAAACTGACCATATCTCTCCTACCATCTGTCTCAAAATTGTTTTTCCTCTTTCCTGAGGTGCTGTCTGTGTTTGCTGATGTTACCTTGAGCTCTCAAGAAGGTGGGGAGAGCTGTCAGCTCCTCTTGGAGGTTTCTGGGACACACAGATCTAGCACACTCTTAGCCTAGAGCAGTGAGGAGAGATGTGTAGGACTGCATTGTTTGAGCTTGGACAGAGCTTGCTTAGGGCTTATGTACCCCCCTCCATAACTTGACAAGTGACTTGTTTTCATTTATTCTAGCCACAGAGGGCTTCTGTCACATATTCTTCTTCAGTGTGGTTAGCTATTGGGTATTTGTACTTAGCTGATCGTGTGAATGAAAAGCCTCTGCCTGTTGGTGCAGGTAGGGTGAGAGGTTTTGTTGTCCATGTGCTAGAGCTGATGCCCTCTCCCATCTCCTGATGGAGACTTGGGATTCTCTCCTTTATGTTCCAGGTGATAGTCACTGATCACATGTATCAAAATACATTCCATAATCTTTGCTTGTTTTTGATCACAAAAAGCTGTTGTGAAGTATTGAGGCATTTCTGTTCCTGATCAATCAGTAAGAATAGGTGTGTTTGAAGGCTTTGGACCTTGTCTTCTCTCTTCCTTCTCTCTTAAAGATCACTGTAAGAAGTTAGCCTGAGAGCTCTCATCATGTCTGTATTAATGATTTTGATGAACCACTTTACACTGACATGCATGGTTACCCTATTGCCTGCAGTGTGGTGTTTGAATTCAGCTGTTTCAAAAGCTTAAACATGCCCTTTGGACACACAGTTTCAGTCAAGAGTGTGATTTGGTGGGGGTTGGGGTGTTTTGGTTTGGTTTGGGGTTTTATGTTTGGATGGTTTGGGGTTTCTTTCATGACAGTTTTTCTTTCCCCCCCCACCTCAAGAATTAAAACCTTTCAAACTAGAAGTATGAAATAAGAACTGAAAGTAGAGGTGGGTTGTGGCAAGCTCCTCTTCATCCTACCATTTGTTAATGCTTCTACACTGTATTAAGCCTCCTTGTAGATGATGATGATGAAGCTGCAGTATTTGCCTAACTTGCAGGAGAATGCATTACAGTTTTTCCTTTCCCCCCACCTCAATAATGAAAAAACCCTTTTCAAAACAGAAGTATGAAATGAGAACTGAAAGTAGAGGTGGGTAGTGGCAAGCTCCTCTTCATCCTAGCATCTTTCAATGCTTCCACTCTGTTCTAAGCCTCCTTGTAGATGATGATGAAGCTGCAGTGTTTGCCTAACTTGCAGGAGAATGCATTACAGTTTTTCCTTTCCCCCCACCTCAATAATGAAAAAACCCTTTTCAAAACAGAAGTATGAAATGAGAACTGAAAGTAGAGGTGGGTAGTGGCAAGCTCCTCTTCATCCTAGCATCTTTCAATGCTTCCACTCTGTTCTAAGCCTCCTTGTAGATGATGATGAAGCTGCAGCTAACCTAACTTGCAGGAGAATTCAGGCTTAATGTGTGCTTGGTTTTAACTTGTACAAGGTCAAAGACAGATAAAAGGAGCTAATTTAGCCACCCTATAGTGAAGTTTGCTCTGCCTATTTGTTGTGGGACTTGACAGTTCTGAAGGAGCCTTATGGAAGTGCCAAAGGTTTACTTCTGCAGGTTGTTTGATTTCAGTGTTTTGGAAGTGCTGTTTCCCAGTGCTGCTGACTGCGTAGTGAGAAGTGTCAGGACCTATTAGATTTGTTATGCAATTTATGGGACTGCATCATGCAGTGAATTTGAGATTCTATATCCAGAACTCATTTGAAAATCATGTTAATAACCTCTGCAAAAGATTCTTTTGAGTATTGCCAGACCAGCCTAAAGATGATTTTTCAGTTTTGAGGCTTTGTTGTTTTGGGTTTGGTTTGAGTTGTTTTTTTCACTCAATCTTTGGGAGCAAGCAATATCCTTGGAGATTACTATTTGAGTTCTGACATAACTATCCTGGTTAATGTTGTTATATTGTGGGCCCTGCTTTTAATATAGAATCATAGAATGGTTTAGGTTGGAAGGGACCTCAAGGATCATCCAGCTCCAACCCCCTGCCATAGGCAGGGACACCTCCCACTAGAGCAGGCTGCTCAAGGCCTCATCCAACCTGTCCTTGAACACCTCCAGGGAGGAAGCATCCACAACCTCCCTGGGCAACCTATGCCAGTGCTTTACCACCCTCACTGTAAAGAACTTCCTCCTAACATCCAGTCTAAATCCTCCCTCCTCCAGTTCAAACCCATTCCCCCTCATCCTGACATTACCAGACCTTGTCAATAGTCCCTCCCCAGCCCTCCTGTAGGCTCCCTTCAGATACTGGAGAGCCACTCTAAGGTCTCCTGGAAGCCTTCTCTTCTCCAGGCTGCAGAGCCCCAACTCTCTCAGCCTGTCCTCATGGCAGAGGTGCTCCAGCCCTCTAATCATATGCTTTAATCTAAATTTGGATGAGATTTGCAAAAGCTCTTTTTGAAAAATGACACTTTCAATTTAAGGTTACTATTTCTAATGAGCATTTAATGCATATTGCTCTTACTTCAAAGCAGTTGTTTCTGAGCTAACAAATATACTGGACATCTAAATTTCATTAAGCAAATTATATCTTCTCTAACTATTAGACAGGTATCTTGTCTGGAACCAGAGCTTAACTATCTTAAGAGCTCTAGAGGGTGATAGTTTGGGAGTCATTCAGGAGCCAAGCTTGAGCTTGCTTCAAAATTCCACTGGCCTATAATGACTACAGCTTTTAAAACGTGTTAGCAATCAGTGGCCTCTTCTCACAGGTGAATAGAATAGAATAGAATCAGCCAGGTTGGAAGAGACCTCCAAGGTCATCCAGTCCAACCTGGCACCCAGCCCTAGCCAGTCAACCAGACCATGGCACTAAGTGCCTCATCCAGTCCTTTTTTGAACACCTCCAGGGATGGCGACTCCACCACCTCCCTGGGCAGCCCATTCCAATGCCAATCACTCTCTCTGTGAAGAACTTCCTCCTAACATCCAGCCTATGCTTCCTCCAGCACAACTTGAGCCTGTGTCCCCTTGTTCTGTTGCTGCTTGCCTGGGAGAAGAGCCCAACCCCAGCTGGCTACAGCCTCCCTTCAGGTAGTTGTAGACAGCAATGAGGTCAGCCCTGAGCCTCCTCTTCTGCAGGCTGCACACCCCCAGCTCCNACCCCCAGGTCCCTTTCTTCTCAGCTGTTCTCCAGCCACTCTATTCCCAGCCTGTAGTTCTGCTTGGGGTTCTTGTGGCCAAAGTGCAGAACCCTGCACTTGGCCTTGTTAAACAAGAGGGAATGGCCTCAAGCTGTGACTGGAGAGGTTTAGACTAGATGTAAGGAAAAATGTTTTCCTAGCAAGAGTGGTCAGGCATTGGGATGGACTGCCCAAGCAGGTGGTAGAGTCACCAACCCCCCGGGTGTGTTTGGATGCGGTGCTAGAGGATATGGTTTCGGGTGCACCTTGTAGAGCAGGGTTATAGGTTGGACTTGGTGATCCTGAGGGGCTTTTCCAGCCTGGATGTTTCTGTGATCCTGTGCATAAATGTCTGAAAAATAGGTAGGCTGTAAAGGTGTCCTGGGCAGCCTTTTGTAAGGGTAAGAAAAGAAGACATTCAGACTCTGAAGAGTTGCTTCTAACATGTGTTAGCATGGAAACCTTTCCCTCTCAGATTGGAAACGATTGGGGGGTTTAGACCATCACTACAAACCTAGCAACATGTTAATAGCTCAAAGTCATCCTTTGGTTATTAAATGGTGACTTGATTGATCTATCCAGACTAAAATGTCTCTGAAAGTGCACTTCCTGTTGTCACCTAGCTTGTTGGAAAGATTGAGATAATGTCTTCAATGGAAACAAAACTCCAGTGCAGTTCTAAAGCCTTCTAGGGGTAGAATAGAATAGAATAGAATTAGCCAGGTTGGAAGAGACCTCCAAGATCATCCAGTCCAACTTAGCACTCAGCCCTATCCAGTCAACCAGGCCATGGCACTAAGTGCCTCATCCAGCCTTCTCTTGAACACTTCCAGGGACGGTGACTCCACCACCTCCCTGGGCAGCCCATTCTACTATTTTTCTTCTTGGCTTAGAGAGAGAAAAAAAACAAACCTTTGAGTCCAAAGCAATTTTTCAGTGTGGAATTCAAGATAGAGAAGGTGATGTTTTTTTTTTTCCCTTTTTACAGCAAATTAGAAGTTGTTTGATGTTTTGATGAGGATTTAGTTCTCTCATCTTGTATCTGAAAATTGGCGCCGGTTAAGTGCGCTCGTAGCGATCTCATTGCCTCACGAAGCCAGCAGCTCTACCTTTCCAATTGCTTCAGCATTCCTGGTTTCTAATTATTGTTCCTTTGAAAATTCCCTCTTCTTGAGCATCAGAAGAGCAGGATTCCTTACAGGCATCATCAAGAGAAAAGGTGAAGAATTTCATGTCTGTAAATGGTCTTTGTAGGGGCACAGCTTGTAGAATTCTTACTTCCTGATCTCTGTTCTTTCTGTTTGTTCTGGCTTTGCTGCTGGTTTAGGACCTACTGTCCCTCTCGTGGTGATTATCCTGCATATTGTTTTAAATTTTCTTAGGGTGAATTTTATCTCTTGGGTTGATACTTCCCTTTGGGAGCTTTGTCTCCTGCAAAGCTGGAAGTACTGAATAGAACTTTTGGCAAACAACATTTATACTTGGCAGGCTTTTGGCTGGTGGTGGCCTCTCCAGCAGCCTTTTGGAGGAGGCTTTACCTTGCAAATGCTAGCTTCAAGTGTCAAAAAAAGCCAGAGAGAACTAGGAGGGTTCTGCCAATCTTGAGTTGAGACCCAAGAGTAAGAAACTTTGAAGATAATCACATCAGAGAAGCTGCTGAAGGTAAGTAAAGTTCCTATCAAACTTTGCATGGAATCAGAGGGTGCTGCATGTTTGTTTGCAGATGAGCTGAAGTGAAGGTTCAGAAGTGAAATCAGTTGTGAAAAGCTGGATTTAGAGATTTCATTTAGAACTGGAAAGCTCTGTGTAAAGAAAGGTTAATATTGATGCTTAGCATAGAGTAAAACAAGAAATTGCAAGAGTTTAAACTTCCCAGACTGATGATATTTTAGCTTTAGAGGGAAATAAAAGGTAGAAATATTCTGCTGGTTAAACTTTGAGGTTGTTACAGAGAAATTAGAACTGCCATTCCAATACTGATTCTGATAGCAAAGGGAAATGCTTTTCAAGTAGCATTCTTATTATAGCCTGTGTTTTAGCAGCCTACAGATCATGAAATAGCTAAAATGCAGCAAAGACTTGGTCCAAACTTCACTAAAGATGTTAGCTCCCTGAAAACATGTCAGTGTTTGTCCACCCAGTGTCTGTGTGTCTGTGAGGAGAGTGTCCATGTGCATTTTACAGCCACCTGTCAATTTCTGAGCTATGTCTTTTCTTCTTCATTCTGTCATTCCTTTCTCTGTTAGCTTGAGAGCTACAACTAGATACAGTCAAACCAAGAAAAGGTAGAGGCTTTTTCATGCAAGTCATTGGAGAAATTTGGTTATGGTGGATTCTGGCATCAGTTGAAGCCTTTGAACAAAGCTGGTGGTCTTCCTAAAAATGTCCTGTTGAGGCAAGGACTTGCAGCAGGATTTCTTGGGTTAAACCCTTTGGTTCATATGGGGTTACAGATCTGACAAGATGATGATTGTTTTTTTGGCGATTCTGTAACTGTTTTGGTTTGGTGGTGGTTTGTTTGTTTTTTTTTTTCAATGTAAATCTTTTGCTATGCTTTTCTTTTGCACAGAGGCTTTGCAGGTTTCTTTAACCAGCCAGCTGGACAAACCCAGGGTAGGGGAGTGTGTGTGTGTGATTTCTTTTTCCTGCTTTTACCAGCATCCAGCACCTGTGGCCATCATAATCAGGTTCAGTGCATGTTTGAAATAAGGTACATGTAGCAAAGCCTGGGAGGCTGTAAGGTCCTTCCTTACATTGTGTTTCTCCTACAACAGGAGAGAGACTGTCAAAGATACCAAGAATAGGGAAGCAGAAGATTACAGGTAGTAGCTGCTGGAAGTTTGGCCTCTGATTTCAGTTTGCTCCCCTTGGTCTCAGTTTTATTGCTTGCTTCTGTGCTGTGATTTTAAAAGAGATTTTTGTGGGCATCTTGTTTTTGTAATAAAGCAGGACTAAACTTGGATGCTGTTGAAGTTGAGAGGAAGTAGCTCAGGCATGCTAGAGTTCTTCATGTTTTCTTGCAGGTGTCTTTTGGCATCGCTTTATGTCTGGATTTTTATACCTCACCTCCCTCTTCCTTTCCTTTTACAGCTCTTTGTGTGACACTTAGAGCGTTGAGGGAATCTTTGAGCTGCTCTTGTATCTTTCTCAGGTGTCCATATGGTCTTCAGTGTATGAAAGTAGGACAGAATTTTGCCTGCAGTGTTAGCCTGCTGTTCTCATGAGGCAGAAAGGCAATGTAATGACTCGCTGTGGTCAGCTGGGCTGGTCCTGTCTTCTTTCTTGTGCTAATGTGCAGAAAGTTGTTATTCTTTTTTTTGCTTGGGTTAATTAATCCACAGGTTTGGTGAGCTGGATTGGCACACTGAAGAATTGCCAGTACCATAGGAGTATGCAGCTGAGAGGAGAGGGGGGGAAAGACTGGCAGCACCACAGGAGTACGCAGCTGAGAGGAGAGGGGGAAAGACTGGCAGCACCATAGGAGTATGCAGCAGAGAGGAGAGGGGGAAAGACTGGCTTCTCCATAGGAGTATGCAGCAGAGAGGAGAGGGGGAAAGACTGGCTTCTCCATAGGAGTATGCAGCAGAGAGGAGAGGGGGAAAGACTGGCTTCTCCATAGGAGTATGCAGCAGAGAGGAGAGGGGGAAAGACTGGCTTCTCCATAGGAGTATGCAGCAGAGAGGAGAGGGGGAAAGACTGGCTTCTCCATAGGAGTATGCAGCAGAGAGGAGAGGGGGAAAGACTGGCTTCTCCATAGGAGTATGCAGCAGAGAGGAGAGGGGGAAAGACTGGCTTCTCCATAGGAGTATGCAGCTGAGAGGAGAGGGGAGACAGATTGCCATTTGATTTGCATCAGTGTCTTGTCTTGTCTGTTACCTACTTGGGGACCTTTATCCTTTGAGAACTATTCAGTATGATAGAGCCAGCCACCTGTTTTATTTTTCCCTAGTGGTTGCTGAATGCCTTCCCCTCCTCTCTCCTCCCAAAGACACAAAACCTTTTCTGCTCTGTATTACAAGAAACCTGGGGCTTGAAAGACTTCTGTTTTCTAGGTGCTCTACTTTTTGAGTCCTATTTGTATTTAGAAAAGTAAAGAACAACTCTTAGGGGTTTTGATTTGCATAAATGACCTAAAAATAATGCCTTTTTGAGGACTTACTCAGGATGGTCTCACTGTTGCCTTTAATTAAATTGAAGTAGCACTGCTATACTTTTGGCCTTAACAGAAAGCTGATGGTAAAACAGTGTTAAAAGTGAGGTGGCTTTTGCTATTTAAAGAAGACCATTTCTTTTTGTAACTTTGAAATCTTAACTGCCTTCCCTTCCCTTTTGTGATGTGCCTATTAGTGGACACAGTTTAACTGGTCTGCAAGAGTTTCATATTTTTTTTGTACTGGTGTTTTTAATTCCCTCTGTAGGAAGTCTTCGGTCTTGCAGTTCATCAGACTGCTTTAGTAAAGTGATGCCTCCAAGGAAAAAGAGGAGACCTGCAGCAGGAGATGATTTATCTGCTAAGAAAAGTAGACATGATGGGTATGTCATCTTAACCATGAGCTAAGACTGCTGGAATATCTGAAGTTGAATAGCTGATATGATTGTGGGGTTTTTAAATACTGATGGTAATTTGAATCTGCTTTGGTTTCTCAATGTGGAACCAAAGGCTGTGATTAAAATTAAAGTGTGGGATATTAATAAGCACATGGGGTTTCAGTTGCTTCTCACCTTATTCTGGTTGTACAGGAAGCTTGTAAGGAACTCCTTCTTGCTCTGAAACAGACATAGCTGTCTAAATAGACAAACCTTTGTTCAAAAACAACTTCTAAGAGATAAAGTAACACCTGCATCAGGAATGGTGTGGCCAGCAGGAGCAGGGAGGTCATTCTGCCCCTGTACTCTGCACTGGTTAGACCACACCTTGAGTACTGTGTGCAGTTCTGGGCCCCCCAGTTTAAGAGGGACATTGAGATGCTTGAACGTGTCCAGAGAAGGGCAACGAGGCTGGGGAGAGGCCTCGAGCACAGCCCTACGAGGAGAGGCTGAGGGAGCTGGGATTGTTTAGCCTGGAGAAGAGGAGGCTCAGGGCAGAGCTCATTGCTGTCTACAGCTACCTGAGGGGTGGTTGTAGCCAGGAGGAGGTTGCTCTCTTCTCTCAGGTGGCCAGCGCCAGAACAAGAGGACACAAGAGGGGAAATTTAGGCTTGAGGTGAGGAGAAAGTTCTTCACTGAGAGAGTCATTGGCTACTGGAATGGGCTGCCCAGGGAGGTGGTGGAGTCGCCGTCCCTGGAGCTGTTCAAGGCAGGATTGGACATGGCACTTGGTGCCATGGTCTAGCCTTGAGCTCTGTGCTAACAGGTTGGACTTGATGATCTATGAGGTCTCTTCCAACCTTGGTGATACTGTGATCTGTTCCAAAACAACTCCTAAGAGATAAAGTAACATCCTGCTGTATACATGTGTAAGGTCTGGATTGGGCATTCTCAATCAGCACCCTGTGGGGAAAGTGAGGGTAGCTGGAGCCCACTCAGCTCTTTCTTGAAGTTCAGATGGTCTCTGCCTGTCATACTGCAGTTTGATGCTGATAAGTAAGGGAGAGCTGAAGATCATACAGGCAAGGTGACAGTGAAGTGGTGATCGAGGTGCTGCTGCTCGACTTCACTGTGGGCAACAGATGTGCCAGGTGGGTTACAACCATGTGCATGAGCAGTGTATCTGATAGGAGTAGGTGCAGCCTAGCTGAAACTAGTGCTGGGTGTTGCATTTTCAGTGTGTGTCTGTTCAGTCTACCTCAGTCATTTAGAAACCACTGAATATGCTCCTTTTGTGCAAGATGCTCAGTGTTTGGTGCATTGAGTTCAGGACTTATGGGAGTACAGGGCTGTCCACACTTGCACAATAGGTGCAGGACTGTCCTGATGTTGGAAAGTGATTCAGACAGCCAGAAAGTTTGCTAGCCACTGCCAGTCAGTAGAATTTGAGCTCTGTTTACATTGGTGTTTTACCAGTGACTCAAACCCACTTTTTCATAACAAGGGTCTTCAGGAAGATACATCTGCAAACAGGAGACAAATGCAGATGATGCATTTCTTCTGTCAGCCTGAAATTGG
Source organism: Tricholaema leucomelas (assembly GCA_013400475.1). Taxonomy (NCBI): domain Eukaryota; kingdom Metazoa; phylum Chordata; class Aves; order Piciformes; family Lybiidae; genus Tricholaema lacrymosa; species Tricholaema leucomelas. The sequence continues at coordinate 73,064 of WAAF01018246.1, read as the reverse complement.
GCTGAGAGCTTTCCTTTTTCATTAGCTGGCCTGAGGAAGAAAAATGCTGGTAGCCAAATGAAGCCTCTGGCCATGCCTCTCTAACTCCATTGTGTTAATTAAGGTTGCACAACTCTGGCTACACTGGAAGTGATTAAATGATCTGTTGATGCAGAAGGAGGAAGGTTCAACTCTCCCTTTCATTGCTTTGCATACCTAACACTTGCAAGGAGGAAAAAAGAAGTACTTTATATTAATAGTTATTTGTTGCTGTTCAGAAATACTAAAATACAAAAGGTAAACAGTTAGTAGAGGGCTTTACACCTTGTCCACAGAGGTGCACATAATATGGAGGTCATATTGTGGAGGGGCAGAATGCTTCTAGAATCTAAGTAGAGAACTTCATGGAACTTAATTCTCCTTCCCTTTACCAAGACCCTGTTGATAAAACAACCCAAAACCCCTAGAAAGTAAGGTTGATTGTGAGAGAGATTGATTGGTGTAATTCAGATCACAACATTGAGAATGTCATTTCTATGAGGAGAGGCTGAGGGAGCTGGGGGTGTGCAGCCTGCAGAAGAGGAGGCTCAGGGCAGAGCTCATTGCTGTCTACAGCTACCTGAAGGAAGGCTGTAGCCAGCTGGGGTTGGTCTCTTCTGCCAGGCAACCAGCAACAGAACAAGAGGACACAGTCTCAAGTTCTGCCAGGGGAGGTCTAGGCTGGATGTGAGGAGGAAGTTGTTGGCAGAGAGAGTGATTGGCATTGGAATGGGCTGCCCAGGGAGGTGGTGGAGTGGCCGTGCCTGGAGGTGTTGAAGCCAAGCCTGGCTGGGGCACTTAGTGCCATGGTCTGGTTGATTGGTCAGGACTGGGTGCTAGCTTGGACTGGCTGAGCTTGGAGGTCTCTTCCAACTTGGTTCATTCTATGATTACTCAGTAGTTTAGATATAATAAGAGCTTTCTGCCTTTCAGTTTATAACTCATGGACCTAGTCTTCATTCTACCCCTATGTAAGACTTTATTAAATGGAAGACCTCAGCCTGCTTTTAGAAGAGGTGAAACCAGATCTGCCCATCATGGGCCACAGAGGAATCTCCTTCTCTGATGTGGTTCAGATTTTTATCTGACCTCATAACTTCTAAAGGTTTTGGGGCTTTCTCTGCTTACCACTGTGTGTGTTCTACTTTTGGTTTGAGCCTTCAAATGGAGAGGTTTTATTTCAGCACAAGGGGCAATGTGAAATCATTTGCTGAATGGTCATCCCAGTCCTGGAGCTCTGTTTTCTTTTAAGGAGAGGTTTCTTCAGATTTGACTTAAATGTCAAATGATTCTAAAGGCAAAAATGCCCCTCTAACCTTCTGTAAACCAATAGCAAGCTGTCTCCTCCTTCCATGCTTATTGAAGTGGAGCTTATGCTTGTCATGTTTGTTCTGTGGAGGTCAGACATCTTACTTTGTCAAGCAGAGCTCTGTCTGGAATTGGGAACCTTTACAGCAGTGTGCTGTAGCAGACCTCAGTATTTCAGAGAGTCGTAGAATGAACCAGGTTGGAAGAGACCTCCAAGACCATCCAGTCCAACCTAGCACCCAGACCTATCCAGTCAATCAGACCATGGCACTAAGTGCCCCAGCCAGGCTTTGCTTCAACACCTCCAGGCACAGCAACTCCACCACCTCCCTGGGCAGCCCATTCCAATGCCAATCACTCTCTGTGAAGAATTTCCTCCTAACATCCAGCCTAGACCTGCCCTGGCACAGCTTAAGACTGTGTCCCCTTCTTCTGTTGCTGGTTGCATGGCAGAAGAGACCAACCCCACCTGGCCACAGCCTCCCTTCAGGTAGTTGTAGACAAAGCCATTTCCTCTCACATCATACCCAGAGAATTCTGCATACAATAAAAGCAGTGTGGATGGTGCTGGAATGCCAGTTTATTGAATCAAGGGCTTCTGGGTCTGCTTGTTTACCATTTGCTTCTGTTTTAGAGACAAACCTCCTAGGAGCTGTGTACTAGTAACTCAAGCCTTCAGGGGGTGGTTAGCCTGTGTGGATCCTGCATTGAGCAAAAAAAGTAGTTAGTGTCTCTTCTTTAACTACTTTCAGTGGAAAAAAATACAAGGTGTGTTCTCCAAAAGCAGCTCTCTCCTGGCAGGGGTCATTTGTTGCTTCAAATGCTTATGGAATGATGCAAGTTTTGTGTGTTTCTCAGTAGCAGTGGCACACATGGAGGGGGTGACACAACTCGAGGAACTGTGAGGCTGCTGCTTGCCTCCAGTGCAAAAATAGCAGCCTAAAGACTATCAAAGGACTGTCATCATTAGTGTTAGAATAGAATAGAATCACNTCCAGATCCCTCCCCAGCCTTGTTGCCCTTCTCTGGACTCCTTCCATCACCTCAACATCTCTCTTGAATTCAGGAGCCCAGAACTGGACACAGCACTCAAGGTATGGCCTGAGCAGTGCTGAGCACAGGGGCAGAATAACCTCCCTTGTCCTGCTGGCCACACTGCTCCTGATCCAGGCCAGGATGCCACTGGCTGTCTTGGCCACCTGGGCACACTGTTGCCTCATTTTCAGCTCCTATCTACCAGTACCCCCAGGTCCCTTTCTTCCTGGCTGCTCTCAGCCACTTTGTCCCCATCCTGTAGTGCTGCTTGGGCTTATTGTGGCCAGAGTGCAGAACCCTGCACTTGGCCTTGTTCAGTCTCATCCCATTGGCCTCTGCCCACCCATCCAGCCTGGCCAGGTCCCTCTGCAGGGCTCTCCTTCCTTCCAACAGCTCCACAGCTGCTCCTAGCTTGGTATCATCTGCAAACTTACTGATGCTGGACTCAATCCCCTGGTCCAGATCATGAGTAAAGATGTTGAACAGGACTATGCCCAGCACTGATCCTTGGGGAACACCACTAGTGCCAGCTGCCAACTGGATGTGGCACCATTCACCACAACTCTCTGGGCTGTGGTGAATGTTGATGCCATCTTTGATGGTGTTATCACAGCTGAGGCCAAATGCTGCTGATTCCTCTTGCTTTTAGGAGGAAAGTTAATTTTTCAAGAAGGAACTCAGTGTTTTTGTTTTAATCCTTACATGGATAGCTTGGAATGCTGCTTGTCTCCACTGTTTGTGGTGTGTTCCTGTCATCTCTTCAACTATGACAGCAATATCTTTGAGGTAGATACTCATTCTAGAAGTTCATTTCAGCAGGGCTCTGTGCTGATAGAGATGATGATTTCCAAAGGCTCTTAAACATCCCTGATAGTGGGAAGCTTGTAATGGCCTTCAGCCTCAGTTCCAGGTTGTCAGGAATTCAGCCTCATCCTGGGAGGGTTAGTGAAATAATGACACTGGAAAAGCTTGTGGGAACAAATCCAGCTCTAAGTGAAGTGATTTGGAAATGCTGATCTCATTCATGGACTGGAGAAGGACTCTAAACAACTCCTTCAGAATTGCACCCTTAGATAGCAAGAGTTGGAATTCTCTTGACTGATCTTCATAACATCACCTTGAACCATGGATGCATTGTTTCTGTGGAAGGGAATTTTCATACCAGGTGATGTATATGAAGAGAATCAGAACTGATTCAGTTGAAAAAGATTTTTTTAGGTCATTGAGTCCAACCTTTATGTGACTACCAAGTCTGGTGCTAAATCATGTCCCTCAGCACCACATCTATATGTATTTCAGAGACTATCCCAGTGTTTAGAATCATAGAATGGTTTAGGTTGGAAGGGACCTCAAGGATCATCCAGCTCCAATCCCCTGCCATAGGCAGGGACACCTCTCACTAGAGCAGGCTGCTCAAGGCCTCATCCAGCCTGGCCTTAAACGCCTCCAGTGAGGAAGCATCCACAACCTCCCTGGGCAACCTGTGCCAGTGTCTCACCACCCTCACTGTAAAGAACTTCCTCCTAACATCCAGTCTAAATCTCCCCTCTGCCAGCTTAAACCCATTCCCCCTCATCCTGACATTACCAGACCTTGTCAATAGTCCCTCCCCAGCCTTCCTGTAGGCTCCCTTCAGATACTGGAAAGCCACTATGAGGTCTCCTCAAAGCCTTCTCTTCTCCAGGCTGCAGAGCCCCAACTCTCTCAGCCTGTCCTCATAGCAGATCTGCTGCAGCCCTCTGAGCATCTTTGTGACTCTCCTCTGAGAGGGGATAATAACTCTTTATGCAGAACCCTGTGTCTTCATTGCTGGATCATGGTAAGATTCACTTTGTCTCAAGGAACAGCTCTTGGAAGTAAACAGTGCAGCCACACACTCACCAGAACTACCTGAAAGGAAGTTGTAACCAGGTGGGGTTGGTCTCTGCTCACAGGCAACCAGGGACAGAACAAGAGGACAGAGTCTCAAGCTGCACCAGGGCAGGTTTAAGATGGATGTTAGGAACAAGTTCTTCACAGCAAGAGTGAGTGGCATTGGAATGGGCTGCTCAGGGAGATGGTGGAGTCCCTGGAGGTGTTTAAGAGGAGGCTGGATGAGGCACTTAGTGCCATGGGTTAATTAATTAGAAGAGTTAGGTGATAGGTTGGACTTGATGATCTCAGAGGTCTTTTCCAACCTGGTTAATTCTGTGATAATGACTTGAAGGCTTAGTTTGTGCTTTTTTCTCAGTATCACAGTCTTGACTTATACTTGCTCACAGCAAGAGTGATTGGCATTGAAGTGGGCTGCCTGGGGAGGTGGTGGAGTCACCATCCCTGGAGGTGTTTAAGAAGAGGCTGGATGAGGCACTTAGTGCCATGGTTTAGTTAATTGCAAGGTTTTAGGTGATAGGTTGGACTCAATGATCTCAGAGGTCTCTTCCAACCTGAGTGACTCTGTGATAATGACTTGAAGGCCTAGTTTCTATTTTCCTCTCAGTATCACAGTCTTGACTTAAACTTCCAGCTCTCAAAATATGGAGTATTCACAAAGTGGAGTTAAAAATACATCTTCTGTACCTTGCTATTCCATTGCTGTGTTAAGGGTCTTAGGAAAGGTAAACCAAGATATCATAGAATCAACCAGGTTGGAAGAGACCTCCAAGATCATCCAGTCCAACCTAGCACCCAGCCCTGGCCAATCAACCAGACCATGGTTAGTTTGTGTCAAGATGGTGAGAGGCTGGAATGGGTTGCCCAGGGAGGTGGTTGAGTCCCCATCCCTGAGGGTGTTTAAGGCCAGGCTGGCTGAGGCTGTGGGCAGCCTGCTGTAGGGTAGGGTGTCCCTGGGCATGGCAGGGGGGTTGGAACTGGCTGCTCCTTGTGTCCTCACTGTGTCATTATTTAGTGGTGAGGATCTGTTACACAATCTCTAGTCAAACAGTGAGGTCTTCCTGAGAGGCAAATCAGCTGTATAATGTAATGTTTTCTTTCTGATAGTCTCATTGGAAAAATAATTGTGCTCCTTTACTCCAGAATCATGCTGAGGGCAAAAATCTTGCAATAATGGATGCTTGGATTTCAGAAAGATGAGAATTTGGACTATTTGTTTCCCTGAAAGTTCTATTTTCAAGCAGTTGGATTTACAGTCTCATTTGAGGTGTGTGTGGAGCACATAAAGGCCTATTAAAATGCAAACCCAAGTTTTCCTCTTTGGCTAATGAGCTCCATAGTCCATAGCATTTTGAAAGCAGTCAGCACACTCATGTTAACATGAGAAGGTAAAATGGGAGTGTATTAACTTCAGAGCTTTTCAGAACTTGTAGTGTTGAGAGGCTTTTTTGTTCTGTTAATACCAACTTTTTGGTCCTGCCCCCCCTATAGAGAGCTTCTGTTACCAAATGTCATAAATGTCTAAGCCTTGCTCCTTGAAATGGAGCTTTTCAAGTACACACAGGTATAATTTTCCCTGTTTCTACACCTTTTTGATGAGCTTATTTAGTGCTGAAGAAACTTAAAACAAGACCTGTGCCTCTCAGCCTGGATGCTGTTGTGCAGACTGCTCCTTGACTAACCCTGATGAAGTTTGAAACACTAAATTAGAAGTTGAGAGACAACTGTGAACCTTTAAATAGGGAGAGATAAGGCAAATGCATTCATAGAAGTTGCCAATCAAGGAAATTTGTCTTGAGGGCTGCTTTAAATAGGGTTTGTCATGCATTGCAAATGGTAAAATACCTCCTGGGCAGTGAGTGTCTGGAGAGCAGCCCTGAGGAGCAGGACTTGGGGGTGCTAGTGGAGGAGAAACTCCACAGGAGCCAGCAGTGTGCACTTGCAGCCCAGAAAGCCAAGCAGAGCCTGGGCTGCAGCAGGAGAATGTGGGCAGCTGGGCCAGGGAGGTGATTCTCCCCCTCTGCTGTGCTCTGCTGAGACCCCACCTGGAGTACTGCATCCAGTTCTGGAGCCTCTGGGACAAGAGGGCTGTGGAGATGCTGGAGTGTGTCCAGAGCAGGGCCAGGAGGATGCTGAGAGGGCTGCAGCAGCTCTGCTGTGAGCACAGACTGAAAGAGTTGGGGCTGTGCAGGCTGGAGCAGAGGAGGCTCCCAGGTGATCTTCTTGTGGCCTTCCAGGACCTGAAAGGAGGCTACAAAAAAACTGAGGAAGGACTTTTTAGGGTGTCAGGGAGTGGCAGGAGTGGGGGGAATGGAGCAAAGCTGGAGGTGAGGAAATTCAGACTGGGTGTGAAGAGGAAGTTGTTGAGCATGAGAGTGGTGAGAGGCTGGAATGGGTTGCCCAGGGAGGTGGTTGAGGCCCCATGGCTGGAGGTGTTTCAGGCCAGGCTGGCTGAGGCTGTGTGCAGCCTGCTCTAGGGTAGGGTGTCCCTGGGCATGGCAGGGGGGTTGGAACTGGCTGCTCCTTGTGGTCCCTTCCAGCCCTGCCTGATTCTGTGATTCCTTCCCTCTTCTCTTGTTTTTAATGCAGTGTTTAGGAAGCTGTTGCTAAGTTAACAATTGTGAATGAATAGATAAAACTTTATAAAAATAGATTCCTTGTGCTGCACTGATGTAAATTTTTAGCCAAAATTGAAAATGAATTAATTAGAACTAATGGCAATAGTAGGGGGCATCTTCTTCAATTCAAAATGTGCATCTCTCAAAATAGAAATCATCTGAAAGCAATCAGTTACTCAGTTTGAAGCTCAAATGAAATGAGCCTCTGGTTCACAGAATCTGCTGTTTGTAAATGTCTTTCAGTATCTGAAGGGGTCTACAGGAAAGCTGGAGAGGGACATTTTAGGCTGTCAGGTAGTGATAGGGCTGGGGGAAATGGAAGACAGCTAGAAATGGGGACATTCAGACTGGATGTTAGGAAGTTCTTCAGCATGAGGCTGGAAGGGTTTGCCCAGGGAGGTGGTGGAAGCCTCATCCCTGGAGGTGTTTAAGGCCAAGCTGGATGAGACTAGACAGCTTGATCTAGTGTGAGGTGTCCCTGCCCATGGCAGGGAGGTTGGAACTGGCTGATCCTTGTGGTCCCTTCCAACCCTGACAGTTCTGTGATGCTGTGATACTGAAGAGTGGTCTTAGAGTTGCTGGTCTGCTTCATTCTGATTCATGATTTCACTCAGTAAACAGTGGCCATTTGAAATGTGCAGGCTGGAAAGCTTCATCAGTTAGCTTTTGAGTTATAAGAAGCAGTCCCTTTTGTTGTTTTTCTGCTTTTATAATTTCTTTTTTTCCTTTTCTCCCCACTCCCACCTTTAAATGAGCTTCCACAATCAAGAGGCTGTTGTGTGTGAGCTAAACTCCAGGCTTTCACTGCTCTTGGTTTGAGTGTTCTGGAGACAAGAAGCCCACAGTTGCTGCTGTGGCAAGTGCAGCTCTAGCAAATTCAGTGCAGCACACTCAGAGCAGGCTCACAAGATGCTAGGGGATGGAAGGGACCCAAAGAGATCATCCAGTCCAAACTCCTTCTTAGAGCAGGACCATCCAGTCTAGCTCAGGGCACACAGGAACACATCCAGACAGGCCTTGCAAGGCTTCAGAGAAGGAGACTGCACAACCTCTCTGGGCAGCCTGTGCCAGGGCTCTGGGACTCTTCCAGTCAAAAAGATCCCCCTTGTGTTGAGCTGGAACCTTCTGTGCTGCAGCTTCCATCCATTGCTGCTTGTCCTACCCCAGGGAGCAGTGAGCAGAGCCTGTCCCCTACTCCTCACCCCCAGCCCTCAGAGATTTATAGGCATTGATTAAATCCCCTCTCAGTCTTCTTCAGACTAAGCAACCCCAGGGCTCTCAGGCAGTGCTCCAAGCCCCCTAAACATCCTTGTAGCCCTCCTGTGGACCCTCTCCAACAGATCCCTGTCCCTCCCAAACTGGGGAGCCCAAAACTGAAGGTAGTATTCAAGATGAGGTCTTACCAGGGCAGAGTAGAGGGGGAGGAGAACCTCCCTTGATCTGCTGGACACACTCTTTGTAATGCACCTCAGGGTCCCGTTGGCCCTCTTGGCCACAAGGGCACATTGCTGTGCTGTGGACTGCTTGTCCCCCAGCACTCCCAGCTCCCTGACTTTGAAGACTGCAAGGAATTATTGTGTCCTTGTTCTTCTGCTGGCAGTGACTGTCTGTTCCTGGAATGACCTGCCCAGGCACCCCAGGATACCTGAATGCAGTTGTTCTCACCTAATTGCTTATCATGGATGCCCTCTCTGGAGGTGTTGAAGGCCAGACTGAACGAGGCCTTGAGCAACTTGGTCTAGTGGCAGGGGGGTTGGAAGCAGATGATCCCTTCCAACCCAAACCATCTTCTGAATCTATGGAAATAAGCTGGAAAAGATGACTGATGTTGTGTTTAAAGAAACATGAAAGACTTGGACAGTCAGAGTTTTTAATTAGCTTGGGTACCTCTGTGGACTACAAACTACATTATGCCATCTTTTCTGTTGGGATAATGCAATTCCTTAGCTTATGATGACTATGGAGCNACCTCCAAGCTCATCCAGTCCAACCTAGCACCCAGCCCTATCCAGTCAACCAGACCATGGCACTAAGTGCCTCATCCAGGCTTTTTCCTGAACACCCCCAGGGATGGTGACTCTACCACCTCCCTGGGCTGAGGTGATAGGCTGGATAGGGCTGGGTGATAGATTGGACTGGCTAAGCTTGGAGGTCTCTTCCAACCTGCTTGATTCTATGGTCCTTGTGGTCCCTTCCAACCCTGACCCCTTCCTATGATTCTATTTCATAGAATGGTTTGGGTTGGAATAGACCTTAGAGATCATCTAGCTTCAACCCTCTGCTATGGGCAGGGACACCTTCCACTAGACCAGGCTACTGAGGGCCTCCTAAGTGTAAAAATGGACAGTATGAGCCAGCTGTCAGGTTGTGATGGAGGTGCAGGCATTTCTGAGGAAATGACTTCATTTCTATGTGATTGAGTAGTTGATGTCACTTTTCTAAAGGGTCAGGTTCACCTTAGGTTGCTTTTTCCCTGCCCATGTTCTTTCCTCTCTCTGGTTGGCACAATGGCAGTTAGAAAAAGATCAGAAAGAAAGAGTTAATTCTGCTCTCACTGTCCTGACACTGACACTGTTATGCTAAACTAATACAAACTGTAATTTGTCAAGCAAGTATTTTTATCATTGTACCTGCACCTGTGTCTTGTCTCAGAGACAGACTCTTGGCTTATAGGTTTGGGGTTTTCTTTTTTCCTTGCAGATGGTTTTTAATTTCACAGAATGTCAGGGGCTGGAAGGGACCTCGAAAGCTCATCCAGTCCAACCCCCCTGCCACAGCAGAATCACTTAGATGTCACTTAAGGGAGGTGTACACTTGCATCTGAAAATGGACTAATGCCTCCTTCCTGGAGGTGTTCAGAGCTAGACTGGGTGAGACCTTGAGCAACCTGGGCTAGTGGAAGGTGGTGTGGAAACATAGAATGTGAGGGACTGGAAGGGACCTCAAAAGATCATCTGGTCCAGCCCCCCTGCTAAAGCAGGATCACCTAGAACAGATCACACAGGAACACAGCCAGGCAGGTTTTGAGTATCTCCAAAGAGGGAAACTCCACAACCCTCCTGGGCAGCCTGTGCCAGGGTTCTGTCTCCCTCACAGGGAAAAAAATCCTCCTCATGTTTTTCTGGAACTTCCTATGTCTCAGCTTCCACCACTGCCCCTTGTGCTGTCATCAGGCATGGCTGAGAAGAGGCTGGCACTCACCCTTTGCATCTTTATAAACGTTAATTTCCCCCACCCCACCCTTGCTGTTCCTGATGGGCAACATGTCAGGGTTCAGAAATGGAAGGGTAACTCTAAGCTCAAAGACTCAGTTTGCTGTTGCCCAGTGGTCATAGCAGACACTCTGGGAACAAGTTGCAAGCACCTTTCTAGCTCTGATGATGAAGAGAACATCCTTTGGCAGTCCTGGTCCAGCATCAGCATTCTCCAGCAGAGGAATTAATTCTGCTACCAAAAGCACCGAGATCACTGGCCCAGCCTTTATGTAAGGTACCTGTAGAGCTTGAGGGTTTGGTGGTTTATTTTTTTTGTGGTGGTAGTGATCTTGAAGCTGTGAGCCACTGAAGATTTGCTGTTAGAAACTCAGACCTGCTCAGTAGGTGTTTGGTGGTCTCAAAGTATCCAGATACCTGCCTTGTGCACTCTAATAGCCTGTATTTGTGTGCCTTGCACAAAGAAAGGCACATCACCCTCCAGTGTGGACAAGAGAAAATCCACAGAGGTGAGAAATACTCTAGGGTACAAAAGGGAAGCCAAATGGCTCTGGCAGTTTGTGTTTTCAGCTCTTGAGACAGTCAAATGTGTATCAGTGGTGGTTCAGAAGACATAGTTTTTGGAATCACCTTTACCCTATGCTTGCTGTGATGATTGAACCAAGCTGTCCTAGGCTGTAATCTCAGGTGCTTGTCTCCTTACTTGCTTGTATCTCCCTGCTCATCTTGCTTCACTAAACACTTGAGGGAGGAGGAGTCTTTTGCTAATAGAAGTAGCTGGTTTGGCTAGGCTGGAGGGAGGAACTCATTTGATGTTTGAACTAAGTGGGGAGAGAACAGAGAACTGAAAGGCTTCATCTTTATATGTGAGATCAGTAATACTGGGTCTGCTTTGGTGTTGCTTGTTTCCATCATACTCCTTTTCAAGTGATCCTTGTCTTGCAGGTTATGTGATCTGCTCTTTGTTCCTCTAGGCCAAGAGCAAGACATCTGAGATTCATCCAGCCATTTTTATGGCATGGCTTTATACTTCTGGCCACACATAGTCTGCTTTGGTTATAAATGTGTTAGTTCTTGTAATGGATGTCTGGCTGATGAGCTGGTAGCAGAGACAAGGGTAGCTCAAGACCCAATGCTTTCTGAGTTCATTTTCTGAATTTATGAAGTAATTTCTCTTCCCAGTATGCCTTGGAAAGATCTGTTAGCAGGTCTGCTTTCCCAAAAATCCAACTCCAGTGCTCAGATATTAAACTTCTTGAAGAAGGAGTTCATGGCCAGAGTATTGCTTGCAGTCACTTGGCTGATTTTGGGCATGTGGACTTAAGAGTAATTAATTTCTGACCAATTACTTTAGCCTTAAGCACAACAAATAACTTTCAGTCCCAACCACTCCTCTGAAAACTTGCTAGGCTTGGGTGCAGTGACTCTATGAAGAGGGTTGATCTTTTCTGTTCTCAGTCTCCATTCCTCTTGCACCCACTGCTGGCACTGTCATCTTAATTCAGGCTGCTGTATTGAGCCCTGCTGCTTGTAGATGAGAGAATCCTTTTTCTGAAACACCTGAATGACTTAAAGCTCTGTCAGCTAATTTGTTTCTTGAGGGTTGCTTCTCCAATCCACTGGTTGTGTGCTGATGTGTTGATGAGTTCTGTATACACATGGAGTGAGGTACTGGGCTGTTGTCTTCATCACATGGGATCTTGTGAGGAATGCCTTTGAGACCCATTTAGCTTTGCATATTCTTGGTCCCAGCAGTGCTTTTACAGACTTCTTGACCATACAAAGTGGAACAGAGTAGAACAAAACTGTTGACTGCTTCTCGCTGCAGTCATTTTTCCCCTTGGTGTTCCAATTGGTGCTTGTCACAATTCTTTGCTACAAGAAAGGGGATTCTGAGTAATTGGACTTCTTGCCAAAGTGGCAGGATGTCCCCTTTTTTTGTCTGAAGACTTCTTTTTTATTCCTCTGAATTCAGAATAGCCAAAAAATCCCCCATTGAATAGGTCTTCAATAATCAAAGTTCATTCTGGAGGTATCTTAGACTCATAGAGTGCCTTAGCTTGGAAAGCACCTTAGAAATCATCTTCTCCAACCTCCCTGCCCATGACAGGGAAGCCTCTCAACTAGACTCAGCCCATGGGCAGGGATGCCTCTTTACTAGACTCATCCAGCCTGGCCTTAAACAGCCCAAGGGAGGAGGCATACACAACCTCCCTGGACAGCCCTGCTCCAGAGCCCCAGCACCCTCATACTGAGAGGTATGAGAAGGTTAAGTTACCAAACCTGTTTCAAAAAGATGAGAAATTGTTTCAGCTCTGACTTCTACCAAGGGGCTAAGTATTTACTTACTGGGCAGCCTGTTGCTTTGCAGCTGCAATAAAGCTTACACCAAGTAGGTAGTTCAAATAGGGAAAACAAAAATGATTCAAGATGGAAAGTGAAGAAAAACCTCCAAGCCTCTACAACCTGAAGGTTTATGAAGATGTGTTTCTGAGATCTGTATGGCTGGAGTTGTTCTGCAGGGTTTCAGCTCTTTGCAGATGAGTCTCCATGTGTGGGAAGGAAAATGAACAGCCTCTTTTGTATTTTTCTTCCAGTTAGCAGGTTGTCATTTTGCTCTGGGTAATGGTTAGTTGCTTTAAAGGAACTACAACAATAAGCATGAAGTAGTTCCTTGGGTGGGCAGAGGCCAGTGGGATGAGATTGAACAAGACCAAGTGCAGGGTTCTACACTTTGGCCAAAACAAACCCAAGCAGCACTACAGGCTGGGGCCAGAGTGACTGAGAGCAGCCAGGCAGAGAGGGAGCTGGAGGTGCTGGGAGAGAGGAGCTGAAGAGGAGGCAGCAGTGCCCAGGTGGGCAGCAGAGCCAATGGCATCCTGGGCTGGCTCAGGAGCAGTGTGGGCAGCAGGACAAGGGAGGTTCTTCTGCCCCTGTGCTCAGCACTGCTCAGGACACACCTGGAGTGCTGTGCCCAGTTCTGGGCTCCTCCATTGCAGAGAGATGTTGAGGTGCTGGAAGGTGTTGAGAGAAGGGCAGCAAGGCTGGGGAGGGGCCTGGAGCACAGCCCTGTGAGGAGAGGCTGAGGGAGCTGGGGGTGTGCAGCCTGCAGAAGAGGAGGCTCAGGGCAGAGCTCATTGCTGTCTGCAGCTCCCTGCAGGGAGGCTGTAGCCAGCTGGGGTTGGGCTCTGCTGCCAGGCAGCCAGCAACAGAAGAAGGGGACACAGCCTCAAGCTGTGCCAGGGCAGGTCTAGGCTGGATGTTAGGAGGAAGTTGTTGGCAGAGAGAGTGATTGGCATTGGAATGGGCTGCCCAGGGAGGTGGTGGAGTGGCCGTGCCTGGAGGTGTTGAAGCCAAGCCTGGCTGGGGCACTTAGTGCCATGGTCTGGTTGCTTGGGCAGGGCTGGGTGCTAGGTTGGGCTGGCTGAGCCTGGAGCTCTCTTCCAACCTGCTTGATTCTGTGAGTTAGTGACAGACTGAGCTGTGGGCAGTGTTAGCTAGGGTGGAGGACAGTGGGGTCAGTGTACTCTAAACTCATAACTACAGATATCTTTTTACATGTCTCTCTAGAAGAACAAAATGGTGATGAAATCAACTCCAAAATAACTTCCTCCAGTAGCTTTGGAATTCCTCTTGAACCAGTTAGCCACTTTGCTGTCCTCCATCAGGCTTTGAGAGGAAGTGCTGCAAGCTCATAGCACTTGAAGCGTTTCTTGTCTATCTCCTCTGCTCTAAGCCGTTTGTCACTTGGCTCTTCTCAGCCTATGTGGGGCCAAGCTACTGCAGAGCAGTGGAAAAGGATCAGAGGATGCATGTGTAGCAGTCAGCAGCTACTTGGAATGCTGAGTCTTTTTTGCTCTTAACAGGCAGAAGTGATGCTGCCTCTGTTTCAGGAAAGGCTGCGCAAGGTTGAGCAACTCATCAACTTTTTCTGTGCCTTCCATGCTTTTAGGGGGTGCAGACACTAAATTCAGGAGGCTGATGCTGCAGTGTGGTGCCCCAAGTGTACTTAGAATTCCTTTTGCATCTTGTTGAAGAACAGCAGTGCCTTGCCAGTCCTCTCTAGGGGGAAGAGCTGCTGTGGATCTAGTTTTGAGCTATTTAGAATCACAGAATCAGTCAGGGTAGGAAGGAACCACAAGGATCATCTAGTTCCAGCCTCCCCTGCCATGAACAGGGACACCTCACACTACATCAGGCTGCTCACAGCCTCATCCAGCCTGGCCTTAAACACCTCCAGCCATGGGGCCTCAACCACCTCCCTGGGCAACCCATTCCAGCCTCTCACCACNACTCCAGCATCTCCACAGCCCTCTTGTCCCAGGGCTCCAGAGCTGGATGCAGTACTCCAGGTGGGGTCTCAGCAGAGCACAGCAGAGGGGGAGAATCCCCTCCCTGGCCCTGCTGGCCACACTTCTGCTGCTGCAGCCCAGGCTCTGCTTGGCTTTCTGGGCTGCAAGTGCACACCCCTAAGTCCCTCTCTTCAGGGCTGCTTTCCAGCCAGGCACTGCCCAGCCTGGATTTATGCTTGGCATTGCCTTGACCCAGCTGCAGGACCTTGCTGCAAGACCTTTGGTCTTGTTGAAGCTCCTGAGCTTGGCTTGTGCCCACCTCTGCAGCCTGTCCAGGTCCCTCTGGATGGCATCCCTTCCATCCATGGTTACCCCATGACAAATGAGGTTCTTTGAGTTACTGTCAGTGAGGACCTGTAACTGTTCTCTGTGGTTCTTTTGTGTTACCAGCTTGCTGGCTGTAGAATAATACAACTGTTGGTCAAGTCACTTTTTACCTTTATGCCTTTTACCGGATTTTATTAGGAGGCAAAAAGAGTTTGTGTAGTTACCCTTAGTAATTAAAGTGCATGAAATGAGGCTGAGGGAGCTGGCATTATTTAGCCTGGAGAAGAGGAGACTCAGGGTAGAGCTCATTGCTGTCTACAGCTACCTGAAGGGAGGATGTAGCCAGGTGGGGTTGGTCTCTTCTGCCAGGCAGCCAGCAACAGAACAAGGGGACATAGCCTCAAGCTGTGGCAGGGCAGGTCTAGGCTGGATGTGAGGAGGAAGTTGTTGGCAGAGAGAGTGATTGGCATTGGAATGGGCTGCCCAGGGGGGTGGTGGAGTGGCCGTGGCTGGAGGTGTTGAAGCCAAGCCTGGCTGGGGCACTTAGTGCCATGGTCTGGTTGCTTGGCCAGGGCTGGGTGCTACGTTGGACTGGCTGAGCTTGGAGGTCTCTTCTGACCTGATTGATTCTTTTATTCTAAATATGTGTGTCTACAGATGGGACCTGTGATGACTGTGACATGAAACTACTCCAGGTTTAGAGCAATAGCAATGGCCAAGCTGCAGCCGTTGATTGTGGTAACTAAATGGTGTCCAGAAACCTCCCTAGAACTTACACAAAGTAGTAGGTTTGAATTTGAATTCATCTGTAGTTGCTGTGAGGAAAATTGTTGTACAGGAGGAACACCTGTGAGTCACTTAAAGTATGAAAGACTGAGAAAACATCAGGATTTAGGTTCAGGGATTCTTGACTCTCTTAAGCAGTGTCCTAAGTGGCCAGATAAGAGGGCAGAATGTTGGCTGAGCTGGTTCATGAAAGGAAATAGAGTGACTGATGACTAAAAGCTTGCTTTTTAAAAGCTGATGAGTTAATTTGCTTCTTTCTCTTTCTCTTTAAAGTATGTATAGAAAATATGATTCGACCAGAATAAAAGCAGAGGAAGAAGTCTTTTCAAGTAAGAGATGCTTAGAATGGTTCTATGAATATGCAGGTAAGGCTGAAATGCAAAACTCCTTGCTGTAATCATTTACATGGCAGTGTAACAACTGGATTAACTGAGCTTTCCCAGGACTGAATGTGACACTTTGTATTTTGTTAAAGAAGCTTTTCTTGATGTTCTGTGTGGCATGAAGCACCACACCCCAACGGTATGGCATTCAATAAGTTCAAGTGCTGGTGCTGCACTTTGTCCACAACAACCCCATGCAGAGCTACAGGCTGGGGTCGGAGTGGCTGAGAGCAGCCAAACAGAAAGGGATCTGGGGGTGCTGATCGATACCCGCCTGAACATGAGCCAGCAGTGTGCCCAGGTGGCCAAGAGAGCCAATGGCATCCTGGCCTGCATCAGGAATGGTGTGGCCAGCAGGAGCAGGGAGGTCATTCTGCCCCTGTACTCTGCACTGGTTAGACCACACCTTGAGTACTGTGTCCAGTTCTGGGCCCCCCAGTTTAAGAGGGACATTGAGATGCTTGAACGTGTCCAGAGAAGGGCAACGAGGCTGGTGAGAGGCCTCGAGCACAGCCCTACGAGGAGAGGCTGAGGGAGCTGGGATTGTTTAGCCTGGAGAAGAGGAGGCTCAGGGGTGACCTTATTGCTGTCTACAACTACCTGAGGGGTGGTTGTAGCCAGGAGGAGGTTGCTCTCTTCTCTCAGGCAGCCAGCACCAGAACAAGAGGACACAGCCTCAAGCTGCGCCAGGGGAAATTTAGGCTTGAGGTGAGGAGAAAGTTCTTCACTGAGAGAGTCATTGGCTACTGGAATGGGCTGCCCAGGGAGGTGGTGGAGTCGCCGTCCCTGGAGCTGTTCAAGGCAGGATTGGACGTGGCACTTGGTGCCATGGTCTAGCCTTGAGCTCTGTGGTAAAGGCTTGGACTTGATGATCTGTGAGGTCTCTTCCAACCGTGGTGATACTGTGAGACTGTGAAGGCTTTGCCTGTCTTCTATTAGAAGGAGACAGAAAGTGTATAGCAATCTGTTTCTGAACATGTTAGGTTTGCTGTTAAAATCTGTGGTTAAAACTACTTCTGCTCCAAGTGTTGTTACCTTTCTGGCTTTAGAAGTGATCTGCCATGGTAATGCTGAGTAGCACAGATTGATCTGTCTGCAAGAAAAACATGGGGAAGGCAGTAACATGGATTTTGTACTGAAGGAGTTGGGGCTGTTCGGTCTGGAGAAGAGGAGGCTCCCAAGTGATCTTCCAGGATCTGAAGGGGGCCTACAAAAAAGCTGAGGGGGGGACTTTTGAGGCTCTCAGGACTGGGGGGAATGGAGCAAAGCTGGCGGTGGGGAGAGTCAGCCTGGAGGTGAGGAGGAAGTTGTTGAGCATGAGAGTGGTGAGAGGCTGGAATGGGTTGCCCAGGGAGGTGGTTGAGGCCCCATGGCTGGAGGTGTTTCAGGCCAGGCTGGCTGAGGCTGTGTGCAGCCTGCTCTAGGGTAGGGTGTCCCTGGGCATGGCAGGGGGGTTGGAACTGTCTGATCCTTGTGGTCCCTTCCAACCCTGACTGATTCTATGGTTCTATTGCCGAATCTTTCTTATGGTTTCAAACAAAGATGTTAATACATGCAAATATCCTGTACCAGTCTTGCCTTGATATAATTTTCTATCCCAAGATAGACTCAGTTGTTTATTCTTGCCCTTGTGTGTGAGAACTGGCTGTAGGCATTACCTCTAGGATCATTAGTTAGAGTTTGTGGTCACCAAAGATGATCCTTCAGTAGTTGGTCATGGCATTAATATTTTTTTAAGACATGGTGTTCTGAAGGGGAGGACATGAAGTAGAATCATAGAATCACAGAATCAGGCAGGTTGGAAGAGACCTCCAAGCTCACCCAGACCAACCTAGCACCCAGCCCTGGCCAATCAACCAGACCATGGCACTAAGTGCCTCACCCAGGCTTTGCTTGAACACCTCCAGGGATGGCAACTCCACCACCTCCCTGGGCAGCCCATTCCAATGCCAATCACTCTCTCTGTAAAGAACTTCCTCCTAACATCCAGCCTAGACCTCCCCTAGCACAGCTTGAGGCTCTGTCCCCTTCTTCTGTTGTCTGGGAGAAGAGCCCAACCCCACCTGGCTACAGCCTCCCTTCAGGTAGTTGTAGATAGCGATGAGCTCTGCCCTGAGCCTCCTCTTCTGCAGGCTGCACACTCCCAGTTCCTCAGCCTCTCCTCATAGGGTTTGTGTTCAGGGTACATGTGTAAGTATGGATCAAAATGATCTCATGACTGTAAAGACCAAAAGGAAATGAAATTTGATTGACCCAAAAAAAAAAGGGCCTCTTGCAGTTTCCTGATGCTGCCTTGGGTAACTTGGTCACAGCTTGTTCTGTTTTGTCTACTTCTTACACATAATGAAGTGACTTAATTTGCCATTGGTTTATTTTCTTCTTTGTAATAAAATGATATAACCTCAATTAAATCTCAACTTGTCTCAGAGGAGATTCAAACAAATTCAAGTTGAATCTATCCTGTTAAACTCTTTGCCTTTCTGACCAGCTTGATCTATATTTATCTCTGTTGCTACAGTACAAAAAGACCCAATAAAAATACCACCTCATGGCAAGAAGGGGTTAAAGGATGGCTGTACAGGAAAGAACTTTTCTGCTTGCATATAAAGATAAAACAGAGTATGGTTTTGGTTATGGTGTTGAGTAACATGCTAAAAACTGCATTTAGGAAGAATAATCTCTTTGGTGTTCATGCTCCCCTTTGCTGGGGAGGGACTGTTGACAAGGTCTGGTAATGACAGGGTGAGGAGGCTGAACTTGGAGGTCTCTGCTGTGAGGACAGGCTGAGAGAGTTGGGGCTCTGCAGCCTGGAGAAGAGAAGGCTTCCAGGAGACCTCATAGTGGCTTTCCAGTATCTGAAGGGAGCCTACAGGAAGGCTGGGGAGGGACTATTGACAAGGTCTGGTAATGTCAGGAC
>WAAF01018246.1:30857-48609 GCA_013400475.1 Tricholaema leucomelas | reverse complement strand
GATTGGTTAGCCTGGAGAAGAGGAGGCTCAGGGGAGACCTTATTGCTGTCTACAACTACCTGAGGGGTGGTTGTAGCCAGGAGGAGGTTGCTCTCTTCTCTCAGGCAGCCAGCAGCAGAACAAGAGGACACAGCCTCAAGCTACGCCAGGGCAAATTTAGGCTTGGGGTGAGGAGAAAGTTCTTCCCTGAGAGAGTCATTGGCTACTGGAATGGGCTGCCCAGGGAGGTGGTGGAGTCGCCGTCCCTGGAGCTGTTCAAGGCAGGATTGGACGTGGCACTTGGTGCCATGGTCTAGCCTTGAGCTCTGTGGTAACAGCTTGGACTTGATGATCTGTGAGGTCTCTTCCAACCTTGGTGATACTGTGAGACTGTGTGATACTGGAACGTCTCAGCTAGGCTCAAACTAGCAGAGTTTTGAGCTTCTCTGTACTAAGAGATGAGTGCTCTTTGATAGATCCATCTGCACTTGTACAGGGGAGGCAGGGCTCAGTTCCCTTTGTCTTGTTCTGTGAAGCATTCCCTGTGTCCTGGATACCCTTGGAGTTTCTTAAATTGGACTGCAGTCAGAAATTGAGTACACAGAGCTCAAGGTTTACAATACCTAATGTGGAGCTTTAGTTTTTCATGGCTTAACTTTTGAATCTATAGGCTTTAGTCTGAACCCAAGGCTTAAAAGGTTGAGGTGTCAGCATGTTATCTGTCACCACGACTTGTTTCATTTCAGGACCACAATGGAGATGGATGAAATACTTGACACAACAAAAGGGAATCTTACATGTACACAGGTTACTTCTGAGATGTGCAGAAACTGTTAGCAAACAGATGAATTTCTAATGTAATGAATCTGCTGGCTACAGATGATGCTTTTGCTTAGCAAAACAAATATCAGCTTAAAAGAAGTCATCCCTCAGCCTTAATGTGCTACAGTTACATTGAACTGAAAGTGGGCTTCAGTTCTGAGGAGGAGTTTCTGCTGGAGAGGGTCCAGCAGAGGGCTATGAGGATGATGAGGGGACAGGAGGGCATGGCTGATGAGGAGAGGCTGAGGGACCTGGGGCTGCTTAGTCTGGAGAAGAGAAGACTTAGAGGGGATTTGATAAATGTTTATAAGTATCTGAAGGCTGCCAGGAGCTCACTGCTCCCTGGGACAGGACAAGGAGCAGTGGGTGCAAATTGCAGCCAAAGAGGTTCTGCCTCAACACAAGGGGGAACTTCTTTACTGTAAGGGTCCCAGAGCACTGGAACAGGCTACCCAGAGAGGTCATGAGGTCTCCTTCTCTGCAGCCTTTCAAGGCCTGTCTGGATGTGTTCCTCTGTGATCTGTGTTAGATAGAATTGTCCTGCTCTGGCAGGGGAGTTGGACTCAGTGATCTCCTTGAGTCCCTTCCAACCCCTGACATCCTGTGAGCCTGGGATCCTGTGAAGTGTCCATGAGTACTGCATCCAGTTCTGGAGTCTCTTACAAGAGGGATATGGATGTGTTGGAAGGTGTCCAGAGAAGGGCCATCAGTATGATCAGAGGGCTGGAACTGCTCTGCTGTGAGGAGAGACTGAGGGAGTTGGGGCTGCTCATTCTGGAGAGGAGAAGGCTCCCAGGTGACCTTATTGTGGCCTTTCAGTATCTGAAGGGGGCTACAAGAGAGCTGGGGAGGGACCTTTTAGGCTGTCAGGTAGTGATAGGAATGGAGGGAATGGAACCAAGCTAGAAATGGGGAGATTCAGCCTGGATGTTAGGAAGAAGTTGTTCAGCATGGGGGTGGTGAGAGCCTGGAAGGGTTGCCCAGGGAGGTGGTGGAAGCCTCATCCCTGGAGGTGTTTAAGGCCAGGCTGGATGAGTGATCTAGTGTGAGGTGTCCCTGGGCATGGCAGGGGAGTTGGAACTTGGCTGATCCCTGTGGTTCCTTCCAACCCTGACTGATTCTATCACTCTGTGTTCCTTCAGCTCACTTGGTAAGCAATGTAATCTGAGTATCCTATGATCAGTACAAGTAGCAAAGAACCTCCTTGGCTCACTTAGTGTTACTTGACTACATACTAATGGTTTATTTGTTGTAGCAGTACCACAGGCAATGTGTGGCTGTGCAGAGGCACCCAGGCAAACCTGGCTGTTAATTCTAGTGGCTTCCTAGAAAGGTCTGAAGTCACAAAGAGCAGCATCTGCCTCACCTGCAAGAGCACTAAGTCTGTGCAGAGCAGCATCTCTCTCTAGCAAACCTTTAGCTATGAGGAAACAACTGTTACTAGGAGGTTGTATTTTGTTTAAACTCTCCTGCTAGCTGCTGTTATTTCTTTGTTGTTTTCTGTGTGGGTGAGCTGTGGTACAGGCAGTGAAGCAAGTGGAGAAATCCTGACATTGTTCTCTCTTGTTCCTTTTTTGACCTTCTCTTCTGCAGGAAAAGGATCAACGCAGCCTAGATATCAATACTGCCAAGTGTATGTTGGGCCTTCTTCTAGGAAAAACATGGTCCCTTTTCCCAGTCTTTCATCAGTTTCTAGAGGTAGGAAGTTTACACTTTTGGATCTGTCTTCTCTTAATAATTCAGAGGTAGAATGAACAGCTAAGATGGTGGTTTTTTGTGTTCTAGTTCAGAGTACGCAACCCCCCCAAAGCAACGCTTGTACCTGGTCATCTTTCCTTTGTTCCTTGTCTCCATGTGATTAAGGTTGCCCAAAGAGGCTGTGGCTGCCTTCTTCACAGAGAGAGTGATTTGCCATTGGAATGGGCTGCCCAGGGAGGTGGTGGAGTCACTGTCCCTGGGGGTGTTCAGGAAAAGACTGGATGAGGCACTTAGTGCCATGGTCTGCTTGACTGGCTAGGGCTGGGTGCTAGGTTGGACTGGATGAGCTTGGAGGTCTCTTCCAACCTGGTTGATTCTATTCTATTCCTGGGGGGAGTTGAAAGTTGGATGAGGCCTTTAGCAGCCAAGTCTGTCTGAGAGGCAACCCTGCCTCATGGTGGGGAGGTTGGAGTAGATGATCTCTGCAATACTTTCCAACCTGGGCCTGTTGTGTTTTCTAGTGGGAGATGTCCCTGCTTATGCTGGAGGGGTGGAACTAGATGGTTTTTGAGGCCCTTTCCAACCTAAACCATTTTATGAAGGCTTATTTAATGCAGGACCAAGTATAGGGCTCTGGGCCACCTGGTCTGGTTGAAGGTGCCTCTGCTTACTGCAGGGTAAGCTGGACTGGATGGCCTTTGGAGTTCCCCTTCCAACCTAGGCTCTTCTACGATTCTATGACTCTAACACAACCCAGAACATGCTTAGATCATTTCAGTGAACTCCTCCCTCACCCACACCATGTTTCTTGTGAGGTCTGCTAGTAAGACCCCATGAGTGTGTTTTAAACATGCAGGGGAAGCATACAGTGTTTGTCCATTCAAGATGTCTTAATCAAAACCTTTAATTAGTCAACACTAGTTTGACTTCTTAGTGGTTTCTTTAATCTTGTTTAGTTTTAGGGGGCATACAAGGAACCCTTGTGATGATGAATTACTGTGTTTAAGTTTTCTGTCTGACTCTTCTGAAGAAAGCTGAGGAGGGACTTTTGAGGCTGTCAGGTAGTGATAGGACTGGGGGAAATGAAACGAAGCTAGAAATGGGGAGATTCAACCTGGATGTTAGGAAGAAGTTGTTCAGCATGAGGGTGCTGAGAGCCTGGAAGGGGTTGCCCAGGGAGGTGGTGGAAGCCTCATCCCTGGAGGTGTTTAAGGCCAGGCTGGATGAGGCTGTGGGCAGCCTGATGTAGTGTGAGGTGTCCCTGGCCATGGCAGGGGTGTTGGAATTGGCTGATCCTTGTGGTCCCTTCCAACTCTGATTGATTCTGTGATATTGATTCTGTGATATTACAGTCTCACAGTATCACTAAGGTTGGAAAAGACCTCACAGATCATCAAGTCCAACCTGTTACCACAGAGCTCAAGGCTAGACCACGGCACCAAGTGCCACGTCCAATCCTGCCTTGAACAGCTCCAGGGACGGCGACTCCACCACCTCCCTGGGCAGCCCATTCCAGTAGCCAGTTAAAAAGACAAGTGAGTAACCTGTCTTCCTTCCCTTAAGCAGCAATCCAAATACAAAGTTATCAACAAGGACCAATGGTGCAACGTGCTTGAATTCAGCAGAACAATTAACCTCGACCTCAGTAACTATGATGAAGACGGAGCCTGTAAGTACTACCCTCTGTGGGTGTCCTGAAATCATTTCTTTCTCTCAGCTGAGATTAATTTGGTGTCCTTTTTACCACGTTGTTGTAAACTGCAGTTGTTTGCTCTCTCTACAGGGCCAGTGTTGTTGGATGAGTTTGTGGAATGGTATAAAGGCAAGCAGATGACATAGGAGTTGTAACTATGCACAGCCACTCAAGAGTCACTGTTACCACAGTTAATGTCAACCATTAGCCATAAAACTGCTCCTTGTATCAAAGTGCATGCTGCTTTTTTTTCTTGCACTGCCTCCCTCCTGCAGAGGTGGGAGGACTTTTGATGTTTGCTCTTTAACAAAGCCTAGCTATGCCTTGCTGTGTAGCACTGTTCTCTTTGAAAGGCTGCTTTGCATTTTGTATTTACACTACCGATGGGTGAACTCGCCAGCGTCTTCACTGTGATGATGTGTATATTGCTGTCTAAATTTTGTATATGTGTATAAAAAACAACAACCCAAACCAAGCTTCACCTAGGGAGAATTTCTGCAGAAATGTATTGTACAAAAAAAAAACCCACCAAACCCAAAAGAAGAAGTAATTTTGTGGCATATTTCTAAGTCATCGCTTGAAATCTTTGTTTGAAGTCTGAGTTGCTTTTGTTTTGTTGGGTTTTCTTGATTGTTGGTTCTTTTTTCTTTTGTCTCAAAAGCAGCATTTGGGAACAATGGGAAGGAGCAGGCTGCTTTGGACAGAGCTTATGTGAAGAACTGGTCAATTTTTCACGTTGCTGTTTTGAGATGTCAATTTCTGAGGGGAGAAGACAATGCTGTGACTTTATTTTTTCTTTCTGGTTTTTCTTTTCATTTCCTTCACCAGAAACTGGCCAAACCTGACCTATTGCTTAATAGGAATGGAACAGTGGTGTCTTAAAACTCAAGAAATATATATATACATATAAATATGTAATAGTTGTACATGCCACAGATTATTTGAAGAGGAGGAGATGATAAAAAAACCCAACCAAGTGCTGACTTTTTCATGTTAAAACTGCAGTAAGTCGTTACAGGTACAAATGAACAAATTAAAATACCTTTTGAAAATGGGTTTTAGACTTCCTTAAATTGCCTTTGGCAATTGTCCTTTTTAATATTTGGTGTACCAAAAGTGTCTGCTCTGCCTTGTGATCTAGTGGGATCAAAAGTTCTAGCTAAAATCAGTGGTTTATGGGGGGATAAAGTCTGCTCACCCCTAGCACATGGGTAATAGAGGTTTGGGGGTTGGGTTGGAATTTGGTTTGTTTGCTTTTTTAACATTAGCCTTTCCCAGAGTTTCTAACTTTTGTGTTTATAAGCAATTAAGAAGACAATAGAGTAGTCAAAACATATTCTTTTTCATGCCAGGGATTGAAATTTCCAAGCAGAATGCCCATTGCAGGCAGTGGGCACATTAAACATCACCATCATTAGATGCCAGGACTTTAGGATCATAGAATCAACCAGGTTGATGGAGAATCATAGAACCAATCAGGTTGGAAGAGACCTCCAAGAGCATCCAGTCCAGCCCTATCCAATCAGCCAGACCATGGCACTAAGACCAGGCTTTGCTTCAACACCTCCAGGGACAGCAACTCCACCACCTCCCTGGGCAGCCCATTCCAATGCCAATCACTCTCTCTGCCAACAACTTCCTCCTAACATCCAGCCTAGACCTGCCCTGCCACAGCTTGAGGCTGTGTCCCCTGTAGTAGGGACCACTGCCTGTTTCACTCATTTCTTTATCAGTTCTAATGATTATTTTGGGGGATAATGAGTGAATGCAGTGGTGTTTTGGTACTGTAAGTTTTGTCTTTGCCTTAGCCTTTGTTACTGGTTAGTCTTAGTGTTGATTTTCATATATAGGTCTTTGGAGGATTGAGTGCTATTAAACCCTGATCCCTAAGGGTTTATTAAAATGGGCCATATGGATTCACAGAGCATTCAGCAACAGAGAAGGACAAAGAGCAGCATTAATTCTCTGTAGAAATATGCTACAAGGCATTAGCAGCTTGAGGTATTTCTCTAGACTGCAAGCCTGGGGGAAGGGAGGGGATTTTGAGGTAGAATATGCAGTTTTCAGCTGTGCTGAAGCTCCTGTTGTGCCATTAGGTAATCTACAACTACCTGAAGGGAGGCTGTAGCCAGGCAACCAGCAACAGAAGAAGGGGACACAGTCTCAAGCTGTGCCAGGGCAGGTCTAGGCTGGATGTGAGGAGGAAGTTGTTGGCAGAGAGAGTGATTGGCATTGGAATGGGCTGCCCAGGGAGGCGGTGGAGTCACCGTCCCTGGAGGTGTTGAAGCAAAGCCTGCATGAGGCACTTAGTGCCATGGTCTGGTTGATTGGCCAGGGCTGGGTGCTAGGTTGGGCTGGATGATCTTGGAGGTCTTTTACAACCTGCTTGATTCTATGATCTCCAAAGTTAGGAACAACTCTCATTAGCTCAGCAACTTTCAGGGGATTAAGCTTAGCTTAGCAAAAGCGCACAAGGTTGCTTGCCCTGGACCAAGAAGTTGTCATTGTGGTGCTGTAGGTAGCCAGTTGTGTTCAAATCTGTCTGCTTGTCAAACTCAGCTGCCAAAGACAAAAGCTGTTTGTGTAGATGTGTACATAAAGATACAACATAGAATCAGGCAGGTTGGAAGGGACCTCCAAGCTCATCCAGTCCAACCTAGCACCCAGCCCTGTCCACTCAGACCATGGCACTAAGTGCCCCAGCCGGGCTTGGCTTCAACACCTCGAGTTATGGCAACTCCACCACCTCCCTGGGCAGCCCATTCCAATGCCAATCACTCTCTCTGCCAACAACTTCCTCCTAACATCCAGACTAGACCTCTCCTGGCACAACGTGAGACTTGTTGACAACTTGAGACACGTTGTTTGCATCAACAAACCCAAGAATGTGGTGATGCTGAGAAGCAAATGCTACCTTTCCCTTGTGAAATGGTTCTGCTTTGAATTTCCATGACACTAAATAGTGCCCTTTAGGAAGTGCACAGCAGCAAAACATGAGTGTGTGTTGCTTTTTCATCTACTATTAGTGCAGAACCTTAATTCCATCTTTTCCTGCCAGCTTGCCCAAGAAATTAAGGCAGTGGAGTGTGGTGTTGAATGTTCACAATAAGCCTCTTCCTAAACCACACACAGGTGGGAAGCTTTGGATGTAAATGTGTACATCACCATAATGACACCTGCAGGGAAATGCCAATGGAGCTGCTGGTTTAGCTCCTCAAAGAATGAGCTTAGAGGGAATGTAGCTTTTTACAGTAGGCTGAATGGTGGTTGCTGAGATGTGACTGGAAATGCTGTTACTGTTCTGAGGCATTAAGCTAGTTGCTGGCTCCAGAAAGCTATTGCACAGCATAAATTGGCATGAATCCTGCAACACATGCAAGGTTTGGTATGTCACAGGTAACTTGGCTTCCTAGAAGCAAGAACCAAAGACACTTTTAATCCAGCTCTTAACTTTCATGTCACAGGGTCAACAGAAATCTGTGCAGCTCAACCAGGTGCTCTTTTTTTTCCCCAAGCTTTGCTGCTAAGGTTATAGCAAAATGCAAACCTGAATTAAAAGCCAAGGCAACAGAGGAAAAGAAACCTCAGGAAGTGTGTAAGTAAACAAACTTCATTTATTAGCTTGGCTGAAGGGAATTGGGAGTGGTGGAAAGGAGGATTGTGTGTAGAAGTTAATCAGGTGGGTGCTGCAGTTGTTGGTTTGGTTTGCTTCTTGTTTTCTTCCACTTGCAAGCAGGATAATCTGTAGTCTTCAGCTGGTTTGTAAATAGGCATCTTCATCAAATAAACCACAAATGGACTTGCAGCTAGGAGAGGGCTTGATGACCTTTATGGAGACTTCAGTTGGACCTGCCTGGCTTGAGAAGCTTCTCCCTGCTGTCTGTCCTCTTGGCGTTGCTCTATGTGCTGGCAGGCAGGATCCTAATCTTGCCAGCTCTGGTGGTGTGAAGAAATTCCCTCTCAGGTTTGAATGATTGTGGAAGCTTAACTCAGCTGCTTGGTTTACCTTGTACTTAGGTACAAGTTTGGTATTTGCTGGTTGGTTTGTTCTGGCACTGTGTAGTTGATGTAGGGGAGTTGATTTTTGGTTGGGGTTTTCTTGGGGGCTTTGTTTTATTTGTTTGGGATTGGTTTTCCTCTGAAGAGTAATACACAGATGATAAACATTGGACAAGACTGAGAGGTAATGCAGGCAGAAGTGTCATGGGTCTTATTCTGATCCTTCTGGTATGCTGCTGCTGCCCTGATGACAAACTTGATGATCTGTGTGCACTTGATGCTTGGTATTTGGGAGATGTAAGGTGGAGAGAGACAATTAATGAAAGGAAAACAGCATCCAGAGGCCACTGGACACTCTAAGCTGATAGACAATAAACATTTGGAGCTCTTGGGACTTGATGATCTCAAAGATCTTCTCCACTTGACACTCTAAGCTGATAGACAGCAAACATTTGCAGCTGTTGGGACTTGATCTCAAAGGTCTTTTCCAGTTAACAGTCTAAGCTGATAGACCATAAACATTTGGATCTGTTGGGACTCCATGATCTCAAAGATCTTTTCCAGTTGACACTCTAAGCTGACACACATCAAACATTTGGAGCCTTTGGGACTTGATGATCTCAAAGATCTTTTCCAGTTGACACTCTAAGCTGATAGACAGCAAACATTTGCAGCTGTTGGGACTTGATCTCAAAGGTCTTTTCCAGTTAACAGTCTAAGCTGATAGACCATAAACATTTGGATCTCTTGGGACTCCATGATCTCAAAGATCTTTTCCAGTTGGCACTCTAAGCTGATAGACAGCAAACATTTGGAGCTGTTGGGACTCCATGATCTCAAAGATCTTTTCCAGTTGACACTCTAAGCTGATAGACAATAAACATTTGGAGCTCTTGGGACTTGATGATCTCGAAGACTTTTTCCAGTTGGCATTCAATGATCTCCAGGATCTTTTCCAGTTGACACTCAATGATCTCAAAGATCTTTTCCAGTTGACACTCAATGATCTCAAAGATCTTTTCCAGTTGACACTCAATGATCTCCAAGATCTTTTCCAGTTGACACTCTAAGCTGATAGACAGCAAACATTTGGAGCTCTAGGGACTCCATGGTCTCAAAGATCTTTTCCAGCTGTAATGATCCTATTAACAATAACTGAAACATTCCACCAAACAAATGTAATGTTACAGCCAAATATGAAGCATTTGAAATATTACTCAAGGCTGTGTTACTGCCATTTCCTCAACTGATTTTTTTTCCCTCAGGGAAAGCAAGCTGAAGGGGATGGAATTTCTTGGAATCCTTTCTGTACTTGAGTTTTCAGTTAAAACCTGTTCCAGGTTTGGTTTTGAGCCTGCAGTAAATACTTGGGTTACTTTTCCATAACCTTCTCTAACACTTGCCAAAGACTGGAGGCTTCTCCCATTTTACCACAAGCACAGGCATTCTATTTTCTCAGAAATAAGCTCTCACACAATCAGAATTACTTCCAGCTCATTGCTGCTTGGCTAAATGTTCCCAATTTACTTTCTGGAAGGGGAGGTGCAAGTAAGGTTAAGGTTTTCCCAGCTTTCTGTTGACCCTTGGTCACAAGTCTGACAAACTGTTTAATACTCTTGGAATTCATATAGGCAGCTTTAAAGGTTAGCTTGCATCCCACTTTGAATTCTAACTGCTAAAATACCTCTTTCTAGGCCTTAGATTTTTGTCCTTTCATACTGCTGTTTTTACTGCTGTGTAAAATCCATCCAACTAAACAGTTTGTGGCCTGTAACTGAGACCAAAGCTTAGCCTGGTTTTTAATTTGTCATGTTGGTTTTGCTTATCAGACTTTCCCCTCTCATTGTGGGTGTGTGGTGTCACAAACCAGTACCTGCTGCAGGAAGAGCAGTGAACCTCTAACTGGATGCTTTAAATCTCACTTCTCTCAATCTGCCATCAGTGGACTCAGTGATCTCTTTGGGTCCCTTCCAACCCCTGACATCCTGTGAATAAGGTGTGCTGAGCTCCTCACCACCTGATCTGTTTGTTCAGTGCCACCTAATGTGGTTGATTTAATTTTTTTTCCTTTTTTTAGGTCTTTTGCTGGTGTTAATGTAAAATGACATCTCCCAAATAAACACTGTTTGTGTTGGTTTCAGCAACTGACTTGAGATTTTTTTGTGTAGTTCATACCTGAATGTGCTTCATATCAGCTGGCAGCCTTTTAGGAGCTGCCTGTCCAATCCTCCCATCCTTACTTCTAGCAGCAAAGCCAATCAGTGCTGAATTGGGAGAATTTACAGTGAGGGTGGTAAGGTACTGGAACGGGTTGCCCAGGGAGGTTGTGGATGCTTCCTCCCTGGAGGTGTTTAAGGCCAGGCTGGATGAGGCCTTGAGCAACCTGCTCTAGTGGGAGGTGTCCCTGCCTATGGCAGGGGGTTGGAGCTGGATGATCCTTGGAGGTCCCTTCCAACCTAAACCATTCTATGATTCTATGATTCTAAGTTGTGTTCCAACTGAAGTGATGTGAACAGTGCTGGAGTGCAGAAGGTTGCAAACAGAAGAGTGGATTTCAGCAGGAATGGCTCTGCAGACAGTTCTGCAAGAAGCAGCATTGTTATCTCCTCATCTCAACAGGCTTTCAGCCCCCTAAAGAAGCTGTTGGTGCATGGGCTAGATGAGCAGAGCCCATGGTGAGGCAGACTGGAAAGCAGCTGAATGGCAAGGGCCAGAATGGTGGTGGTCAGCAGCACTAAGTCTAGTTGGAGGCCAGCAATGAGCACCATACCCTGAGCATCAGAGTTGAGTCCAGTGCTGATCAGCACCCCCAGTAATGGCCTGCATGATGGCACAGAGTGTGCTGAGCAAGCTTGGAGAAGGGGCTCATCATAGAACCAGCCGGGTTGGAAGAGACCTCCAAGCTCATCCAGTCCAACTTAGCACCCAGCCCTGGCCAATCACCCAGACCATGGCACTAAGTGCCTCATCCAGGCTTTTTCTTGAGCACCTCTAGGGATGGCAACTCTACCACCTCTTTGGGCAGCCCATTCCAATGCCAGTCACTCTCTCTGTGAAGAACAATACTCATACTCCTGTACTGCTGTACAGAGATACCTCAGCAGGCTGGCAGGAACCTCATGAGCTTCAGCTGGGAGAAGTGCCAGGTCAGGCAGCTGAGGAGGAACAGCCTCTTGCACCAGCATACTTTGGGGGCCACCCAGCTGGAGGCAGCTTGTCAGATAAAGGGAAGAAGGTTCCTGGTGGACAACCAAGTTGAAGGTGAACCAGCTGCATGTTCTTGCCACAGAGCGTTGGGGCTCTGCAGCCTGGAGAAGCGAAGTCTTTGAGGAGACCTTGTAGTAACCTTCCAGTATCTGAAGTGGGCTGCAGAAGGGCTGGGGAGGGACTATTTACAAGGTTTTGGAATGACAGGACAAGGAGTAATGGGTTTAAAGTGGCAGAGGGGAGATTGAACCTGCATGTTAGGAAGAAGCTCTTTCCAGTGAGGGTGGTGAGACACTGGCACAGGTTGCCCAGGGAGGTTGTGGAGCACAAAATCACCCTGTGTGATCTTTGATCACATAGGGTGATTTTGTGCTCCACAACCTCCCTGGAGGTGTTGAAGGTCAGGTTGGATGAGGCCTTGAGTGACCTCTTCTAGTGGGAGTTGTCCCTGCCTATGGCAAGGGTTTGGAACTGGCTGATTCTTTGAGGTCCCTTCCAACCTAAACCATTCTTTGAGAAGCCAAATGGTATCTTGGGTTGTATTAGGCAAAGTATTGCCAGCAGGTTGAGGAAGATGATCCTTCCCCTCAGCACTGGTGAGGACACACCTGGACCACTGTGTCCTCTTCTGGGCTTCTCAGAGACACCCTGACTTACTGGAGGGGGTCCAAAAAAGGGCTGCAGAGGTGATAACAGAGATTGGAGGATGTCTCTTATGAGGAAAGGCTGAGAGACAATTTAGCCTGGAGAAGAGATGCTGCTGGGGAAGATCTGAGTATTGCACATCAGCACATGAAGAGATATAAGGAAGACAGAGGCAGACTCTCTTCAACAGGATATTTACCAGTTACTGAAAGCTACAGACTTCATTTTAAGCCACAATAATTTCCACACCCACTGTAGGACTTCACACATTGCTATCCCAGCTGTTGGAGTCTGCTCTCCTGCTTTCCAGAACTTTAACAAATCCATCAAATGCTCTTCTCTTCTTAACAAAGAACTGTCTCTGTGCTGAATGAGCCTGACTCTCTCGAGGGAGTTCTTCACTTGAATACTGGAGGTTGACTGCTGCTGTGGAATTGCTCTCCAGTCCTATCGGAGCAGCATTGTCCTGCAGCTTGCTGGAGTCAGTGCCTTCAGAGGCTCCTGTAGTCTCCTGTGGTAATGGCCATGAGCTGTATTGTATGCTTCTGCTGAAGAAGCCTTGTGGCACTGAGAAGGAATGCTCATCCTCATCACTCTGATGCCCTTGGAGATGATCTGTGCTGGAGCCTGACTGTGTTTCCATGGAAGAATCAAGAAGCAGCAGATCTGCCGTGAGGCTGCGCCACTGCGTTTCCTGGGGTGGCCTACAGCTGCTGCTCTCCTGTAACTCTGTGCAGCCACCACAGGTGTTCACCCCAAAACCTCCTTCCATGTGGTCTGCACAAGCCTGGGCTGTGTTCACCTGCTCCCCCTGCCCTAGAAAGTCCTCTGTAGTGACTGTGAAATGGTTTTCAGCTGCGTGTTGAGGCAGAGGCTGAAGAGGTACCTGGCTGCTGAAGTGCAGCACTGATCTTTCTTTAGCAAATCCATTCAAACCAACATCAATGGGAGCAGAACTAAAATCACTGTCCTCTGACATGCTTGCCTTTCTTCCCCATCTGATACCCCCTTCACGATCCTTTCCAGAGGAGTTCTGACCTGTGTGCTTGTCTCTGCTTCCCTCTGGTGCGTTTTCTGTTTGTTCTGTGGGACTGGAGCTGGGGGAGTGCTGAGATTGCACAGGAAAATGATAGAGCTGTGGTTCAGCCTCTTGAGGAGTGTCCTCTGCATCTGCCTCACCTGTGGGATAATACTTTAAGGAGAGTAACAAATGCCTAAAATCTATGCTTTGATTGTAGAGAGGATCAGAGTTTTGTGCTGGGGACTCTGCCCTAGGAAAGTCAGCAGGAGGTTGTGGAGTTGAAGCAGCTGTGTCTGAATCTGCCATGCTCAGGTGCTCATCACATTTGCCAGTGACTGGTGATGCTGTTTCAGGTGTGATGGGCCCAGGCCCATGATGAGTTGTGCTTTCAAAATAGGTATCATTCTCAGCTTCGTTTTCCCCAACACCCTGACGTTCGACAGCCATGTTTGGAGGCTCTGGCAAGGCTGAGAGCTTCTCAGTGCCACTGTTTGTATTGGCTTCCTCTGCTGCTGCCTGATGGGCTGGCAGGTTGTCACTACCATCAGGGTGGTCTAGTTCAAAGTCTGATAAAGAGCTGCAGTCACTCATTGTGAATGGAGTCCCTTCATCTGAAGAACTGTCACCAAACATAGCTGCTGAAACACCTTTCTCGTTTGTCCCTTCGGTTTTAGAGTCATACCCTGGGAGAGGAGAGTTTGCTGCTGTTTGGCTCACGCTTAAATCCCCCACAGCCTTGGTGATTTCAGGCTGCAGCAGACCAGAGCTGTGGCTTGCCTTACTCTCCATAGAATGCAGGGCTTGTGTTGTGGAGGATGGGAAAAGAGTTTCTGCTGTGAAGGGTGAATGTGAATCTGAAGAGTCGGTGTGGTTTGAGCCAGCATTCAATCTTCTGGCTGGGGGAGGGAGCCTGCTCTTTGAGTCTTCACTGCTTGCATATTTGGAGTCATTCCATGGTGAAATGTCTTTACTTGTTAATTTTCTTGGTGTTTCTACTTCATGGAAGTTCTGGTAGCCTCTCCTTAGAGAAAGCAGCCTATTAGCATCAACATTTGTACTGCCATCCTGGCTGCTTGTGAGGTCTGCAGACACTGACTCCTCCTTCACGCTGAGCCCATGATTGCTTTGTTTCTGGTACTCTTCTGCACTGTTTGCTGCGTGCACACTGCTACCAGTGAGGTTTTCATACAGAGCAGCAGCTTCTGGAGGGACAGTGTACATCTCCCTCGAGGAGTTCTCCTCAGGAATGAACACATTGTGCCCTGTGCTTGTTGCTTTGCTTGCAGAGAGCTCTCTGCTCCGGGTCTCGTCTAAAAAAGCTTGATTAGAATAGGTATGTTCTGAAGCTGAGCTTTTGTTCCTACGCAGGCATCTCCACAGGCTTACCAGGTAGGGTCTAGCAAAAGCACCCAGGCAAAAAGCACAAACAAAGGTGATGAAGACTGAGAGGCAGACAGCCAGAACAAGATCCTGTTCTGTGCTTCTTCGGCTGAAGGCAGCATTTGTGTCCCGGGCCCTTCGAAGCAGCGGTGGTGAAAGCCTTTCTTTTACCTTCACCCTGTAGAGGAGAGATTTCTCCTGGCTGGTGTTAACAGCACACAAATACAGCCCTGCAGCACTTTTCTCAGCGTTGTGTATCACTAAGTGACTCCTTTTGTCCAGTGTCATGTGAGGAAGGTGGTTATCTTTGGAAATTCTGCCTTTAGGTGTCCACCAAGAGACTGCATTGCCTGAAAGGAAAGAGGACACCGACTGAAGCTTTCCTCAACAGGACAGGGTGATTGCTTTGCAGGGGCAAGGTACTCCTGCAACAATATAACCTCTGATATAGCTTTGATAATTCATAGCATCATAGAATCAAGCAGGTTGGAAAAGACCTCCAAGCTCAGCCAGCCCAACCTAGCACCCAGCCCTGGCCAAGCAACCAGACCATGGCACTAAGTGCCCCAGCCAGGCTTGGCTTCAACACCTCCAGGCACGGCCACTCCACCACCTCCCTGGGCAGCCCATTCCAATGCCAATCACTCTCTCTGCCAACAACTTCCTCCTCACATCCAGCCTAGACCTGCCCTGGCAGAACTTCAGACTGTGTCCCCTTCTTCTGGTGCTGGCTGCCTGGCAGCAGAGCCCAACCCTACCTGGCTACAGCCTCCCTTCAGGTAGTGTAGACACCCCTGAGCCTCCTCTTTTCCAGGCTGCCCAGGGAGGTGGTGGAGTCATCGTCCCTGGGGGTGTTCAAGAAAAGCCTGGATGAGGCACTTAGTGCTATGGTCTGGTTGATTGGCCAGGGCTGGGTGCTAGGTTGGACTGGATGAGCTTGGAGGTCTCTCCCAACCTGCTTGATTCTATGATCTTCTACTCAAGTAATGGAAAGAAGGAAGGAGCTGAAGAGTTCTTCAACCATCCCAAGCATCACACTGCTTCCTAAGGAAGTGATTTGCCCCTGAAGCTGTTCAGTTCTTTTAAAAGCTAATTTAAACCCCAAATCTCCTTGGTCATTTTGCATGCATTTGGGAATTTACCAGCACCTGGACAGAGGCTCTGTGTTTTACTTACCCCTTGTGTTGTCCAAGGCACAGTTCAGCACTGATGTCTGCCCCACTGGGATTGCAACCCTCTGGAGCAAAACACCCTCGCTGCAGTTTAGCTGGAAGCTTGAAAGGTACAGCAGAGGTTTCTGTGAGTTGGTGGCTGCTTTCTTGTATGAAATACTCAACCTTTGCCTCATGGAGTCAGAAAGAAAATGAAGCAACTGCTTGAAAGCATTTAGTTTGCAGCTGAATATCCAAGCATTGCCTGACAAGTCCACTTCAAGCTGGAAGAAGTTCAGAGCGATGAGTAGCTGTGGCAGAGGGGTTGCCAGGGCGTTGTCACGGAGATCCACCACCTGTTTGGGCATCACAGCATTGTCAGGGTTGGAAGGGACCTCTGATCAAAATAATCATTACTGTGAGGATTGTGTAGGCTACACAGGTTACACTTGTCAGTACAGGGCTGATTAGGGGAGCTTACTCCTGGGTTCAGAGAATAGTCAGGGTTGGAAGGGGCCACAAGGATCATCTAGTCCTGACCCCCCTGCCATGGGCAGGGACACCTCACACTAGATCAGCTTGCTCAGAGACACAGCCAGCCTGACCTTAAACACCTTCAGTGATGAGACTTTCACCACCTCCCTGGGCAACCTGCTCCAGGCTCTCACCACCCTCATGGTGAAGAACTTCTTCCTAACCTCCAGGCTGAATCTCCCCATTTCTAGCTTGGTTCCATTCTGGGGGGAATAGTGATAGGACTGGGGGGTCCTATCACTACCTGACAGCCTCAAAAGTCCCTCCCCAGCTTTTTTGTAGGCCCCCTTCAGATTCTATAAGGCCACAAGAAGGTGTTCTTGGAGCTTTCTCTTCTGTAGGCTGAATACCCCCAGCTCCCTCAGCCTATGCTTGCAGCAGAGATGCTCCAGCCCTTGGAACATCTTTGTGGCCTCCTCTGGCCTCACTTATGTCCTTCTTATCATGGAGACACCAGAACTGGAGACAGTATTCCAGGTGGGCTCTCAAGAGCAGAGTACAGGGACATAGTATCATAGAATCATCCAGGCTGGAAGAGACCTCCAAGATCATCCAGTCCAACCTAGCACCCAGCCCTCATGCCAGGTGTTTGATAACCACTGTCTTTAGTGGTGACAGCCCCAAAACATGGCAATAGTTGCACTCCTGCTTTACAACCTGTAGTTTGTGGAGATCCCTGAAAGCATCCAGATGAATTGCAGTGATCTTGTTCTTTCCCAAGTTGATGTCCCTCAGCTGTGAGCAGTTCTGGAAGTCATTCAGCTCAATCTGTCTGATGCCATTGGATGTCAGATGGAGAGTTTGCAAAGACTGCAGCAGGCCTAGTCCTGGAAAGAGCAGAACTGTTTAACATTTCATCTTCTTTTCCCAAATTGCACCAAGGGCCTTTGTGAAAATCATTTGCCACAGAATTCCTTCCCTTGCTGTGTATTGCTGCAGGCATTGAGTTGTTTGGCTTTTCCTGTGCAGTGCTTGTCCCATTCTGAAGGCTGTGTGGCATCAACAGGCACATCAATCCATCACTGCATGGCTTAACAATTCCCATCTCCACAAAAGTGGGAATCTTCCTTTCTGCTATCACAGTTAACCTGGCTGTAACCTCTGAACTTGCATCATGCTTCTCTGGAGAACGGGAGGCAGGGAAGGAGGAGAGGGAGAAGGGTAGAATGTATGTGTATATAAGGGTAGAATACACTCAGAATGTAGCTGAGACTTCAATTGTGTTAATTGTAAATAAGACATGAAGTTGCCACAACAACCCCAAGCAGTGCTACAGGCTGGGGACAAAGTGGCTGAGAGCAGCCAGGAAGAAAGGGACCTGAGGGTACTGGTAGATAGCAGCTGAAGCTGAGGCAGCAGTGCCCAGGTGGGCAGCAGAGCCAATGGCATCCTGGGCTGGCTCAGGAGCAGTGTGGGCAGCAGGACAAGGGAGGTTCTTCTGCCCCTGTCCTCAGCACTGCTCAGGCCACACCTTGAGTGCTGTGTCCAGTTGTGGGCTCCTGAACGGAAGAGAAATGCTGAGGTGCTGGAAGGTGTTGAGAGAAGGGCAGCAAGGCTGGGGAGGGGCCTGGAGCACAGCCCTGTGAGGAGAGGCTGAGGGAGCTGGGGGTGTGCAGCCTGCAG
>WAAF01018246.1:2057-30784 GCA_013400475.1 Tricholaema leucomelas | reverse complement strand
CAATCTAGCTCAGGGCACACAGGAACACATCCAGACAGGCCTGGAAAGGCTCCAGAGAAGGAGACTCCACAACCTCTCTGGGCAGCCTGTGCCAGGGCTCTGGGACCCTTCCAGTCAAGAAGTTCCCCTTGTGTTGAGCTGGAACCTCCTGTGCTGCAGCTTCCATCCATTGCTGCTTGTCCTACCCCAGGGAGCAGTGAGCAGAGCCTGTCCCCCCCTCTCCTGGCCCCCAGCCCTCAGAGATTTATAGACATTTATTAGATCCCCTCTCAGTCTTCTCCAGACTAAACAGTCTCAGTTCCCTCAGCCTCTCCCTATCAGGCAGTGTTCCAGTCCCCTCATCATCCTCATAGCCCTGTGCTGGACACTCTCCAGCAGATCCCTGTCCCTCTTAAACTGGGGGGGGCCCAAAACTGAACACAGTATTCAAGATCTCAGGTACCTGCAGGTTGCAGTGGGACAGCAGGCACTGGAGCACTCAGCTCCACTAACAGTTTGTAACACCTGGAAGTCACTGTCTGATCACACAGCACTGCTGGCACCAGTTCTCCTGAAGAGTTTTGCCCTTGCTGTCACCTGTTGGACTGAAAACCTCTCATGGCAGTTTGCTGTCCCGTGTGAATGTCTGATCCTGGAGTTTGATCATGGCAAGCAGAGGAAATGATTCATTCCTGCTGTAAAACTAGAGGGAGCTGGTAGGAAAGGCAGGCAGAACTTCTGCCAGCTCATAAATTCTTCCTTCCACCTGCATGTGGAATTTCAGCTTGGATGCTTGTCTGAAGCTGCACTGGTACGGCAGCAGGCTGGCAGTTGTGGCAAGGGTTGCTCTGTGGCTGAGCCTCTCTGCTTTAGAGCTTCAGTTTGTGGTTTTGTCCCAGAAACTGGAGTGTCAGTGAAGTGTTTTGGAGGAGGAAAATGAAACTCTTGAGTGTATGTTTGTAGGAATGTGGGATTTAAGTGTGGTGAGGTGGTGCATAGCAGTTTGACTTTTAACATCTACAAGTTGAGGTCTCTTAGGCTTGCTGTGAGCCACTGAGGCATCCTGTAATGTGTAGTTTCAGTTATCTATCAAAGCAAATCAAATGGGCATCAGTGCAATTTATAAACCAAGCTTTTCTGTATTGTTTATATGGGAACCTGCTACAAAGAAGAAGTAGGTGAAGCAGTTTGCCTGCTTGCCTGCCAGAGAGTTACTGATATCAAAAAGGCAGAAAAATAGAACTTTAAGGACTCTGTGTCAGTGCAAAGTTGGAGATCTCTTGGGGTTGGGGTCTCTTTGGCTTGATGTGACCCACTGAGGCATCCTGTAATGTTTCAGTTATCTATCAAGGCAAATCAAATGGGCATCAAAGTAATTTATAAACCAAGCTTTTCTGTATTGTTTATATAGAATAGAATCAAGCAGGCTGGAAGAGACCTCCAAGATCATCCAGTCCAACCTAGCACCCAGCCCTATCCAGTCAACCAGACCATGGCACTAAGTGCCTCGTGCAGTCTTTTCTTGAACACCATATGGGTGAAACAGTTTGCCTGCCTGCCTGCCTGCCAGCCAGAGAATCATTGAGTATCAAAAGAGGTGAAAAATAGAACTTTAAGGACTCTTGTGTCAGTGCAAAGTTATTCCCTTTAGCTGCCTCTCCGCACTTAGCTCCTATCAGGTGCTAAACTGCAGCAGCTGCTCCATAACCAAGCAGCTGCTCCATAGCCAAGCAGCTCCTCCCCAGCAGAGAAGAGGGGCTGGAGACAGATGTAATGAAGCAGCCAAGCTAGTGCCAATGTCAGTGCCAATGTAAGAGCTTTACCCAGCCCAGTGAACTTACAGTGATCACAGCAAACAGCAAAGCAGGAGAAGGAAGAGCCTAAGCATGAATCCTCAGCAAACTTCTTTGTCTCAGCCGCTCTGGCTGACTTGAAACTGCCAATGGCCTGCAGACCATGGCTGGTCTGGGACTCTGTGCCAGCCAAACCAGGGCACTGACTTTGTGGGGAAAGTGGGGTTGGAGTTTGCTACCCTTCCCCTCCACTCTCACAGTCTAGGGCTAAGGAGTCTGAGGTTAGCAGTGATCAGTTCAGTTCAGCAAACAATATGTAAGGTGGTTTTGCTCACTCTACTGCTTCTGCATCATGTAAACACTGCTTGGGCAATGTGAGTCATCTGTTTATGAGGAGAGGCTCTCAGAAAGGCTGCAGTGCCTGGCAGGGTGCAGTGACTGCAAGTCTGTCAGAACCTTACAGCGCTCTCCTGTCGCTAGAAGGTGTAACTTTAGGTGGGTGCTGGATGGCATAGAGCAAAATGGCTTTGACTGAACAGGATTTATTGTGTTCTCTCTGTGAAATACTGCAGTTAGAGCAGGTTTTGTTCAGAAGAAAGCCAATACTCTTTTAAAGAGTAATATGGAATTCTTGAGCTGTAACTTTCTCAATGCTATGCTAAGGTTCTGTCTAAAAATCCTTAACTTCCTTTCAGCTTACCATAACATTTAGTGTGGCCAGCAGGGCCAGGGAGGGGATTCTCCCCCTCTGCTGTGCTCTGCTGAGACCCCACCTGGAGTACTGCATCCAGTTCTGGAGCCCCTGGGACAAGAGGGCTGTGGAGATGCTGGAGTGTGTCCAGAGCAGGGCCAGGAGGATGCTGAGAGGGCTGCAGCAGCTCTGCTGTGAGCACAGACTGAAAGAGTTGGGGCTGTGCAGGCTGGAGCAGAGGAGGCTCCCAGGTGACCTTCTTGTGGCCTTCCAGGATCTGAAGGGGGCTTCAAAAAAGCTGGGGAGGGACTTTTGAGGCTGTCAGGGAGTGCCAGGAGTGGGGGGAATGGAGCAAAGCTGGAGGTGGGGAGAGTGAGGCTGGAGGTGAGGAGGAAGTTGTTGAGCAGGAGAGTGGTGAGAGGCTGGAATGGGTTGCCCAGGGAGGTGGTTGAGGCCCCATGGCTGGAGGTGTTTCAGGCCAGGCTGGCTGAGGCTGTGTGCAGCCTGCTCTAGGGTAGGGTGTCCCTGGGCATGGCAGGGGGGTTGGAACTGGCTGCTCCTTGTGGTCCCTTCCAACCCTGCCTGATCCTGTGATATAAGGAAAAATACTGCTTGGGCTCCCAGAGGATAAAGCTGCCTATGTGTGACTGACATTAAGGCATTACAGTCACAAAGCCTGTCTAAAGAAAACCCAAGCAAACCCAACCCAGCCATTCTGCCTCAGGGAATTCTCCCTCTCCTTAACTCAGCAAGAGTCACATTCTGAATTCAGTGAAATGTTCCAAATCAACCCCCAAACCAACCACTTGGGAGGGAGGTCCTTAAGGGCTCTAAAATGCTTACCTCTTGGAACTCTGCTGAGCTTATTTCCTTCAACTGACAACACTTTCAAAGCAGGCAGGAGACAATCAACCTTTCCATGCTTGTTAGGCTCATGTGCAGGTGTGGGTATGCCCAGGGTGAGGGTGTGGATGGCATTACCATCGAGGTTTAGAGTTTCTAAACCAGAGAAGCTTCTACAAGTAGTTAAGGTGAGTTCAGAAATCAGGTTGTGGCTGAGATTCAGGTGCTTCAGCATCCATTCTTCCTTTCCTCCCTCAGGGCAGAGAACAGTTTTGATGGTATTGTAACTCAGGTCAGCTGTTACTGCTGTTTGTGGCATGTCTTCTGGAAGAGCAGATACTCCAGTAAGAGAACAGTTCAGCCAGAGCTCCCCAGCCCACCAACAGCCTGAGCCGTGGTACGTGTCGGGAAGAATCCACCGTGACTTGGTTTCTGCTGATCCAGGAAGGTGAAAGCAGAGGACCACAGCTATGACCCTCAGGTGAAGGTTCTCCATAGCACCTGTCTGTAGGATGTAAATTCATGGTAAGCTCAGCACAACGAGAGTTAAAACAGCAGAAATACTTTGCCATTAAAATGATTTGACACTGAACAAGTCCCTAAAGCGTTACCAACGTTAGGCCTTCAGTGGCCAAGGTTGGAGGCCTGGGTCAAAAAAAAACCCATTCATAAACTGGCAACCTCCCCCTCCAAACAAAAACAAACCAAACCTTTTTCCTTTCCAGCCCATCAGATGAGAAACAACTTCTCAGGAGCTTGTGAGCTGAATGTAGAATCATAGAATTAGTCAGGGCTGGAAGGGACCACAAGGATCAGCCAGTTCCAACCCCCCTGCCATGCCCAGGGACACCCTACCCTAGAGCAGGCTGCACACAGCCTCAGCCAGCCTGGCCTGAAACACCTCCAGCCATGGGGCCTCAACCACCTCCCTGGGCAACCCATTCCAGCCTCTCACCACTCTCATGCTCAACAACTTCTTCCTCACATCCAGCCTGAATATAGTCTGAGCTTGACTTCAGGTATCCTTCAGGGAGCAAAGTCCAGCAGGTACAATCCATGACACAGAGGCGTGGAACCATTTTCATGCTTGCAGTTAATAAAACACCAATTTCCTCGTCAGTAACATAGCAATGCCTTGGGAATGACAAACCTCTGCCCCACAGCTGCATCTTAGGAGTTTATTGTTTCAGAGCAAAGATAAATTTGGTTGTCCTTTACCCACTGAAGCCACCCCCATGACGGTGACTTCACATTCAGTGTGGTATTTGCGTTACAGAGAAGGTACTTTAACCAACAGAGAAGCCTAAGGGCAGCCGTGGGATGGCAGTAACAGAAACATGTCCCTCAGTGAAATGCCCAGCTCAAGGCTTGCAGGGTGTGGAAGCATTTCTCAAACCATGTAACACAGGACACAGAAGGATCTCAATGACACAGGAAAGAGAGAATGGCTACCACTTGTGATTCTGTTACTACATCTGGTCTTTGGAGGATTGGGATGGCTACGTTCTGACCAAAACCAGGTCTCCAGACCATGATTTAACAGTACCTTAGAATCATAGAATCAGCCAGGTTGGAAGGGACCTCCAAGCTCAGCCAGCCCAACCTAGCACCCAGCCCTGGCCAAGCAATCAGACCATGGCACTAAGTGCCCCAGCCAGGCTTGGCTTCAACACCTCCAGGCACGGCCACTCCACCACCTCCCTGGGCAGCCCATTCCAATGCCAATCACTCTCTCTGCCAACAACTTCCTCCTCACATCCAGCCTAGACCTGCCCTGACACAGCTTCAGGCTGTGTCCCCTTGTTCTGTTGCTGGCTGCCTGGCAGCAGAGCCCAACCCCACCTGGCTACAGCCTCCCTTCAGGGAGCTGCAGACAGCAATGAGCTCTGCCCTGAGCCTCCTCTTCTGCAGGCTGCACACCCCCAGCTCCCTCAGCCTCTCCTCACAGGGCTGTGCTCCAGGCCCCTCCCCAGCCTTGCTGCCCTCCTCTGGACATGTTCCAGCACCTCAACATCTCTCTTGAACTGAGAAGCCCAGAACTGGACACAGCACTCAAGTTGTGGCCTGAACCAGGTCTCCAGACCATGATTTAACAGTACCTTTGTGGCAAACCTTTCAGCTATGTTGCTGTATGTATTTCTCAGAACTCCTGATGACCAATAGAACCAAGACCAGAGCATGCAGGCATGTCAGAGTTCAGCAGAGGACAGCTTTGATAAGCTCTTTCTTTGTTACCTAGACTGAGGCAGTATCTTTTGTTTTCAAGAGCTATTTTAGCTTTGAGGATACTGCTGCTTCTGTTTCTCTATGTGTGTGTGCAGCTATTTATAAAGTGACAAACTTCCCTTCACAGGAGAATGGAAATTGTAAAACCATTTAATTGCCTCCTCTTAAGAGACACTGAGGCACTACTCAGCAGCAAAGATAAGTGCATGGGGTCAGCATCACGAGTTACAATTTATTAACAACTTCCAAATGAGTGGAACAGTGAAGCTCATGCAAGATGCTGGCACTTGCTCATAATCTTGGACGTGAACAATTCAGTGCTTGGGGTGTTCTTTGCTTCATTTTTACTGTCTTCACTCTGGTTTTGTTAGAACAATTTTGCTGCTCTCCAGCCCCCAGAACTCCAGTAACTGCTGAGCATCAGAATCATAGAATGGTCTGGGTTGGAAGGGACCTCCAAAGCTCATCCAGTCCAAGCCCCTCTGCAGTCAGCAGGGACATTCTCAACTAGATCAGGCTGCACACAGCCCTGTCCAAGCCTCACCTTGAATATCTCCAGGGAAGAGGCCACAACCAGCTCCCTCTCTGAGCATCCTGTTCCAGTGTTCCACCCCCCTCATGGTGCAGTCCTTGTTCCTAACATCCAGTCTAAATCTGCTCTGTTCTAGTTTGAAGCCATTGCCCTC
The DNA here is from genome assembly GCA_013400475.1 of Tricholaema leucomelas. Classification (NCBI taxonomy): domain Eukaryota; kingdom Metazoa; phylum Chordata; class Aves; order Piciformes; family Lybiidae; genus Tricholaema lacrymosa; species Tricholaema leucomelas. Next base: position 24,566 of record WAAF01018246.1, on the reverse strand, counting down.
ATCCTGTCTCTGCAGGCCTTTGCAAACAGTCTTTCTGTAGCCTTCTTGTAGCCCCCTTCAGATACTGAAAGGCTTCTGTAAGGTTTCCCTGAAGCCTTCTCTTCTCCAGGCTGCATACCCCCAGCTCCCTCAGCTTGTCCTCCTAGCAGAGCTCCTCCAACCCCGTGATCATTTCTGACCCTCTGGATCTGCTCCATCAGGTCCCTGTCCTTCCTGTGTTGAGCACTTTGCCTCTGAGCAGTGAGATGTGACCCCTCTGACCTCCCGTGTGGTGGAACACCTGACCTAAGGATTCCCCTCTGGAAATCACTTCCACCCATCCACATCCTGCAGGAGGACTTACTGACTTGCAGGAAACACAGGAATTTGGACTTGTATCAAGACATGTTAGGTGTAATGCTCTTGAATGGTTCTGAGGGAGGTTCTCCTCCTCCTCTACTCTGCCCTGCTGAGACCTCATCTTGAATACTGTGTACAGTTTTGGGCTCCCTGGCTGAAGAGGGACAGGGATCTGCTGGAGAGGGTCCAGTGGAAGGCTACAAGGATGATTAGGGGACAGGAGGGCATGGCTGATGAGGAGAGGCTGAGGGGCCTGGGGCTGTTTAGTCTGGAGAAAAGACTGAGAGGGCATTTGATAAATGTTTATGAGTATCTGAGGGCTGGCCAGGAGGGGCACAGGCTCTGCTCACTTGCTCTCTGGGATAGGACAATGAGCAATGGGTGTAAGTTGCAGCAAAAGAGGTTCTGCCTCAACACAAGGGTGAACTTCTTTACTGTAAGGGTCACAGAGCACTGGCACAGGCTCCCCAGGGAGGTCGTGGAGTCTCCTTCTCTGGAGACTTTCAAGGTCTGTCTGGATGTGTTCCTCTGTGATCTGTGTTAGATAGGATTGTCCTGCTCCAGCAGGGGGGTTGGACTCGATGATCTCTTTGGGTCCCTTCCAACCCCTAACATCCTGTGATCCTATGAAATAGGAAGTTCTTGCTGCAGCAGAGGCTGTTCTGTATTTTTGTGTTAGCCTGTGTACTTTGAGAGCTATAAAACCAGGGCAGACAGCTTATCTGCAGGTAACAAATAGCCTATTCTGAAGGTAATGTGTAACATCTGCATAGCTTTCAGGAAGTGAAGCCTGTGCTTATCTAGAAACACTTGTCAAAAAGCTACCTGCAAAGTCACCTTTGTGGCATCCATTATTAAGGTAACTCAGTGCTAGTGAAAAAGCAAACCTGAAATGAATACACGGAGCAGGGAAAGGAGGAGGAGCTGTTCTGATTTTAGTACAGTCTTCACTCTTCTCATAAATGCACCCAGGAGAAGGTGTTTGAGGACAGTGTGCAAGTTGTAAGTGCATCTTTTAAAGTGTACTTCTAATACAAACACATTTTGTAGACACCTCACATAAACTAAGCAACTGTAGAATGCCTGAACTACCCAGATGGGGAGCTCAAGCAACACTTCAATAGTCACAGCACTGTTTCCAAACTGAAGCTACATTTCCACACTCCATATGACTTTGCAAATATTACTTATGCTACTGTAATGTTTTTAAGGGCATGTGAATATATGACAGAAACACTGCAGGATTTTAGAGGGAATCCCCTTACCCTGTCTCAGTACACACATGGTGAAGCGCAGCATTTTAGGGGAGATCGTTAGCATAGGCTCATGGAATAGCTTAGGTTGGAAGGGAACTCAGAGATCAGCTGCTCCAACCTCTCCACCCCAGGCAGGGTCACCTCTTAAATAGATTGGGCTGCTCAAGGCCTCATCCAACCTGGCCTCCTCAGGGAGGAGGCATCCACAGCTTCCCTGCGCAGCCTGTTCCAGAGTCTCACCACCCTCATACCGAAGAACTTCTTCCTAAGATCCAATCTAACCCTCCTCTGCCTCAGCTTCAACCCATTCCCCTTTATCCTATCTTTAGACACTCTGATGAGAAGTCCCTCTGCAGCCTCTCTGCAGGATTCCTGCAGGTATGGGGAGGCAGCTCTAAGGCCCCCCAGACCAACCTTTGTCCAGAGATGAAGGCAAAACCCTGCCACTTAGCCACCCTGTGCACAACCCTAATAGGTTATATCCACTTCCAACAGCAAATCAATATTCATAAAATGGTGTAGGTTGGAAGAGACCTCAAAGATCATCCAGTTCCAACCCCCCACCATAGGCAGGGACACCTCCCACTAGAACAGGTCGCTCACAGCCTCCCATTGAGGTAATTCAGAGGGCAGTTGTGTTTTCAGTAGCCCTCAAAAGTCTTGGGATGTAGGCTAGAAATCTCCTCTAAAGGCAACTGAAGGCAGTCAGGATTGTTGCTAAAATCATATTGTTTAAATACATTCCACTGATCCCACGTCTGAGAGGTACTTCAATATGTTTGTAGGCTGAAAGCTTCCTCCGTCAGTGCCACCACTGCAGGTGAGGAGAACAATGAGCTAAATGCTGCTGAGGGTTAAGAGCCTCTGTTACAAAAAAAAACCCTGTTATGTAACAAACGTTAGTACAAACAGCTGCAAAAGAACCACAACTCCTCCAAGGCATGCAACTACTGTGATACAAAGAGATGTAAACACAAGAGAAGACGAGCTCTGCTGGGAGCGGTTTGTGCTATCTTTCTAGTGCGTGGCTCCGCAGGGGTTGACAGAAGTCTGGCAGCCCATGTTGTGCCCTGTCACCTGCACCTTGAACAGGGTGCCGTCGGCACACATGCAGAGCTTGAAGCGCAGCCAGTTGCCGTTGTTGAACTGCTCCCCGTAGGAAGAGCTGGGCAGGCGTGAGGGGCTGACCATCACCGTTCCGTTCAGCACGATGCTGTTCTCCTGGGAAGGAGGAGGGGAACATCAGCTACAGCTTCTACTTTGAACGAGGCAAGGAAAAAACAGAGTGGCTTAGAATGATACAGTGGAAGGGAGCTCTGAGATCATCCGCTCCAAGCTCCCTGCCATGGGAGTGGATTAGAATCATAGACTGGTTTAGGTTGGAAGGGAGCTCAGAGATCATCCACTCCAAGCTCCCTGCCATGGGAGTGGCTTAAGATCATGGAATGGTGTAGGTTGGAAGTGATCTCAGAGATCATCCACTCCCAGCTCCCTGCCATAGGAGTGGATTAGAATCATAGAATGGTTTAGGTTGGAAGGGAGCTCAGAGATCATCCACTCCAAGCTCCATGCCATGGGAGTGGATTAGAATCATAGACTGCTGTAGGTTGGAAGGGAGCTCAGAGATCATCCACTCCAAGCTCCCTGCCATAGGAGTGGCTTAAGATCATAGAATGGTTTAGGTTGGAAGGGATCTCAGAGATCATCCACTTCAAGCTCCCTGCCATGGGAGTGGATTAGAATCATAGAATGGTTTAGGTTGGAAGGGAGCTCAGAGATCATCCACTCCAAGCTCCCTGCCATAGGAGTGGATTAGAATCATAGACTGGTTTAGGTTGGAAGGGATCTCAGAGATCATCCACTCCAAGCTCCCTGCCATAGGAGTGGCTTAGAATCATAGAATGGTTTAGGTTGGAAGTGATCTCAGAGATCATCCACTCCAAGCTCCCTGCCCTGAGCAGACCAGCTGTGCAAGGTCTCATCCAGCCTGGCTTTGAACACCCCCAGGCAGGAGGCAGCCACAGCATTGTTCAATCCAGTGCATTTACCATGTTTGGAACATGGACTGCATTTGATTTTTTGTCTCATTGTACAAGGAAAGTTGTGCTGTGAGGAATCATAGAATCACTGAATGGCTCAGGTTGGAAGGGACCTCAGAGATCCTCTACTCCAACCTCCCCACCATGCCCAGGGACACCTCTCATCTAGAATCAGCTGCTTAAGGCCTCATCCAACCTGGTCTGCAACACCCCCAGGAAGGAGGCAGCCACAACCTCCCTGGGCAGCCTGTGCCAGAGTCTCACCACCCACCCACAGAAGAACTTCCTAACATCCAGACTAAACCTGCCCTACTTCAGTTCCAAACCATTGCCCCTTGTCCTATTGATAGACACCTTCAGGAAAAGTCCCTTTGCAGCCTTCCTGTAGGATCCCTTCAGCTATAGGGAGGCAATATTGACCATTTCAGAAAACATCAATAATCTTAGGATGTGCCAATCTTACACAGCATCCTCTCAACTAGGCTGTTAAAGGCCTCATCCAACCTGGCCTTGAACATCCCCAGGGAGGAGGCAGACACAACTTCCCTGGGCAGCCTATTCTAGAGTCTCTCCACGTACTGAGAAACTTCTTCCTAAGATCCAGTCTAAACCTACTCTCCTTCAGCTTCAAACCATTCCCCTTTGGCCTGTCTCTAGACACCCTGATGAAAAGTCCCTCTGTAGGATCCCTTCAGGTATTGGAATCGCAGAGTCACAGAATTAACCAGGTTGGAAAAGACTTTTGAGATCACCGAGTCCAACCTCTCACCCAACACCATCTAATTAACTAAACCAGGGCACTAAGTCTCCTTTTAAACACCTCTAGGGATGGTGACTCCACAGCCTCCCCGAGCAGCCCATTCCAATGCCAATCACTCTTGCTGTGAAGAACTTCTCCTAATACCCAGCCTGAACCTGCCCTGGCACAGCTCAAGACTGTTCAAGGCAGGTTTGGACGTGGCACTTGGTGCCTTGAGCTCTGTGGTAACAGGTTGGACTTGATGATCTATGAGGTCTCTTCCAACCTTGGTGATACTGTGAGACTGTGATACTGTGATACTGAGACTGCGTCACCTCGTTCTGTCTCTAAGGTCCCTCTGGAGTCTTCTCCAGGCTGCACACCCCCAGCTCCCTCAGCCTGTCCTCATAGCACAGGTGTTCCAGGCCTTGGATCATCTTTGTGGGCCGCCTCTGGACCTGCCTGAATCTGAAGCTAAGCTGCTCCACGGAGGCTGATTTAAAACACTTACTGCTTTCAGCTCCATGTTGCCCCCCATCCGAAACTCGATGGTCTTGCCTGTGATGAAAACTCCTTCGTTCCCACGGACAATAGCACGGCCATCCACCTTTATGTTCAGATCACTGGTGGCATTGCTGGTGATCTAGAAGAGAAGAGAAGAGAAGAGAAGAGAAGAGAAGAGAAGAGAAGAGAAGAGAAGAGAAGAGAAGAGAAGAGAAGAGAAGAGAAGAGAAGAGAAGAGAAATCAACTAGGTTGGAAAAGACCTCCAAGATCATCCAGTCCACCCTAGCACCCAGCCCTAGCCAATCAACCAGACCATGGCACTAAGTGCCTCATCCAGGCTTTTCCTGAACACCTCCAGGCACGGCCACTCCACCACCTCCCTGGGCAGCCCATTCCAATGCCAATCACTCTCTCTGCCAACAACTTCCTCCTAACATCCAGCCTAGACCTGCCCTGGCACAGCTTGAGACTGTGTCCCCTTGTTCTGTTGCTGGTTGCCTGGGAGAAGAGACCCCACCTGGCTAGAACCTCCCTTCAGGTAGTTGTGGACAACAATGAGGTCTGCCCTGAGCCTCCTATTCTCCAGACTAAACAAACCAGGGACAGAACCAACCAAACAAGTGTCTTTCAGATGAATGAAAATGTGCCACTGGGCTTTGTCCAAGTAACTCAACCACCTTCAAAATATGCCACACAGTAAAATACTTCAATGTGCTTAGAATCATAGAATCAAGCAGGTAGGAAGAGACCTCCAAGATCATCCAGTCCAACCTAGCACCCAGCCCTATCCAGTCAACTAGACCATGGCTTCTTGCCCTTCTGCCACTGTGCCCATGAAAATTCTGCCTAGTTGTTGTTTTTTTCTACATTCACATTTAAAACCAAGGATTGCTTCCTTTTGGAGGCTATGGACAGCAGTTAATTGGCTCTGATAATAATATAAGTACCTAAAGATTATAAATAGATACAACAATATAACAACAATAAATAGATATAACACTATAATAAATAGATTATAACAATAATTGCAGTGATAATCATGAAATATAATAATAATTAGTATTATTTACCAACTCATAATAATACCAATCAGCAATAATAATTATTAGTAGTTATATTATCATTATATTACTAATAATTAGAATAGAATGGAATAGAATGGAATGGAATGGAATGGAATGGAATGGAATAGAATGGAATGGAATGGAATGGAATGGAATGGAATGGAATGGAATAGAATAGAATAGAATAGAATAGAATAGAATGCTCCCTGATAGCCTAAAAAGTCCCCAGCTTTTTTGCAGGCCCCCTTCAGATCCTGGAAGGCCTCATCACAATCCTCCTGTGATGAGAGCAGTTAGCAGAGGCCCTACCCTCTCTGTGGAGGCCTTCTGAACGTTGAGGATTTTGACGCCGCTTGGCAGGTGGAACTCGTGGGTCTCGTAGTCGGTGCTGAACAGAGTGTTCTGCGTGCGGGGGTCGACGAACTCCATGCCGATGTCGCTGGTAATCGACGTCTTGTCTTTCTCCACGCTAAGCTTGGTCGTTCCTTGCTGAAACACAATCTTCAAAAACAAGGCAGGAAAAACAGCTCAGCTTGGAAGGGATCTCCGAGATCATCTCCTTCAACCTCCCCACCATGCCCAGGTACAGCTTTCAATTAGACTCGGCTGCTCAAGGCCTCATCCAACCTGGCCTTCAACACCCCAGGGGCAGGAGGCAGCCACAGCCTTCCTGGGCAGTCTATTCCAAAGTCTCACCACCCTTGTTCTGAAGAACTTCTTCCTCAGACCCAGTTTAACCCTGCTCTTCCCGAGACTCAAACCATTCCCCCTTCCTATTGCTAGACACCTTCATGAAAAGTCCCTCTGCAGCCTTCCTGTAGGATCCCTTCAGCTATTGGCAGGCAGCTCTAAGGTCCCCCCCTGGAGTTTTCTCCAGGCTGAACAACTCCAGCTCCCTCAGCCTATCCTTGTAGCAGAGCTGCTCCAGCCCTTGGATCATCTTTGTGGCCTCCTTTGGACTCACTTCAACATCTCTGTGTTCTTATGCTGGGTACACCAGAACTGGATGCAGGATTGGAGGTGAGGTCCTCACAGAGCAGAGCCAAGGGGCAGAATCCCCTCTCCTGCCCTGCTGCCCACACTCCTCTGGCTGCATCCAGCACACAGCTGCCTGCTGGGCTGCATGAGGGCACTGCTGGCTGCCAGGCAGCTGCTCAGCGACCAACAGCTCCAAGTCTTTCTTCAAAGCTTCTCTCAACCCACTCTGCACCCAGCCTGGCTCTGTGTCTGGGATTGGCCCGATCCAGATGCAGGACACTGCCCTGTGACTTGTTGAACCTCACGCAGTTGCCACTGGCCCTCTTCTCAGGACCCTTCCGGATGGCATCCCAAAGCTCACGATGTCTGCCACATGCCATCTCCTAACAACCCGAAGGCAGTGCCGGGATGTTGCTCACAAGCTGCTAGCTGATAACTTACAGGCTGGTTGTTGCCAGTGATCACCAAGTCCTCATTCCGCCTGCCTCCCACGGTGCTCTTGTAGAGGGGGTGGATGACGCCCATGTCGGAGACCTGCTTGAAGCGCAGCAGGCCGCTCTCGTGGAACTCCATGCTGTCACAGCCGTTGGGGCCGATGCGGATCACCGCCCAGATGACCAGCGTGATCTGAGGACAAACGCACGTTGCCAAAGGTCACTCTGCTTCTTTGGGTCTTCACACAGCTACTGCATCAACTAAGTGTTCTACAGAACCATAGGACCACCTGCTTGGGAAAGACCTTAGGTCATCGAGTCCGGCCATGACCTGGCATCTCCTTGTACACAGCTGTCTGGCTGTGTCCCTCAGCACCTCAGCCAAAGGGCTTTTAAACACGGTCCAGTGGAGGGCTACAGGGATGGTTAGGGGACTGGAGCACTGCCTGATGAGGAGAGGTTGAGGGACCTGGGGCTGCTTAGTCTGGAGAGGAGAAGACCGAGAGGAGATTTAATCAATGTCCATAAATCTCTGAGGGCAGGGGTTAGGAGAGGGGGAACAGGCTCTGCTCACCTGATGCCCATGATAGGGCAAGGAGGATGGAAGCTGCAGCACAGCAGGATCCACCTCAACGCAAGGGGCAACTTCTTGACTGTAAGGGTCCCAGAGCACTGGCACAGGTTCCCCAGAGAGGTTGTGGAGTCTCCTTCTCTAGAACCTTTCAAGGCCTGTCTGGATGTGTTGCTGTGTGACCTGAGCTAGATTGTATGGCCCTGCTCTGGCAGGGGGGTTGGCCTCAGTGATATCTTTGGGTCCCTTCCAACCCCTGACATCCTGTGAGCCCGTGACCTCCAGGGATAGCGACTCCACAGTTACCCTGGGCAGCCTGTTTCAGTGCCTGATGACCCTTTTGGTGAGGAAATTTTCCCTGATATCCTGACTAAACCTCCCCTGATGCAACTTGAGGCCATTTCCTTCCATAACTTGTTATCTGGGAGAAACAGCCTCCTTTCAGATACTTACAGAAACTCCTCTTAGCCTGCTCCAGGCTGAACAACCCCAGTTCCCTCAGCTGCTCCTTAAAGGACTCGTGTTCAAGACCCCTGCCAGCCTCATTATTCTTCTCTGGGCATACAATTATTTTAAACTCACAATCACAGAATGTTAGGGGTTGGAAGGGACCTTGAAAGATCATCCAGTCCAACCCCCCTGCCAGAGCAGGATCACCAAGACTAGGCCACACAGGAATGCATCCAGGTGGGTTTTGAATGCCTCCAGAGAAGGAGACTCCACAACCTCTCACAGTCTCACAGTATTACCAAGGTTGGAAGAGACCTCACAGATCATCAAGTCCAACCCGTTACCACAGAGCTCAAGGCTAGACCATGGCACCAAGTGCCACGTCCAATCCTGCCTTGAACAGCTCCAGGGACGGCGACTCCACCACCTCCCTGGGCAGCCCATTCCAGTAGCCAATGACTCTCTCAGTGAAGAACTTTCTCCTCACCTCAAGCCTAAATTTCCCCTGGCGCAGCTTGAGGCTGTGTCCTCTTGTTCTGGTGCTGGCTGCCTGAGAGAAGAGAGCAACCTCCTCCTGGCTACAACCACCCCTCAGGTAGTTGTAGACAGCAATAAGGTCTCCCCTGAGCCTCCTCTTCTCCAGGCTAAACAATCCCAGCTCCCTCAGCCTCTCCTCGTAGGGCTGTGCTCGAGGCCTCTCACCAGCCTCGTTGCCCTTCTCTGGACACGTTCAAGCATCTCAATGTCCCTCTTAAACTGGGGGGCCCAGAACTGGACACAGTACTCAAGGTGTGGTCTAACCAGTGCAGAGTACAGGGGCAGAATGACCTCCCTGCTCCTGCTGGCCACACCATTCCTGATGCAGGCCAGGATGCCATTGGCTCTCTTGGCCACCTGGGCACACTGCTGGCTCATGTTCAGGTGGGTATCAATCAGCACCCCCAGATCCCTTTCTGTTTGGCTGCTCTCAGCCACTCTGACCCCAGCCTGTATCTCTGCATGGGGTTGTTGTGGCCAAAGTGCAGCACCAGCACTTGGACTTATTGACTGCCTCCTTGGGCAGCCTGCAGGTCCCTTCCAACCCAGACCATCCTATGATTCTATGATTATACTCACAATCAGATTGATGACAGCCAAAATAAACAGAAGAACAATCACACAAATGGCCAAGTTGCCTTTCCTGCCACGTAACCCTGTCTTATGGAGACGGTCTTCATCAATTGGGATGTATCCAGCTTTGAAGTTGCTGTTGTGCTCCTTATTAACGTTCCTGCGTTCCACAGCCTTCTCTCGCATGGACTTCTTCACCGGGCCGTTAGAGCTTTGCTGCAACACAGGGCATGGATCAACTGTTACAAGGCATGTAAAGCCACCCAAATCACACAGCCATGCACACAAGGAGCACAAATTTGAGTTGGCTAGTGGAGTAGTTTGGTGTTGTATTTCAGTCTGCCAGTCAAAATAGAATAGAATAGAATCAACCAGGTTGGAAGAGAGCTCCAAGCTCAGCCAGTCCAACCTAGCACCCAGCCCTGTCCAGTCAACCAGACCATGGCACTAAGTGCCCCAGCCAGGCTTGGCTTCAACACCTCCAGGGATGGTGACTCTACCACCTCCCTGGGCAGCCCATTCCAATGCCAATCACTCTCTCTGCCAACAACTTCCTCCTCACACCCAGCCTAGACCTCCCCCGCCACAACTTGAGCCTGTGTCCCCTTGTTCTGTTTCTGTCTGTCTGGGAGAAGAGACCAACCCCCACCTGGCTACAGCCTCCCTTCAGGTAGCCGTAGACAGCAATGAGGTCACCCCTGAGCCTCCTCTTCTGCAGGCTGCACCCCCCCAGCTCCCTCAGCCTCTCCTCATAGGGTTTGTGTTCCAGGACCCTCCCCAGCCTTTCTGCCCTTCTCTCAACACCTTCCAGCACCTCAACATCTGTCTTGAATCGAGGAGCCCAGAACTGGACACAGTACTCAGGGTGACAGAGTACTCAAATGTGTGTCCCAAGTACTCAGTACTTGGGACACACATTTACAACCACTGCGATCTCCGCTAAGGCAATGATTAAAGTAGATACAGTTCATTAATTAGTTTGATAGCACAGAGCTTGCATTGAATTTCTATTCAAGAACGATGCTGAGGTGCTGGAAGGTGTCCAGAGAAGGGCAACAAAACTGGTGTGGGGCCTGAAGGACAGCCCTGTGAGGAGAGGCTGAGGGAGCTGGGGGTGTGCAGCCTGCAGAAGAGGAGGCTGAGGGCAGACCTCATTGCTGTCGACAGCTCCCTGCAGGGAGGCTGTAGCCAGGTGGGGTTGGGCTCATCTGCCAGGCAACTAGCAATAGTGCAAGGGGACACAGTCTCAAGTTGTGCCAGGGGAGGTCTAGACTGGATGTGAGAAGGAAGTTCCCAGAGAGAGATTGGCATTGGGATGGGCTGCCCAGGGAGATGGTGGAGTCACCGTGCGAGTCGCCATGCCTGGAGGTGTTGAAGCAAAGCTTGGATGGAGCACTTAGTGCCATGGTCTGGTTAATTGGCCAGGGCTGGGTGCTAGGTTGGATTGGATGATCTTGGAGGTCTCTTCCAACCAGGCTGATTCTATGATTCTATTGCTTGCATGCAGCTTTAAGAAAAACACTCTTAAGACTCCAAACCTGGCATGGGGGACTTGGCCAGCCTGGCTTTAATGTAATCATTTGAAACCACTGGATTGCAAGGGATATCACATCAGTGTAACAATACAGAGACCTTTTAGATCTTTGCAGGGAAAAGAAAGCTTTGATGTAGTTTTGTAACTATCCACAATTTTGCTTCACCTCCCTTGAATGGAGCAGGTTGCTATTTAGGGGTTGAATTCTTCAAAGAAGGGGCTGGATGGAGCAGGTTGCTATTTGGGGGTTCAATTCTTCAAAGAAGGGGCTGGATGGAGCAGGTTGCTATTTGGGGGGTTGAATTCTTCAAAGGAAGGGGCTGGATGGAGCAGGTTGCTATTTGGGGGTTGAATTCTTTAAAGAAGGGGCTGGATGGAGCAGGTTGCTCTGTAAGGGTTCAATTCTTCAAAGAAGGAACTTGATCTTTTTGATGGGATTAAGTTTGCTCATCTGAAATGAATCCTGAAGCTGCACCTTATGCTCGCTGCACTTGGAATGTGTCTATACTTATTTAAAAGTGTCTTGTTTTCTTCTGTTGCTGAAGGTAAAAGGTGTTGAGACACTGCTTGACCGGTTTATGGAGGGCTTTCTTCATGTTCTGGAAGCTGCCCTTACCCTGCACAAATTGTCTGGGCAGGGAAACTGTGCTCTGGTCAAAAGGAAGCAAAGCTCTTGTACAACAGGACAGTAAGTCTCTCCTCCTGAGAACAGGTGCTCTGGAAAAGATGTGACTGTGAGATGGAAGCTCCGATGTAGTTTTTTCACCTCGGAGAGCAGCACGACAGACAGCAACGGGACTAGGAGAGCATGGTGATTGCTGGAACAAGCGCTGGAGCATCCAGGCACTGCCTTCTATGGCACCCGAGACGGGGCCGGCACAAGAATCCCTCAGCAGTCTGGGGATTCCTACCGACTGCTGCCACTGGCGCTGATGCACAATCAGATACGCTCTGATTTAAGGTCCCGTAGAGATAACGGAGCTCCTGAAAGATGAGAGCTCCTCAATACCTTCGTTCCTCTCCCTCCGGCTCGGAGCGGCGCTGACGGTCTCCGTCCCGCCCGTCCGACGGGGTGACAGCCACATCCTTCCTAACAAATTCAGCTTTCACTCCGGTGTGGGACCTCGGATGCCGAACCCGAATCTGAGCTTCGGTCTCTATATTTATAGAGTGCGGCGGAGCCACCAGGCGTGTGCCAGCCTAACGAGGCGGCCGGCGGCGCAGTGCTATAAATACCGACCGCGCCGGACGGCCGCTTCTCGCCTCATTAATTACCCACAAGTGCCTATTTACACAAGACGGCCACATTCCTCTGCAGAAATGCCGGAACGCTTTATTTCCAACACAGAAAGCGGGGTTTTTTCCTCCCCTCAAGAGATTCTGCGGGTTAAGACAGCGAAATCCAAGCGGTACCGCGTCCCGCCCCGGCAGCGGGCTTGGGCTGCCTCTCCCGCGCTGAGGCGGCTGCCCCAGCAAGGCAAAGGGCGTCCTTCCCATGCAGCGCCAGCACGGAGCAGGAACGCTGTCCTCGCCGGCCAGAGCAGGCGGCGGGGAGCCACAGGCCTGGGGACGGCCCGCGGTGGCCCCTCTGGCCCGCCGCGCCGTTACCCAACCAGCCTCGGCCACCGCCGCGAAAATGGCGCCCCCCCCCGAGCGCCCCGTCCACAAGCAGCACCCCTCGTCCGGCCCCTTTGCTCCGCTGGCTCGCCGCGGCCCCGCGGGTGGCAGAGAGGGCCTCGCTTCCCTCTCGCCCCGGCGGCGCTAGCTCCAGCCACCTCCCCATGCCTGCAACACAGCGGGACAGACCTGCTCGGGAGCGGCCGCCGCCATCTTGCTTCCCCGCCGCCGCCGTTGCGGAGGAGCCCGCGTGCGCCCCCTGGCGGCGCCACGTGGCGAGGGGACGATCGGGACCGAGTTCGGTGCCGCTCCATGAGGCGAGTCCTTGCTGCCGGTTCGGAGACGCGGTACCGGGCCGTACCCGGCGGTACCCGCGCATCCCGCCTTGCTGGGCTGTGGAACTGCGGCTAGCCGTGGGGCGGAGATCTCGTTACCACAACCGAGGCGTGCCCTACCCGCGTCGCCATGGCAGCCGCTGCCGCTCCGGTCCCGGCCTACGTTACAATCGCCACCATAAAGGCGGTGCGAAAGTAGCGCCGCCCCAGAGCAGCGGGGCCGGGCTGGCGGTACCATCTCGCCGCCCGTCTGTGGAGGGCTGCTGGACGAACGGGGCAAGACGAGACGAGACGAGACGGGGGAAGCAGCGCAGTTCATCCCGCTCCAAGTCCAGTCAGGAGCTGAGAGCTCGCCATGGCGGACGGCTTGAGGAGGCTGGTCAACAACGAGAGCGCCCGGGCGCTGCAGGAGAAGCTGGAGAGCTGGCACCGCGACTACGAGGTAGACCAGCGCGGGGGGATTTGGCTGTGGGGGCTGTGAAAAGAAGCCTTAGCTCGGTGGGCAGGCGGGAGGGTGCCGTTGCCGCGGTGCCCGGGCCGTGCGGCGGTTTCCGCGGTGACGGCGGGACGCGGAACGGCGGCGGCCGCTCCCACCCCCCCACACCTCCCCTCGGCTCCGCGGAGCGCGGCCGTGGGCGAGCAGGTAGCAGCCGCTGCTCGGCGTTCAAAAGGTTGATTTGAGATGTCGAGTCGCACACGTAGCTGCTTATCGCAGCTTTAACACCTGCTGCCTGGGGCACTCGCCCGCTCCAGCTGGTGTCTTTAGTTTTATCCGTGACAAGGTTCGCTGAGAGCAGGAGCTGGAGGTGAAAAGAGGTTCGGGCTGTTAATGACTAAGTCTGGATGAATAAAGAGCTTTGTGGTAAAAGGCCAGCGAATGGAAGGGCCGTGGGTGAGGGTTGTGCTCTGAAGAAGCCACCTGTGGCCTGAGAACAGTCAGGGAAATGTGAAGAAAAAGGATGCTGAAAGTGAGATTGAAGGTATCTGCCTTATCCAGCTGTTGGAAATGGGGGGCTGCAGAGCTGCAGGAGGGCTTTGGAAGTGAGGGAAGGAGGTATGAGGGAAGAAATTTGGGTGTGCANGAGCTGCAGGAGGGCTTTGGAAGTGAGGGAAGAAATTTGGGTGTGCCTGAGGAGTTGGATGCAGGTGGGCATGATAGGGCGCATGCAATGAATAAGAGTGAACAGCAACAAGCCAGTGGAAGGAGTAGAGAAGGTAAGAGGGAATGGGAACAAGCCAGTGGAATGGGTAGCGAAGGTAAGAGTGAACGGCAAGGAGCAAGTGGAAGGAGTAGACAAGAGTGAATGGGAGCAAGCCAGTGGAAGGAGTAGAGAAGGTAAGAGGGAAGGGGAACAAGCCAGTGGAACGGGGAGTGAAGGTAAGAGTGAACGGCAAGGAGCAAGTGGAAGGAGTAGACAAGAGTGAATGGGAGCAAGCCAGTGGAAGGAGTAGAGGAGGTAAGAGGGAATGGGAACAAGTCAGTGGAAGGGGTAGCAAAGGTAAGAGGGAATGGGAACAAGTCAGTGGAAGTAGAGAAGGTAAGAGGGAATGGGAACAAGTCAGTGGAAGTAGAGAAGGTAAGAGTGAACAGCAACAAGCCAGTGGAAGGGGTAGGGAAGGTAAGAGTGAACAGCAACAAGCCAGTGGAAGGGGTAGGGAAGGTAAGAGTGAACAGCAACAAGCCAGTGGAAGGGGTAGGGAAGGTAAGAGTGAACAGCAACAAGCCAGTGGAAGGGGTAGGGAAGGTAAGAGTGAACAGCAACAAGCCAGTGGAAGGGGTAGGGAAGGTAAGAGTGAACAGCAACAAGCCAGTGGAAGGGGTAGGGAAGGTAAGAGTGAACAGCAACAAGCCAGTGGAAGGGGTAGGGAAGGTAAGAGTGAACAGCAACAAGCCAGTGGAAGGGGTAGGGAAGGTAAGAGTGAACAGCAACAAGCCAGTGGAAGGGGTAGGGAAGGTAAGAGTGAACAGCAACAAGCCAGTGGAAGGGGTAGGGAAGGTAAGAGTGAACAGCAACAAGCCAGTGGAAGGGGTAGGGAAGGTAAGAGTGAACAGCAACAAGCCAGTGGAAGGGGTAGGGAAGGTAAGAGTGAACAGCAACAAGCCAGTGGAAGGGGTAGGGAAGGTAAGAGTGAACAGCAACAAGCCAGTGGAAGGGGTAGTGAAGGTAAGAGGGAATGAGAACAAGTCAGTGGAAGGGGTAGTGAAGGTAAGAGTGAACAGCAACAAGCCAGTGGAAGGGGTAGTGAAGGTAAGAGTGAATAGCAACAAGCCAGTGGAAAGGGTAGGGAAGGTAAGAGGGAACGGGAACAAGCCAGTGGAAGAGGTAGGGAAGGTAAGAGGGAACAGCAACAAGCCAGTGGAAAGGGTAGGGAAGGTAAGAGGGAACGGGAACAAGCCAGTGGAAGATGTAGGGAAGGTAAGAGGGAACGGCGATGAGAGAGTGGAAGGGGTACAGAGGGTAAGAGTGAACAGCATCACGCCAGTGGAAGGGGTAGAGAAGGTACAAAATTGGGGAAAGATGAGATGAAGCCCAGATATGACAATTACTAATTTTTTTCAGTGGAAAATCTTGGCAGAGTTCTCACTCCTATGACCCTAAGAGCCATCAGCTTCAGGGCACTGAGAGCTGCGTTGGCTGTGAGCCTGTAGCCATGTAGTGAGTGCTGTGAGGGTGAGCCTGTAGCCATGTAGTGAGTGCTGAGCAGAGATGGAGCCTTTTCAAGGGAAGTCAGTTCTCTTTTTTGATACTGTGGCATGTAGGAGTTGCAGCATATTAGCAGTCAGTGTAACCCCCTGCAGGATTCATGGCAGAGGATGGTTTTGGTGAGGAGTTTGAGTGTAGCTGGTAAAGCTGGAGGAGCAAATCTTGCAGATGGATGGTGGAGGTAGACTTCTGGAGGGCTGAGCTCCCACTGTTGTGGGGGCTGAGCTTTCTATAATAAGTTAGGTGGGGGTAGTTTCTGAGGCCTTGGAAAATGAAGAGGAGCAGTTTGAGGTGGCTGTTGCAGAAAAGAGAGAGCTGGCAGATGGAAGCACCACGGGTGTTATGTTGGTGTAATGAGCTGGAATAATGCACTTTGCAGTGATGCTCTGGCGTGAGACTGCTCCTCGAGGCCTGAGCAAAGCACGTTGCATCAAACAAAATACAAGCTGGCAGGGGCATGAGGGGGAGTTTTAGCTGGTTTGGAAGCTTGCAAAACACATATGGAGCCATTAAAGGCTGAGGAGCCACTAAAGGCTGAAGACCCAAGGGGGTAATCTATACTGAAGATGATGCTCAGGGCAGGGATAAAGATTAAGAAAGCAGGTACAAAGTAGGTGTTCTCCTGGCAGGTGCAGTAGCATCCTGGACAGGTTAAACCCTATAAGCTGCTTCTCAGAATTGCATTTGCTGGAAGAGATTTAGCTTCAAAGCTGTTCTGTTGTTTGCTAGGTGTAATGCTGAGTTCTGTCCATTCTTCAGTTGGTAACTCCTAAAAAACACATGAAATTACATGGAGGCCTCATGTGGCTGTTGGCAAGGCAGGAAAATACAGCCTGGTATTACCTTAGCTAATACAGAAAATCAAATTTTGGACTGAGATGTTTATTTGTCAAACAGCCTCCTATCAGTCCTGGGACCAGTCCTGTGCAACATCTTTCTGGGTGCCATGGGCAGAGGCACTGAGTGCAGCCTCAGCAAGTTTGCTGCCCACACCAAGCTGTGTGGTGCAGCAGCCAGGCTGGAGGGCAGGGATCCACCAGAGGGACCTGGACAGGCTGCAGAGGTGGGCACAAGCCAAGCTCAGGAGGTTCAACAAGACCAAGGGCAAGGTCCTGCAGCTGGGTGGAGGCAATGCCAAGCACAACTTCAGGCTGGGCAGTGAGTGGCTGGAGAGCAGCCCTGAGCAGAGGGACTTGAGGGTGCTGCTGGACCAGAAGCTCCACAGGAGCCAGCAGTGTGCACTTGCAGCCCAGAAAGCCAAGCAGAGCCTGGGCTGTAGCAGCAGAAGTGTNTGAGGAGGAAGTTGTTGAGCATGAGAGTGGTGAGAGGCTGGAATGGGTTGCCCAGGGAGGTGGTTGAGGCCCCATGGCTGGAGGTGTTTAAGGCCAGGCTGGCTGAGGCTGTGTGCAGCCTGCTGTAGGGTAGGGTGTCCCTGGGCATGGCAGGGGGGTTGGAACTAAATGATCCTTGTGGTCCTTTCCAACCCTGACTGATTCTATGATTCTGTGATCTTACTGTTTTGACAAGATCTATGTTGAAAGATTCCTCCACAGATCCATAACTATGATGATTCTCCTTTTAGAATGGGGGAAGGAGTAAATTGGCTCCAGCAAGTGAGTTAGGTGGGTATCAGAAGTCCTGATGCCTTGTCTAATTGCCTGTTAACAATGTGAACCTGTTAAGGCTGAGTGTTTCAGTAAAAAAAGGTGGGTGCTGGTGTAGGCATCATAACAGGAATGCTTTTAAGCAGCAAACTCCAGGCAGATCCACTAACACAGATTAATTTACAGATTAATACCTGTGATCAGAATCTGAACCGATGCTGTGAGATAATAGAATTGAACTCTGAGATCC
Source organism: Tricholaema leucomelas (assembly GCA_013400475.1). Classification (NCBI taxonomy): domain Eukaryota; kingdom Metazoa; phylum Chordata; class Aves; order Piciformes; family Lybiidae; genus Tricholaema lacrymosa; species Tricholaema leucomelas. The sequence continues at coordinate 7,036 of WAAF01018246.1, read as the reverse complement.
AAGGGCAGCTCTTCACAATCCTCAGTGAAACATCTCGGGAAGGTAAATCAATGTCTTGTCCTTTTACTGACGCCTTTCACCTCTGGTTACCTTCTCCAGCTGTGACTCTTCCTGTAAGTTAGTTAATTCCTTACTGTATGTATTTTCTTAGGGGGGCACTATGCAGGTGTGGAAACAATAAAGACTCGTCTTCTGCCCTGGCTAGGGACCTGTTTTTCCTGTGCTGCTTCAGGGAGGCTCTTGGAAACCAACCTCTCCCTCACTCGGGTATGTACAGAATTTACTTTAAGGGACTAGACACAGAATTTGTGTCTGCAAGAGAGCTTTAATGACCTTCTGTCCACAACAGCCTCCCTCCTTGATTTTGCTTAATGAAATATGTCCTTAATTGCTCATGCAGACAACAACACTGTTTATCTGTTTGATCTTATGCTTCCTTTGAAAAGGAAATCAAAGAGATCATTAAAGTTCCTTCTGGCCTCCTCAGGCTTATGCAATCAGTGACAAGATGGAGGAATTTACTTTGTAAGGGAAACTGTGTTCTTGTACTGCCTTCCTTTTCTAGGGGAAGAGCTATCCTGCATTTACATATTGTTAAATGCCTGTGCACCTGGCACACCAGTTCTCCATTTGTCATTGCACAAATGACAGCCAAAATGTAATGCAAAGCCTGCTGCACAGTTACTTCATTCTGGTGGAACTGTGTAAGCTGCAAAGCTGAGCTCCACCTGTAGCAGTCTACTTCTGTATTCTCCATCAGGAAGTGTAAAGACAGTGACTATTTTTCCTAATGTAACTGAGTCCTTGTTACATTTTGTGCCTGGGAGGTATTGTTTTTGCTGTCCCTGGGGCTGTTCAAGGCAAGGTTGGACGTGGCACTTGGTGCCATGGTCTAGCCTTGAGCTCTGTGGTAAAGGGTTGGACTTGATGATCTGTGAGGTCTCTTCCAACCTTGGTGATACTGTGTGATACTGTGAGTGCAGTGGCTTTTGTTTTCAGTGACTTCAGAAACAGTCTTCACTGAAGTGTTTGGAACTACCTCTGCTAATAATGCTGAACTACGTTGCTGAAGGATTCTGTAAGGTAGGACATTCCAGCAGCATGGATATGTGTTGTGTTGTAGGATTCACTGGAGAAGGAGAGGCAGCTGAGTGAGCTGGCCACCACTCAGACCTTTAAACTGCAGGAGCTGCAGGAAGAACTCACTTCAACTCGTCTACAGCTCGACCACATGCAACAAGAGTAAGGCAATCAACTGCCATTCTTATACCTATAGAGAAGACTTAGGGGAGCTTGGTGGATCTTATTACTGTTTGTAACTGAAGCAAAGGGTATAAAGAAGGCAGAGTGGTGCCCAGTGACAGGACCAGAGATAATTGGCACAAACTGAAAAACAGGAGGCTCCATCAGGGAGCACTTTTTACTGTGAGGGTGCAAGTAGTGGAGGTTCCATCCTTGGAGACATTAAAAAGCTATCTGGACATGGTCCTGGGCAGCTAGGTCTAAGTGGCTTTGCTTGAGAAAGGCAGTTGGACCAGATGGCCTCCAGAGGTGCCTTCCAATGTCAGTCATTCTGTGATTCAGGTGTATACATGGAAAAGATTGGATTAGGAGTGAGGCTTTTTATCATAGAATCAGGGTTGGAAGGGACCACAAGGATCATCTAATCTCAACCCCACTGCCATGGACAGGGACACCCTACCCTAGAGCAGGCTGCACACAGCCTCAGCCAGCCTGGCCTTAAACACCTCCAGCCATGGGGCCTTAACTACCTCCCCGGGCAACCCATGCCAGGCTCTCACCACTCTCATGCTCAACAACTTCCTCCTCGCATCCACTCTCAATCTCCATATCTCCAGCTTTGCTCCATCCTCCCTAGTCCTGTCCCTCCCTGACAGCCTCAAAAGTCCCTCCCCAGCCTTTTTGTAGCCCCCTTCAGATCCTGGAAGGCCACAAGAAGGTCACCTGGGAGCCTCCTCTTCTCCAGCCTGCACAGCCCCAACTCTTTCAGTCTGTGCTCACAGCAGAGCTGCTGCAGCCCTCTGAGCATCCTCCTGGCCCTGCTCTGGGCACACTCCAGCATCTCCACAGCCCTCTTGTCCCAGGGGCTCCAGAACTGGATGCAGTACTCCAGGTGGGGTCTCAGCAGAGTGCAGTAGAGGGAGAGAATTGCCTCTCTGGCCCTGCTGGCCACACTACTGCTGCTGCAGCCCAGGATATGGCTGTTTATGCCAAGCTCTTGTGTAGATAGAGTTTTGATGAGCTGAAGAAAATTGTTGGATGATCAAGGTGAGAAGTGCAAGGAAAGTCAGTCACTAACACATGCTGGAGTGGATGTGGCAGTTTGCAGCCCAAGGTAAATATCCTGTGAGAAGTGGGGCATCAGCTTTATGGCTGTTGTACAGTTTGATGAGTACATATTTCTGTGCAGTCTGAGAGGTGGAGAGTTCATAGAATCAACCAAGTTGGAAGAGACCTCATAGCTCATCCAGGCCAACCTAGCCCTGTCCAATCAACTAGACCATGGCACTAAGAAGAGGTGATTAAGTTGTGCATTAAAATTTCAGAACTGAGCCTTTGCATGGTGATGCAATATGAGGTCATGATTGTGGTGTTGGCAGGCAGGGGACAAGAACTCTTGGCCAAAAATACCCTATCTGTGGACAGGGAAGTCATTCTGAGTGCTGTAAATTGTTGAGATCAAGGTAGGAACTGGAATTTAGTCTGCATGAAAAGCAGTAGCAGAGTAATCCTGTTATTTGCATGGTCAGATATGACTGTTTCTGAGCTATCTATCTTCTGACAGGCTGCACAAAGCCCACAGGGATTGTTTTCATATGTTAAAATGGAGTGGGCTTGCTCTGCTTGAGCAGTCAGTTTGTCATAAGAAATTATCTGGTAGATACTCTGCTTTTACCATGAAGGTTGCTAATTTTTCTTGCAGTCTGGCAAAAACCCAATTGGCTCTTGAAGACACAGAGACCAAATCAGCCACTTCTCTTTTGGCAGCAGCAGATGAAAATGTTCAGCTAAAAGCAGAGTAAGAAAAAATTGAGTCTTGGGTTATTTGTGACAAGGTCAGCATGCAGAGACAGTGGCACTCCCTGAGCAGGTTCTCTTGGTTCTGCTGCACTGTGCTGTAGCAAAAACTAGTGTAGGTCCTCTGCATCCTGTAGTTTGCTTTCTTGGTGTTTGAGTTGGCATAAGTAGATACATGTACTCAGCACTGCTCAGGCTGCACCTTGAGTGCTGTGTCCAGTTCTGGGCTCCTGAATTGCAGAGAGATGTTGAGGTGCTGGAAGGTGTTGAGAGAAGGGCAGCAAGGCTGGGGAGGGGCCTGGAGCACAGCCCTGTGAGGAGAGGCTGAGGGAGCTGGGGGTGTGCAGCCTGCAGAAGAGGAGGCTCAGGGCAGAGCTCATTGCTGTCTGCAGCTGCCTGCAGGGAGGCTGTAGCCAGGTGGGGTTGGGCTCTGCTGCCAGGCAGCCAGCACCAGAACAAGGGGACAGAGTCTGAAGCTGTGGCAGGGCAGGTCTAGGCTGGATGTGAGGAGGAAGTTGTTGTCAGAGAGAGTGATTGGCATTGGAATGGGCTGCCCAGGGAGGTGGTGGAGTCACCATCCTTGGGGGAGTTGAAGCAAATCCTGGCTGGGGCACTTAGTGTCATGGTCTGGTTGTTTGGCTAAGGGCTGGGTGCTAGGTTGGACTGGATAATCTTGGAGGTCTCTTCCAACCTGCTTGATTCTATGATTCTATTCCTATTAAAAGGGCTCTTTCTATTTGTTGGGTTGAAAAGCAGCTCATAGAGTTCTCTGGTTCTCAGATATGACCTGATGACTGTTCTTGCTGATTTTAAAAACTATTAGTAGGGAATAAAGCATCTCACAGTTGCTATGTGGATGTCTTAATGCAGACTGCACAGAAACTAATTTGTACTGCTGCCAGAAGACTAAACTTTCCTGTCTTCCTGAGAATTCAACAGTTCCATCACCTCCACATGCTTATGGTTCACGTTCACTCTCAGTTGCACCCTGCATTTGCATCTTCTGCCTGGGTGTTCAGTTTTGGAGTGAAGCCCAAGGTGCTATTTTTTGTTCTGTGAATCATCCTTTCAAAATGGGAACTCTTTTGGTTGGGTGAGATCAGATTTAACTCGTATTCCCCTGCCTCTCAAAACCAGAAGCCTTCTAAAAGTAGCAAAGTGAGGTCAGGACTGATCCTGCCTAAGGGGGTAGGGATTATTTTGTTTTGGTTTTGTTATACATGGAACACTTTGGCAGCATCACTGTCTGTAAACTTGCTTTTGGGAAGAGCTGATGACCTCATACACTGTCTCACATATTTAAAGCATGTTTTGCAAGGCATCTTGATCTCCTGGGCTGTGGTGTAGACTTGATGCAATTAAAATTTGATATTACATCATTGGTGATGTTGATATTGCTTGAATGACATCATTGGTGATGTTGTTGGACTGAATAATGTATTCCAGCAACCTGAGGACCTGATGTAAGAAAACTCCTAGTGAACCAGCACCTCCAAGTCCCTCTCCTCAGGGCTGCTCTCCAGCCAGTCACTGAACTGAAATGGTTTAGTTAACATCTGGAAAAAGAGAAAGAAAAGAGTTTTCCATAAGCCTGATTATCTGAGCTAGTGAAAGTTAAGTTACCCACTGAACCCCAAGCAGTGCTACAGGCTGGGGACAGAGTGGCTGGAGAGCAGCCAGGAAGAAAGGGACCTGGGGGTACTGGTAGATAGTAGCTGAAGAAGAGCCAGCAGTTTGCCCAGGTAGCCAAGAGAGACAGTGGCATCCTGGCCTGGATCAGGAGCTGTGTGGCCAGTAGGATGAGGGAGGTTATTCTACCCCTGTGCTCATCACTGCTCAGGCCACACCTTGAGTGCTGTGTCCAGTTCTGGGCCCCTCAATTCAAGAGAGATGTTGAGGTGCTGGAGGGTGTTGAGAGAAGGGCAGCAAGGCTGGGGAGG
>WAAF01018245.1:92332-104936 GCA_013400475.1 Tricholaema leucomelas | reverse complement strand
CTGCTGCAGTTTATTATCCCTCCCCAGGTGCTTCATATCATCAGGGTTTCAGTATTCCACCATGGGTCCCTTGCTCAGGAAGGGCCATTTATGGATTTACCTTCTCACTGTCATGAAAAATCATGATACAGAAAGAGTAAGACTGGAAAAAAAACCTTCTTCATGACCCAAACAACCATGAGAGGAGCTTTAAACCAGCAAGTTGTCTAGAGAAGAGAGAACCAATGTTTGAAGTCCCTTCTCTCTCAAAGAGGAAGGCAAAGGGTTAATAATGCTGTGTAACATCTTCATCAGGAACACTGACAGTCAGATCAAGTGCACCTTCAGCAAGTTTGCAGATGACTCCAAGCAGAGAGGTGTAGATGACACACCAAAAGGATGGGATCTATCCAGAGGGACCTGGACAAGCTGGAGAAGTGGGTCCATGTGAACCTCATGAGGTTCAACGAGGCAAGAGCAAGGTCATGCACATGGGTCAGGAGAAAATACAGTATCAGTTCCTGCTGACTGGAGGATGAAGGGATGGAGAGCAACTCTGTGGGGAAGGATTTGGGGGTGCTGGGAAGTGAAAAGTTGGGCATGAGCTGGCACTGTGAGCTCACAGCCCAGAGCAGACCTGTCCTGGGCTGATCCCCAGCAGTGTGGGCAGCAGGGAGAGGGAGGGGATTCTGCCCCTCTGCTGAGACCCCACCTGCAATGCTGGGGCCACCTCTGGAGTCCTCAGCACAGAACAGACATGGAGCTGTTGGAGCAGGGCTAGAGAAGGACAAAGCAAAGATGGGAGGGCTGGAAGCCCTCTGCTGTGAGGCCAGGCTGAGAGAGTTGGGGTTGTTCAGGCTGGAGAAGAGAAGGCTCCAGGGAGACCTTCTGGTGGCCTTTCAAAGCTTAAAGGGGCTGAGAAGAAAACTGAGGACATGCTTTTGGGCAGAGCCTGCTGTGACAGGACAAAGATATTCTCACTTGCTCCCTGGGACAGGACAAGCAGCAATGGATGTAAGCTGCAGCACAGGAGGTTCCAGCTCAGCACAGGGGGAACTGCTTTCCTGTAAGGGTCCCAGAGCACTGGCACAGGCTGCCCAGAGAGGTAGTGGAGTCTCCTCTGGAGCCTTTCCAGGCCTGTCTGGATGTGCTCCTGTGTGACCTGTGCTAGATTGTGTGGTCCTGCTGTGGCAGGGGGGTTGGACTGGATGATGCCCATGGGTCCCTTCCAACCCCTAACATCCTGTGAGCCTGTGAGTTTTGTAACACTGCAGAAAAAGGAGTGACTCAAACAGTCCCTTTTGGTCTGCAGCACCTGAGCAATCCAGCTGTTACCTCTAAGTGATCTGGAGAGCACACAGAGCAAAGGGATAAAAAGAACTAATATGCAGTATTGTGTCTAGTTCTAAGCTTCCAAGTTCAAAAGCGACAGGAAACTACTGAAGAGAATCCAGCAGAGGCTCCAAAGATGCTGAGGGGCTTGGAGCATTTCTGTGAGTAGGAAAGACTGAGAGACTTGGGGCTGTTGAACCTAGAGAAGAGCTGCCTGAGAGGGAATCTGAGCAATGCTCAGCAAAGAGGGTGGTGGGGAAAGAAGATGAGGCCAGACTCTTGTCAGTGGTGCCCAGTGACAGGACAAGGGGCAATAGGCACAAAGTGGAACCCAGGAGGTTCCCAGAGTGATTGGCATTGGAATGAGCTGCCCAGGGAGGTGGTGGAGTTGCTGTGCCTGGAGGTGTTGAAGCAAAGCCTGGATGGGGCACTTAGTGCCATGGTCTGGGTGATTGGCCAGGGCTGGGTGCCAGGTTGGACTGGCTGAGCTTGGAGGTCTCTTCCAACCTGGCTGATTCTATTCTATTCTAAACAGAAACTGCTTTGCTGTGAGCATGGTGGAGCCCTGGAGCAGACTGCAGAGACATGTTGCATAATCTCTTAGTCTGGAGAGACTCCAACACCTTTTGGCCACTGTGATCCTGGTCAGCTTGCTGTGGGTGGCCCTGCTTTAGCAGGAGGTTGGACTAGATCACAGCATCACCAATTGTTTTGGTTGGAAAAGACCTCTAAGATCCTCGAGTCCAACCATTAACCTAACACCACCACGGCCATTAAACCACGTCCCTGAGTGTCATGTCCACATCTTTCTTGAACACCTCCAGGTGACTCCAGCACCTCCCTGGGCAGCCTGTTCCAGTGCCTGACCACTCCTGCAGGGAAGAATTTTTTTTCTAATATCCACCTTAAAGTTCCCCTGGTGCAACCTGAGGGCATCTCCTCTTATCCTATTGCTTATCACAAGCCCTGTGAGGAGAGGCTGAGGGAGCTGGGGGTGTGCAGCCTGCAGCAGAGGAGGCTCAGGGCAGAGCTCATTGCTGTCTGCAGCTCCCTGCAGGGAGGCTGTAGCCAGGTGGGGTTGGGCTCTGCTGCCTGTCAAGCAGTGACAGAANAGCAGAGCTGCTGCAGCCCTCTCAGCATCTTGGTGGCTTCCCCTGGACTGGCTCAAACAGTTCCATGTCCTTCTTGTGCTGGGGGCTCCAGAACTGCACCCAGGACTCCAGGTTTCACACACACAAAATGAGCTGATGAGATCTGCAGTAGCTGATAGAATTCACTCACTGAAGCAAGTTGCAGACAGGTTGGGGTATGGATGTCTGTGTTCAAGAGTGGGAGACACAACCTGATCTGCAAACCAACTGCACCCAAACCCGTAAGAGGTTTGACTCAACATTGCCTCATAGAAATACTGTCCCAGAGCTGTGCTAAAGACTTGCTGCAACTTGACTCTCCTCTCATGGAGGATCTTCAGTAGTTGGTGTGATCTACTTGTAAGACTTTCTGAAGGTCCAGAGGAACAAGATGACAAGCAACAGAGCTCTGAAATGGGTGTGAAAACTAAACTGGAGTAAGGGGAAGCTTTTCTGCTCCACTTTGATTTAAATTGGCTGTAGCCAGTCCTAGTTTTAGACAAGCACACTTAGCAGATGGCTTGGCACCAAAGAGCTCATGATGCTCATTACAGCTGCATGAGTCACAAGTGTCTGCTACAAGGGCCACCTCAGCACCATTTGTTATCTTTCTACTACTCCATAGTAAGTTAATCACAGAATGGTAGGGTTTGGAAAGGAGCTCAAGAGTTCAAGTCCACCTCCCCTGCCAAAGCAGCAGGCCAGGTCACACAGGAACACATCTGGGCAGGTTTTGAGTCTCCAGAGGAGGCTCCACAACCTCTCTGGGCAGCTTGTTCCAGTGCTCTGTCACCCTTGAGGTGGAACCTCCTGTGTTCTGGCTTGTATCTGTTGTTCCTTGTCCCATCACTGGGCACCACTGAAATGAGACCATCACTTTCATCCTGAAAGCCACCCCTCAGATCACACAGACACTAATAAAAGCCCCTCTTGGCCTTCTCAAGACTAAACAGCCCCAGGTCTCCGTCTTCATAGGAGAGATGTTCCAAGTTCCCCCATCATCCTTACAGCTCTCTATTGGACTCTCTCCAGTAGATCCCTGTCTTGAAATGTGGAGTCCAAAACAGGACACAGTACTGCAGGTATGGTCTTACCAGGGAGAGGGAGAGAAGAACCTCCCTAGACCTGCTAGACACTTCTCTTGATGCACCCCAAGATGCCACTGGCCCTGTTAGCCACAGGAGCACACTGCTGTCCCATGGAGAACTTTCTGTCCACTAGGACTCCAAGGTCTTCCTCACTGCAGCTGCTTTCTCCATCATTCAGTCCACCCCCCAGCTACAGCAGTCACCCAGGGCAGTTTGCCTGGCACTGCAACATCAAGGTGGGTTTGGAATCTCTCCAGAGAAGACTTCACAATCTCTCTGGACACCCTGTTCCAGGTCTCCAACACCCTCAAAGCCAACAAACTGTTCCTGATGGAACCTCCTGTGTTTCAGTTTGTGCCCTCTGCCCCTTGTCCTGTCACTGGGCACCACTGACAAGAGTCTGCTTCATCCTCCTGCCCCCCACCCTTTAGCTCTTGCTGAGAATTGAGCAGATCCCCTCTGGGGCTGCTCTTCTCCAGGCTCAGCAGCCCCAGGGCTCTCAGCCTTTCTCCCTCACAGGCATGCTGAGACCCCTCAGCATCTTCAGTGCCCCCTCTGGACTCTCTCCAGTAGCTTCAAGTCTGTCTGGAACTGGGGAGAAGGACAGGACTGAATCCAGGGCTCCACTTATGGTCTCACTAGGGCAAAGCTGAAGAGGAGAAGAACCTCTCTCAACCTGCTGGCCACATTCATCTTCATTCCAACCCAAATAAATGCACCCTGTTATGCAGTGTATGTGACTTAAAAAGACCAAGAGGTAAGTTTGAAAGAGCTTTTATTTCACAACTCAAGCACTGGTAATGAGTAACACACCAAATCTTAACCATATTGTTTCCCATTGGATCTAGAAGAAAGATAAAGTCCAAGGCTACATTTTACAGCACCTCTTGCACTGAAAAAAAAATCATCACCACAAGCTGATTTCTCCTGACACAAGGCAACCTCTTCAGGTCTAAAAAGCTGTGGTATTTTTTATGTGGGATAAGGGATAGAATTGTAGAATGGTTTAGGTTAGAAGAGACCTCAAGGATCATCCAGTTCCAACCCCCTGCCATGAGCAGAGGGACACCCCCCACTAGATCAGGTTGCTCAAGACCTCAAATACAGGAGCACNCCCTCCCCAGGTTTTTTGGAAGCCCCCTTCAGATGCTGGAAGGCCACAAAAAGGTCACCTGGGAGCCTCCTCTTCTCCAGCCTGCACAGCCCCAACTCTTTCAGTCTGTGCTCACAGCAGAGCTGCTGCAGCCCTCTGAGCATCCTCCTGGCCCTGCTCTGGACACACTCCAGCATCTCCACATCCCTCTAGTAACGGGGGCTCCAGAGCTGGATGTACAGCAGAGACACTGCACTCTGCTTCCCTTTTAGAGGACCTTCTTCCAGATCACAGAAAGGTCAGGCAACAAAATAATAACTCCAAAGCCTTCAAGAGATTGAGAAGCTGCCATGAAAATCTCCCTCGGTTGATAGAGATGAAGCAGAAGCAGCAATGGAAAAACTCCCAGAGCATGAACGTGGCAAGAGATGAGTGAGATGAAGTAGGCTACAAGCAAAGATTTATGATGAAGGTGGCTCTAGCAGTCCCAGGCTGGGTTCCTGCTCTCAACCAGTCATTTGTGGTTCTTTACTTTCACATTCAGCTCTTCACTTCTGAGCTTGGCAGAAGTGCAACTGGCTAGTTAAAGGTTTAAGAAAAGAGATTTCAGGCTGCTGAATGACAGACAAAACCGATGACATTCCAACACTTGAAGTAGTCCTCACACCTAAATCCCTGTAGTCTGGAAGGTGACATCTGCTGGAGGGCAGGGATGCCATCCAGAGGGACCTGGACAGGCTGCAGAGGTGGGCCCAGGCCAACCTCATGATGTTTAACAAGGCCAAGTGTAAGGTCCTGCACCTGGGTCAGTGCAATCCCAGGCACAGCTCCAGGCTGGGTGGGGAATGGCTGAGAGCAGCCCTGAGGAGAAGGACCTGGGGGTCTGGGTTGATGAAAAGCTCAACATGAGCCTGCAGTGTGCACATGCAGCCCAGACAGCAACCCTGTGCTGGGCTGCAGCAAGAGCAGTGTGGGCAGCAGGGCAAGGGAGGGGATTCTGCCCCTTGGCTCTGCTCTCCTCAGACCCCACCTGCAGTCCTGGGTGCAGTTCTGGAGCCCCCAGCACAAGAAGGACATGGAACTGCTGGAGCCAGTCCAGAGGAGAGCCACGAAGATGCTCAGAGGGCTGCAGCAGCTCTGCTATGAGGACAGGCTGAGAGAGTTGGGGCTCTGCAGCCTGGAGAAGAGAAGGCTTCGAGGAGACCTTAGAGTGGCTTTGCAGTATCTGAAGGGAGCCTACAGGAAGGCTGGGGAGGGACTATTGACAAGGTCTGGGAATGTCAGGACGAGGGGGAATGGGTTTAAACTGGCAGAGGGGAGATTTAGACTGGATGTTAGGAGGAAGTTCTTTACAGTGAGGGTGGTGAGACACTGGCACAGGTTGCCCAGGGAGGTTGTGGATGCTTCCTCCCTGGAGGTGTTTAAGGCCAGGCTGGATGAGGCCTTGAGCAGCCTGCTCTAGTGGGAGGTGTCCCTGCCTATGGCAGGGGGTTGGAGCTGGATGATCCTTGAGGTCCCTTCCAACCTAAACCATTCTATGATTCTATGATCTATGCAGCCCACCAGTCCCAGGAGATTTTTGCCCAGGGATGTTGAAACAGTTCACTGAGGTGCAAAATGGCAGTGTGTAAAGGCCCTGCCTGACCAACCTTATCCAGGAGCAAGGTGGACTTCGCTCGCTGTGGCTTAGGCCACAGTGCTACAGATGTTCCCGATGGAGCTACAGGGAAGGGCAACCTTCAAACATGGCACACACTATGCAGCTTGTTTTTTAGCAAGGAATGGTTTGGGTTGGGAGATTAAAGATCATCTCCTTCCAGACCTCCCTGCCATAGGCAGGGACCCTTCCCACCAGAGCAGGTTGCTCAAATCCACATCCAACCAGGGCTTGAACACCTCCAGGGAGGGGGCATCCACCACCTCTCTGGGCAACCTGTTTCAGCCTCACCATCCTCACTGTAAAGAGTTTCTTCCTAGTCTCCAATCTAACTCTCCTCTCTTCCAGCTCAAAGTCACTGCCCCTCATCCTGTCACCCTTGTGAAAAGTCCCTCCCTAGCTTTCCTGGAGCCCCTTTCAGGTACTGGATGGAAGGCTACAAGATTGTTTAGCCTGGAGGAGACTCAGGGCAGACCTTATTGCTGTCTACAGCTACCTGAGGGGTGGTTGCAGCCAGGAGGAGGTTGCTCTCTTCTCTCAGGCAGCCAGCACCAGAACAAGAGGACACAGCCTCAAGCTACGCCAGGGGAAATTCAGGCTTGAGGTGAGGAGAAAGTTCTGCACTGAGAGAGTCATTGGCTACTGGAATGGGCTGCCCAGGGAGGTGGTGGAGTCGCCGTCCCTGGAGCTGTTCAAGGCAGGATTGGACGTGGCACTTGGTGCCATGGTCTAGCCTTGAGCTCTGTGGTAAAGGGTTGGACTTGATGATCTGTGAGGTCTCTTCCAACCTTGGTGATACTGTGAGACTGTGAAGAAAGTCTCCCTGGAACCTTCTCTTCTCCCAGCTGCACAACCCAAACTCCCTCAGCTTGTCTCCATAGAGAGGTGCTCCAGACTTCAACTTTGGGGCCCTCCTCTGAAGCCCAACAGTTCCATGTTCTTCCTGTGCTGGGAGGCCCAGAACTGGACACCTGGAAGTGGGGTTTCACAAGAGCAGAGGAGTAGAATCACCCTGCTCATCCTGCTGGTTTATTTACACCCAAGATCGAGGTATTTGTTGTTGTGACACGTGGGGCAGCACAGCTGGGATGGCACATTCCACATCCATGCCACAAACCTGTGTCAGGACAACTTGCACACTCATTACACATGGCCAGGCCACGTTACCTCCACAAGAACATCCTGGCAGCACAGCAGGTATGATGTGAAATGCCACAAGCTAACTGATTTTGATTTGAAAGGCTTTCATTACTCCACACCAAAAATCCTATTGCCTACCCAGATACCAACACTGGCTGCCAAGGACAGACTCTTCAGAAGCACAGAATCAACCAGGTTGGAAGAGACCTCCAAGCTCAGACAGGCCAACCTAGCACCCAGCCCTGGCCAATCAACCAGACCATGGCACTAAGTGCCTCAGCCAGGCTTGGCTTCAACACCTCCAAGGACATCAACTACAGCACCTCCCTGGGCAGCCCATTCCAATGCCAATCACTCTCTCTGCCAACAACTTCCTCCTAACATCCAGCCTAGACCTCCCCTGCCACAGCTTGAGGCTGTGTCCCCTTCTTCTGTTGCTGCTTGCCTGGCAGCAGAGCCCAACCCCACCTGGCTACAGCCTCCCTGCAGGGAGCTGCAGGCAGCAATGAGCTCTGCCCTGAGCCTCCTCTTCTGCAGGCTGCACACCCCCAGCTCCCTCAGCTTCTCCTCATAGGATTTGTATTCCAGGCCCCTCCCCAGCCTTGCTGCCCTTCTCCAAACACCTTCCAGCACCTCAACATCTCTCTGCAATGGAGGAGCCCAGAACTGGACACAGCACTCAAGGTGTAGCCTGACCCATGCTTCATTCCACCTAAACCATGTGAGCATCCATCAAGCCACACACTTCGTAAAGAGCAGATGCTGTTGAGAGATATAAACTGCACAGACACACAAAAACTACGTAGGAGGAGGCAGAGGGTTTCCCAGCTCACTGTATTTATGGCCCATGCCTTGTTGATTGCAAAGTCTGTTCCTAAACGATGTGAGACTGCTGAGAAACAAGTATGGTACAATAAAATCATAGGATCATAAAGGTTGGCAAAGACCTCCAGGATCAGCAAGTCCAACCAATAACACTGCCAGCTCACCACTAAACCACATCTAAACATCTCTGAAACCCCTCCAGGGATGGGAACTCCAACCAGGCAGCCTGGGTAAGAGCTCAACCACTCCTTCAGTGAAGACACTGCCCTTCATGTCCAACCTAAACCTGCTTTGGTGCAACCCAAGGGGATTCTCTCTTGTCCTATCACTTGTTGCATGGGAGAACAGAGGTGCAACTTGAGGGGATTCTCTCCTGTCCTATCACTTGTTGCATGGGAGAACAGAGGTGCAACTTGAGGGGATTCTCTCCTGTCCTATCACTTGTTGCATGAGAGAAAAGAGGTGCAACTTGAGGGCATTCTCTCCTGTCCTATCACTTGTTGCTTGGGAGAAAAGACCAACCCCCACCTGGCTCCAGCCTCCTTTCAGAGAGTTATAGAGACAGCAGGTCTCCCCTCAGCATCCTTTTCTCCAGGTCCCTCAGCTGCTCTTCACCAGACCTGTTCTCCACATCCTTCACCAGCTTTTTGCCCTTCTCTGGATCCATTCCAGCCCCTCAATGTCCTTCTTAGAGTGAGGAGCCCAAAATGGAATCCAGGATTCCATGTGTGGCCTCACCAGTGCCCAGTCCAGGGGGACAATCCCTGCCCTAATTCTGCTGCGCACAGTCTTGCTGATCCCAGCCAGGATGTTGGTGGCCTTCTTGGCCACCTGGGCACATGCTGGCTCATCTCTGTCACCCAACACCCCCACATCTGTTTCCACCAGGAAAATACACTAAAAACCATTCACAAGAGTCTATAAAATAGTGAACACACACAGGATGTGATATGAGCAGATGGTTTAAGGAAACACTAACCAACAAGACTTGTCCAAGATAGACAAAACTCTGAAGAGAAAGTTACTATCACCCTGACCTTTCCCCAGTTGTCATCACCAAATACTTCCTCTTTCAACCTCAGTGAAAATAAAACTGTTGCTCCTGGCTTTACCATGGACATGAAAATCTAAAGGAGAAAAGGATGAACAAATTTATAGAATCATAGAATCAAGGAGGCTGGAAGAGACCTCCAAGCTCAGCCAGCCCAACCTAGCACCCAGCCCTGGCCAACCAGACCATGGCACTAAGTGCCTCATTCAGGCTTTGCTCCAACACCTCCATGGACAGCGACTCCACCACCTCCCTGGGCAGCCCATTCCAATGCCAATCACTCTCTCTGACAACAACTTCCTCCTCACATCCAGCCTAGACCTCCTCTGGTCTGTGTCCCCTTGTTCTGTTGCTGGGTGCCTGGCAGCAGAGTCCAATCCCACCTGGCTACAGCCTCCCTGCAGGGAGTTGTAGACAGCAATGAGCTCTGCCCTGAGCCTCCTCTGCTGCAGGCTGCACACCCCCAGCTCCCTCAGCCTCTCCTCACAGGGCTGTGCTCCAGGCCCCTCCCCAGCCTTGCTGCCCTTCTCCAAACACCTTCCAGCACCTCAATATCTCTCTGCAATGGAGGAGTCCACAACTGGACATAGCACTCAAGCTGTGGCCTGAGCAGTGCTGAGCACTGGGGCAGAAGAACCTCACCTATTTCTCACTTATTTCCCCAACATCAGGGCAGTAAAAGTTCCAGGTTTTCAAAACGATGGGAGATGAACCAGAGGAGAAGGTAAGGCTACTGCTAAAGGAAGGATGAAGGTAAGCTGCCATGACATCACCAACTAAACTCTGAAAAGTAACAACCACACACATCACCACAAAGCTGAAAATACTCTTACCACGTCCAGGACATAAGAAAAGGAGCTAAAACCCTGCCTGGAGAGCAGAATTAAGAGATTAAAAAAGCCCAACAAACCCCAGAACTACAACGTCCTGCTAAGGTAAAAATCCTCAGTTCTGGAAATAACGAAGATAGAGCAGAAAAAAGAACACAAACCAGAGACCCAAATCTTGAAGAGGTGCACTGAAAACCTCTCCTCAGCTCTGAAATCTATCTGTAGCTGCCAGAAAGCTGAGACCTACTAACCCCCCACACACGAAGACTTGTGAGGTGAGTTACTTCTGCCTTGTAATTATTATTTACACTGACATGGTCTGCAGTAATCATGGACCAAACGTTGTATAACCCAAGAACAAAGAGAAACGGCTTGGAAAGCCTTTCGGTTAGATTAGGCGAGGCAGGAGAGGAGAAAACGAAGGAAATATGGTGGTGTGATGAACAGTATTTCAACTCGGCTCCACAACTCATGTGCCAAAGGGCACCGCCGGCCCAGGAGGCTGCCACAAGGCATCCATTTGCAGGCAGGAAAACGAAAGGAAGAAAGCAAAGGAGAAAAGGGGAGGAGGAAAAAAAGAAATGCACCCCACAAATGGCTGCAGACGCGACCCAACTTCGCTTCCCGGAGCAGGACGGGTTGAAAGCGGGGCCGGAGGAACCCGCTCCCGCAGCCTGCAACACCCGCCTCGGCCAGACGCGTGGGCCCGGCCCGCACCCGCCTTCCCTTCCCCTTCCTTTCCCTTCCTCTTCCCTCCTTCTCTCCTACCCTCCCGCCACCACCCCCGTTCCCGCCGTTCCCTCCCCAGGAGAAACGCACTCGGTGCCCCCAGGAGCTCCCCCAAGCCACGGCCCAGAGAAGCCCCCCCCGCCCCGGCGCCCCGCAGGCCCTGTGGCCGCCGCCCCGCCGCCAACAACCACCCCCTACACCGGCAGGCAGGCGGGAGCGGCCCCGCGGCCCGCCACGGGGCTTCGCTCTCCCGCCTCGGCAGCGGGGCCTAGCGCGGCCTAAACGGCCCCGCGGCGGCGCTGAGGGAAGGCGCGGGAGCCGTGAGCCGGGGGTGCCTGGGCGGCCGGCGGGGGCCCCCGCGTTGCTGCGGCTGCGCCGGGCTGGAGGAGCTGGGAGATTGCGCGGTAGGACACTCACCTCAGAGCGGCTGCGCTGCGGCGGGCCTGCGCCGTGGAGCCTCTTGCCGGGCGGCGGCCGGGGAGGGAGCCGAGAGGGGACGACGAGCGGCTCGCCCTGAGCCGCCGCAATGGCGAGCGGGAGAGGCGGGGACCGGCAGCGGCGGCGGCGGGAGGAGGCCGGGGGGGAGAGGGAGAGGAGAGGGGGGAGGAGGAGGAGGAGGAGGAGGACGTATGGCGTCATAGCCTGGCGACGCCGCCATCATGAGGAGGGCGAGGGCCGCGCCGGCCGCCCAACGGCGCCATTTGCAGGAGGTCGGGATAGGGGTAAAAGGGGCGACTAAGGTAGGCGGCTGGGAGTGGGCGGCCAGCGACGCCATGTTGGGGAGGTCGCAGCACCTCTGCCCCCAACTACCCTACGGTGTCCCGTGGGGAGCTAGGGCCGCGGAGGAGGCGTAGGGTGTCGGCGCCATCTTGGGGAGGTCGCGCCCGTTTCTCTCCCTCTCTCCCCTCAGCGAGGAGGTGCGGAGGGGCTTGGGGGGCAGCCCTGAGAAAAACGGTGGGTCGAGACATGACGCCTCAGCTCAGCAGGCTGCGATCCCAATCCTGTTTGTTTCTTTGTGTGGAAAAATCCCGTTTAAAACCATCCCAGCCTGCTGCTGGGCCTTGACTTTTCCTGCCTGCACAGCACTCCGGTGGCTTGAGGGTAGGAGAAATGCCATCGCTGAGCTGATCTGCGTTAAAATAGATAAAAAGAGATCAAAATAACACATTGGGAGGCCGGCAGGGCATGAAAGAGGCCATCTGCTTGTGGCTGTAAATCTCTGCCCTCTCCCAGGGAGGGCCAGCAGCTTGAAGCAGCTGTGGCTCCTGGGCTGGAGCAACTTGGAAAGGCAGCTTGGGCTGAAGCCAAGAGGATGAGCTCTGCTCCTGTCTGCACATAAGGAACTGGAGGTGTGACCATTTCTGCCCTGAACGTGGACTTGCCCCACGAAGCCTCTTGTTTCTGCTGCTGCCCAGTGGGTAGTGATGAACTGAACTAATTGCCCCACTAATTGCTCTTTTTGCTATATGTAAGCTGTTCACAGAATCATTTGGGTTGGAAAACGCCTTGAAGATCATTGAGTCCAACCAGCAACCTCACATTTCCATGGCCACTACACTACAGAATCCTTATGGTTGGAAAAGACTTCCAAGAACATCAGATCCAACCATCCAGCTGGCAGCTGGCACCAGTGCTGTGCCCCAGGGATCAGTGCTGGGCACAGTCCTGCTCAGTATCTTTACTGATGATCTAGACCAGGGTATTGAGTCCAGCAGCAGTGAGTTTGCAGATGACAGCAAGCTAGGAGCAG
>WAAF01018245.1:60337-85886 GCA_013400475.1 Tricholaema leucomelas | reverse complement strand
AGTGCCATGGTCTGGGTGATTGATTAGGGCTGGGTGCTAGGTTGGACTGGATGAGCTTGGAGGTCTCTTCCAACTTGGTTGATTCTATGATTCTATGACCTCCAGGGATGGCAAGTCACTCTGGCCCCAGCCTGTAGTGCTGCTTGGGGTTGTTGTGGCCAATGTGCAGAACCCTGCACTTGGCCTTGTTCAATCTCATCCCCTTGGCCTCTGCCCACCCATCCAGCCTGGCCAGGTCCCTCTGCAGGCCTCTCCTACCTTCCAACAGCTCCACAGCTGCTCCTAGGTTGCTGTCATCTGCAAACTCACTGCTGCTGGACTCAATCCCCTCGTCCAGATCATCAATAAAGATATTGACCAGGACTGTGCCCAGCACTGATCCCTGGGGCACACCACTAGTGCCAGCTGCCAACTGGATGTGGCACCATTCACCACCACTCTCTGGGCTCAGCCTTCCAGCCAGTTCTTGACCCATATCAGAGTGAATCTGTCCAAGCCACGAGCTGCCAGCTTGGCCAGGATCTTCTTGTGGCAGACATTGTCAAAGGCTTTGCTGATGTCCAGCAGCATCTCCTTCCTCCTCTGCCTGAAAGATTTGTATTCTACCCTGGGATCCTGGCGAGTTTGAAAGCCTCTTTCATACAGGAGACTTAACTCAGGGGCCAAAGGCACTGTGAGTAAATGCTGGAGTGAATGCCAGGACTCCACAGGCATGAGTTAGAATTGTTCCTCTTCTCACATTATTGTTTTCCATGTTCTGGTTGATTAAAGTGTTTATTTCTGTGCAATTGCTTCTTGTCAACCATAAATCCAAAGAACCTCAGGGATTTTTTCCTGGTGATTGAATTTTAATAATCATTAATGTTCCTACAGAAATTAATAGTCCTCATTGATAACCCATTATGAATTTCTAATACACTGCTTCTCTCAGCTGCCCCAGGAGAAATGCTTCTTGACAAAGTGGTGTGGAGACATCAGTGTGGCTTCAGGAGTGAAATAGAATGGAATGGAATAGAATAGAGTAGAATCAACCAGGTTGGAAGAGACCTCCAAGATAATCCAGTCCAACCTAGCACCCAGCCCTATCCAGTCAACCAGACCATGGCACTAAGTGCCTCAGCCAGGCTTTGCTTGAACACCTCCAGGGACAGCAACTCCAGCACCTCCCTGGGCAGCCCATTCCAATGCAAATCACTCTCTCTGTGAAGAATTTCCTCCTAACATCCAGCCTAGATCTCCCCTGGCACAGCTTGAGGCTGTGTCCCTTTGTTCTATTGTTGGTTGTCTGGGAGAAGAGCCCAACCCCACCTGGCTACAACCTCCCTTCAGGGAGTTGTAGACAGCAATGAGGTCACCCCTGAGCCTCCTCTTCTCAGGACTTTCTGACAGGCCACCTCTGGCTTATTTTCTGACCACAGGCATTGCAACAAAGAATGACAGAATGGTTTAGGCTGGAAAGGACCTCAAGGATCATCCAGTTCCAACCCCCTGCCATTATCTCTTCCACGTTTCTCTTCCCAGAGCCAGGATATGGACAGGCAAAACCTTCTCAGCCTGCTCAGTCACCAGAGCTTCCTTTCCACACCATGCATCCCTGTTCCTCTCTTGTCTTGCCTTGAACTCTGACTATGGAAGTGTTCCAAGTCAGGCTGGATGGGACCTTGAGCAACCTTGTCCAGTAGGAGGTGTCTCTGCCAATGGCACATGGGTTGGAACTAGATGATGGTTAAGGTTCCTTCCAACACAAATGGGTCTAAGCAGGCCATGCTGGAGGTGAAGGATCTGCATGCAGAAGACATGCTCCTGGCAGCAATTCTCTTTGGGCTCTGCTTGCTATGAAATGTCTTTGCTGTCTCAGAGATAAAACATCTGCTGGCTGTTGGCACTTCTTGGCTGCCTGTGCCTTTGAGTGACGGCAGAGTCGGAGTCCAACTGGCAGCTCACAATTACAGAATTGCTTAGGCTGAAAAACACCTCCAAGATCAAGTCCAACCATGAACACAGCACTGCCAGGGCACCACTGAACCATGTCCCTCAGCACCACATCTACAGGGCTTTGAAACCCTTTCAGGCATGACAGCTCCTTGGGCAGGCTGGGCAAGGGCTTGAAAACCCTCAAGGTGAGAAAATTGTTCCTCATGTCCAATCTAAACCTGCTCTGGGGTAACTTGAGGCCATTTTCTTTTCTTGGGAGAACAGACCAAATCCTACCTGGCTCCTGCCTCCATTCAGGGAGCTGTAGAGAGCCAGAAGGTCTCCCCTCAGCCTCCTTTTCTCCAGGCAGAACAACCTGAGTTCCCTCAGCTGCGCCTCACAAGACCTGTTATCCAGACCCTTCCCCAGCTTTCTTGCCCTTCTCTGGACCTGCTCCAGCCCCTCAATGTCCTTCTTGGAGGAGGGGTCCAAATCTGAACCCAGGATTCAAGGTGCAGCCTCACCAGTGCCCAGTCCAAGGGGACAATCTTTGCCCAGTTTCTGCTGGCCACAGTCTTGCTGATACAAGCCAGGCTGCTGGTGGCCTTCTTGGCCATCTGGACACACACTGGCTCATCTTCAGCTGCTATTGATCAAACCCTTCCATGTTCTTTCCCACCTGGCATTTTCCAGCCACTCTACCCCATGAACCTGGAGATTCCTGGGGTTGTTTTGACTCAGGTGCAGGACCTAGCACTTGGCCTTGATCCTCCTCCCATTGGCCTCAGCCCATTGATCCAGCCTGCCCATATCTCTCTGTAGACCCTCCTGACCTCCCAGCAGCAGATCTGTGTTCTCACCCAACCTTTACCATTGATCTTGTATAACTGGAGAAGCAGTGGACAGATCTTCTTTCCTTCTTATGGACCTTTCAACCTCTTCTGAAGCCCTCAGAAGAGACAAACAACTCATCAGCAACTACAATTATGCCATGAACAAAACACTGATGATTTAGCAGAACTCACTGAGCAGTTTCAAACCTTAATGCTGCAGACTGAAGAGGAGAACAGAGTTACAGCTGCTTGGCCTTTTTCCTCTCCTTCTCTTTCAGGTTAAATAACCCCCATCCATTGCTTTCCTTTCACATGAGTTTTTGCAACCAGCATTGTTCAGTAATGTGCAATAAGCCAGATTTACACAGCTTAGAAGGAGCCAGGCTGGATTTCATTCCTCCAGGGAGAACCTTCATAGTGCAGTGAGTTTGTTTTAAGCAGCTTTGGTTGGCCTCAGGCTGCCACAGCTTCCCTGGAGCCAGGTTAGACCGAAGCTGAGTCTGAGTTTCATTATTACTATGATGAAAAGGTCTGCAGGCACCAACATCAGAGTCTCAGTAGTCACCAGCAGAAGGGCAACAAAGCTGGTGAAGGGTTTGGAGCACAAGACTTGTGAGGGGCAGCTGAGGGATCTGTGATGGAACTGGGGTTGTTCAGTCTGGAGGAAAGGAGGGTGAGGAGAGACCTTCTGGCTCTCTACAACTCCCTGAACAGAGGTTGGAGCCAGGTGGGGGTTCGTCTCTGGCCTGGACCACAGCCCTGTGAGGAGAGGCTGAGGGAGCTGGGGGTGTGCAGCCTGCAGAAGAGGAGGCTCAGGGCAGAGCTCATTGCTGTCTGCAGCTCCCTGCAGGGAGGCTGTAGCCAGGTGGGGTTGGGCTCTGCTCCAGGCAAGCAGCAACAGAAGAAGGGGCCAGAGGCTGAAGCTGTGCCAGGGGAGGTCTAGGCTGAATGTTAGGAGGAAGTTGTTGGCAGAGAAAGTGATTGGCATTGGAATGGGCTGCCCAGGGAGGTAGTGGAGTCACTGTGGCTCGAGGTGTTGAAGCCAAGCCTGGCTGAGGCACTTAGTGCCATGGTCTGGGTGATTGGATAGGGCTGGGTGCTAGGTTGGACTGGATGAGCTTGGGGGTAGGTCTCTTCCGACCTGCTTGATTCTATGATTCAAGAGGAAATGGCCTCAAGCTGTGCCAGGGAAAGTTTAGGTTGGATATTAGGAAAACATTCTTTACTAAAAGAGTGGTCAGGCACTGGAACAGGCTGCCCAGGGAGGTGTTGGAGTCACCAGCCCTGAAGGTGTTCAAGAAATGTGTGAACATGGCACTTTGGGCCATGGTTTAATGGCCATGGTTGTGTTAGGTTGATGGTAGGACTCCATGATCTTAGAAGTCAAAGAGTCCTTTTTGTTTATCAAGTCCAACCACTCACCTAGAGCTTGCAGTCTCACCACAACTGCTAAACTACTATTAAACCATGTCACTCAGCCACACATCTTCTAAACAGCTCTAGGGATGGTGACTCCACCACTGCCATGAGCAGCCTCTTCCAATGCCTGATAACACTTTCTGTGAATAGATTTTTCCTAATGTCCAACCTGAACCTGCCCTGGTGCAACTTGATGCCATTGCCTCTTGTGCTATTGCTTGTTCCTTGGGAGAAAAGACCAACTCCCATCTGGTTCCAGCTACCTTTCAGGAAGTTGTAGAGAGCCAGAAGGTCTCCCTCTAGCCTTCTCTTCTCCATACTAAACAACTCAGGTCCCTCAGCTGCTCCTCATAAGACCTGTGCTGCAGACCCTTCACCTGCTTGGTTGCTCTTCTAAGGCTGGATATTTATGATCTGCTTTTCTTCATTACTCCAGGCCAACTCTAACCTGTCCAAGAGGCAAGGAGGTTTCACCCTAGCTAGGCTGAGCACAGCTATCCTCAGCTGTTGTCAGCAAGAGGGAGCAGGGCTGAGGTGACAGCTGTGTACAGCTGATAAGCTCAAGGCACCCACACTTCCTCTCCAAGGAACTGTCTGGCTCTGCGTCACTCCTCCACATCTGAGACAGCAGTGTGATAAGTCAGGAAGTTACTTTTGTCTGAGGGATGCCCAAAAGGCATGGGCCAGGTGGTTTCCTTTGAACAGAAGCCTAAACAGAAAGAGTATCTTGCATGGCTTTACCCTCATCACCCAGGACACTGAAGTTCCAGAACTAGATGTTAGGAAAGGGTTCTTTACAGTGAGGGTGGTAAGACACTGGCACAGGTTGCCCAGGGACGTTGTGGCTGCTCCCTCCCTGGAGGTGTTCAAGGCAAGGCTGGATGAGGCCTTGAGCAACCTGCTCTAGTGAGAGGTGAACCTGCCCATGGCAGAGGAGTTGGAACTGGATGGTCCTTGAGGTCCCTTCCAACCAAAGCCATTCTATGTTTTCAAGTTCTGTCACCATGAGGTTCAGCAAGGCCAAGTACAACATCCTACAGCTGGATCAGAGCAACCCCTAGGATCAGTCTAGGCTGGCATATACTAACACATGTCTGACTAAAGTGCCTTCTACTTGGCCTCACTCACCCTCAAGTGGGCCCAAGAGGGAACCTTCTGAGGTTCAACAAGGCTAACTGCAAGGTCCTGCACATAAGCAAAGGCAACCCCTGGCATCATTCCAGGCTAGGGGATGAAGGGCTGGAGAGCAGCCCTGTGGGGAAAGACTTGAGGGTGCTGGGGGGTGAAAAGCCAGACATGAGCTGGCACCAAGCACTCACAACCCAAAGCCAACCTGTCCTGGGCTGATCCCCAGCAGTGTGAGAGGCAGGTGCAAGGAGGGGATTCTGCCCCTCTGCTGTGCTCTGCTGAGACCCCACCTGTAGTGCTGGGGCCAGACCTGGAGCTCCCAACACAGGATAGACATGGACCTGTTGGAGAAGGGCCAGAGGAGGCCACAGCAATGATGGGTGGGCTGGAAGCCCTCTGCTGTGCAGCCAGTCTGAGAGAGTTGGGGTTGTGCAGCCTGGAGGAGGCTCCAGGGAGACCTTCTGGAAGCCTTTCAGGACTTAAAGAGGCTGAAAAGAAATCTGGGGCCAGCCTTGTGAGCAGAGCCTGCTGTGACAGGACAAGAGGTGATGGTTTGAAACTGAAAGAGCAAGATCGAGACTGGGGAGGAGGAAGATGTTCTTCCTGCTGGGGGTGGGGAGAGCCTGTCCCAGGTTGCCCAGAGAGGTGGTAGATGTCCCATCTCTGGAACCATTCCAGGTGAAGTTGTTGGGTCTCTGAGCAACCTGCTGTAGTTGCAGAGGCCCCTGCTGACTGCAGGAGGGTGGAGTAGATGACCACTAATGTCCATTCCAAACCACTTCATTCTATGATTCTCTAGTTTAAGGAAGATTAATCTCATAAGCCTCTTTTGTTTTGACTCTGAGAAGAGCAACTGGATGTTGGAGGTGTTAAGTGTCAGCTTGGGCTCATGAGGCAAGAGCATTGTATAGCATGGTGGAAAGCAAGAAGAATAACAGGTTTAATAGGAGAGATGGGCTGAAAATAGAGCACTTAGTGCCATGGTTTGGTTGATTGGATAGGGCTGGGTGCTAGGTTGGACTGGATGAGCTTGGAGGTCTCTTCCAACCTGGTTGATTCTATTCTACTTCTTACCCTGAAGAGCTGAAAGGAAGCAACTGATGGCCATAGTGGTGTTAGATCAATGGATGGACTTGATAATCTTGCAGGTCTTTTCCAACCAAAACAATTCTCTGATTCTATGAATGTGAACACAAAAGAGCCTCATTTCATGGAAGATCATAGCTGCTGCAGGTTCTGACTACTGGTAAGCACAGGGCTAGCCCAGCTCTGCCANGCTCCCTCAGCCTCTCCTCACAGGGCTGTGCTCCAGGCCCCTCCCCAGCCTTGCTGCCCTTCTCCAAACACCTTCCAGCACCTCAACATCTCTCTGCAATGGAGGAGCCCACAACTGGACACAGCACTCAAGGTGTGGCCTGAGCAGTGCTGAGCACAGGGGCAGAAGAACCTCCCTTGTCCTGCTGCCCACACTGCTCCTGAGCCAGCCCAAGATGCCATTGGCTCTGCTGCCCACCTGGGCACTGCTGCCTCAGCTTCAGCTCCTCTCTGCCAGCACCCCCAGGTCCCTCTCTGCCTGGCTGCCCTCAGCCACTTTGGCCCCAGCCTGTAGTGCTGCTTGGGGTTGTTGTGGCCAAAGTGTAGAACCCTGCACTTGGCTTTGTTCAATCTCATTGGCCTCTGCCCACCCATCCAGTGTAGGCATTGGAACACTCATGGAGCTAGCTGATGAGCTTAGAGGTCTTTTCTAACCAAAACAATTATATGACTCTATGAACAACCCTGGGATGTTTCAGGAGACACTGAGAAGCTCACCAGAGACACCCCCAGGAGGCCACCACTCTGAAGTCTCACAAACTATTAAAACAACTTTGAGTTCCTTTTCCAAGTAAGGCTGTGAAGAACTTTTTAAGTCCTGTCAAAGCATTCTAATAGACCCTACCTGTGGTTCTAGGTGAGAAAAGCAAAGTACCCACTGCTGGTGTAAGAGCTTGAAACCTTTCCTCTCCTGCTTTGTGATTGTGGCAACAGAAATTCAACAGCCAAATATTGTCAGACAATGGGAAAAAGAGTGAGGAACCAATAGCAGCCTGGACTTTCCTAAGAAGACAGCTGCTCCTTGGATGGATCCCAAGGGGCAAGCTATAATTATCAGGTACTCCCAAATTATTGTCTCTATTTTCAGAAGGTGCCAGGCTCTCAAGAGCCAAAACAACAGGTGACTGAAGAAGGACTCTTGCTTTCAAGGACACCATTCCAAGCTGTATCATTGGAGTTGCACACCATGGCAAATGCAGCAGTCACTACTGGAGTAAGCCAAAGAGCCTCAAGTTTGGAAAGCTGAGATACAGCCCAGCAGAAGATGCCTCTCACTAGGTCTGGGACTTTCAGCTTAAACAATAAGTAAGAAACTGGAAGAATAGATGCAGGAGGTGAGGTTACAAAGCTGAGATGAGGGGGTTGAAGCCAGGTGGGGGTTGGTCTCTTCTCCTAAGGAATAAGTGATAGAAGAAGAGGAAATGGCCACAGGTTCTGCCAGGGGAGGTTTAGGTTGGACATGAGGGAAACTTCTTCACTGAAAGAGTGGTTAAGCCCTGGACCAGACTGCCTAGGACAGTCATGGAAATCACTGTCCCTGAAGTGTTCAAAACATGTTTTAATGTGGTGCTGAGGGAGCTGGGGTTGTTTAGCCTGGAGAAGAGGAGGCTCAGGGCAGAGCTCATTGCTGTCTACAGCTCCCTGAAGGGAGGGACCAACCCCAAGGTGGGTTGGGCTCTTCTCCCAGGCAAACAGCAATAGAACAAGGGGACACAGTTTCAAGTTGTGCCAGAGGAGGTCTAGGCTGGATGTTAGGAGGAAGTTGTTGGCAGAGAGAGTGACTGGCATTGGAATGGGCTGCCCAGGGAAGTGTTAAAGTCGCCATCCCTGGAGGTGTTGAAGCCAAGCCTGGCTGAGGCACTTAGTGCCATGGTCTGGGTGATTGGCCAGGGCTGGGTGCTAGGTTGGACTGGATGAGCTTGGAGGTCTCTTCCAACCTGGATGATTCTATGATCTTCAAGGTGTTTTCCAGCTGAAGTGAATCTGGGAAACACTACTATCAGTAGCATTAGAAGCAGTGATTCCATAAGGGTTGGCATTTCCTTCATTGCTTCAAGCATTGGATTGTTTACAGAATCCCAGCACAGTGGGGGGTGGAAGGGACTTCTGCCAGTCTAACCCACTTGCTAAAGCAGAGTCACCCACAGCAGGCTGCCCAGGATCACAATGGCTAGGTTTGGAATCTCTCCAGAGAAGGAGACTCCACAACCTCCCTGAGCAGCCTGCTTCAGGGCTCCAGCACCCTAAAGCAAAGATGTTTCCTTCGTGTTCATATGGAACCTCCTGGGTTCCAGTTTGTGCCTGTTGCGCCTTGTCCTATCACTGGGTACCACTGGACCCATCCTCTTCACCCCTCCCCCCCATCTTTCCCTCATTTTTCCTAAACATTTTTCTCTGTCAGTGTTAGTTACAGCCAGGAGCCAACTGGGAGAAACTAAGGATTTTGCATAAAAAAAGATTTCACACTTGGCTTAATTTGGGTTAGTCCTGAATATATCAAACCTTACAGCAGAGAAATCCCTTTGCTTGTTTCTCCTGATGTATGCAGCAATAACCTAGATTCATAGAGTCATTAAGGTTGGAAAAGACCTCCAATATCATCAAGCCCAAGCATTAAACCAGCACTTCCAGGCCACCACTAATCCATGTCCCTCAGCACCACATCTCTGTGGCTTTGAAAACCCTCCAGGGATGAGAACTCCACCACTGCCCTGGGCAGCCTGGGCCAGGTCTGCACAACTCTCAAGGGGAAGAAATTGTTCCTATTGTCCAACCTAAACCTGCCCTGGGGCAACTTGAGGCCATTTCCTCTCAGCCCTATCACTTGTTGCTCAGGAAAAGAGATCAACCTCCATCTGGCTCCAACCTCTGTCCAGGGAGCTGTAGGGAGCCAGGAGGTCTCCCCTCAGCCTCCTTTTCTCCAGGCTCAACAACCCCAGGCTTCTCAGCTGCTCCTGAGCAGTTACCAATTCCCTTCTCCTTGTTCATCAGCTTCATTGCCCTTCTCTGGACACACTCCAGCACCTCAATGCCATTCCTGAAGCCAGGGGTACAAAACTGAACCCAGAACTGAAGGTGTAGCCTCTCCAGTGCCCAATCTAGGGAGACAATCCCTGCTGTGCTGCTGGCCACACTCTTGCTGATCCAAGCCAGGATGCTGGTGACATTCTTGGCCACCTGGGCACCTGGTTAATATTCAGCTGCTGTCATCCAACACTCCCTGGTCCTTTTCAATCAGGTGGTTTCCAACCACTCTGCACCATTAATGGGGTTGTTGTGACCAAAGTGCAGGACCCAGTACTTGGCCTTGTTGAACAAGGAAGCAGCACTGTGGACTTTAGGACTACATTTTAGAAGAAGCAAATCTTTCTTACCTTGAACAAAACCATGTGCATCCTGAACCAGAATAAGTCAAGGCAAAAAAGTATTTTCTCCACAGGATTCTCCTATGACCAATCTGTGCTCGGAGGCTGTGGTGATGATGTGGTCCTATGAATTTCTTCTAGGGGGACATCAAAATCATCTTCAAGAAGCAGGGCTTCTGACTTCTCTGAATAGCCCTAGAAAAGCATCAGTAACAGGAGCATTATTTAGTGGATGATACAATGGGATGTAACAAAACCATCCCGGTATCTAGTATGAAAGACACCAGCACTTGAAGGTGTTATGGTAGCACATCCCAGACAGCAACCACTTCTTGTGTTCCTTCTGGTCTTTTCTAGCACACTTACTAACAAAAGGGAGGAAACAAATTACTGGGGGCTTTGTTTTAATCAACGGAATGGTTGAAGGAGTGAGGCTTAGGGAAAGAGAATAAAACTGGAGTCTTTTTGTTGCTGGAGACCATCTGAAGTGGCCATGGGGAAGCAAGACAGTGAGAAATGGGCAAATAAGACATAGGAAGATCCATCTAAATATGAGGAAGAACTTCTTTAATTTAAGGGTGCTGGAGCACTGGAACACACTGCCCAGAGAGGTGGTGGAGTCTCCATCTCTGCAGAGAATCAACCAGGTTGGAAGAGATCTCCACGATCATCCTACATGGATGTGTTCTGGTGTGACACAGATCATCGCCCTTCTCTGGACACCTTCCAGCACCTCAACATCTCTCTGCAATGGAGGAGCCCACAACTGGACACAGCAATTAAGCTGTGGCCTCAGCAGTGCTGAGCACAGGGGCAGAAGAACCTCCCTTGTCCTGCTGCCCACACTGCTCCTGAGCCAGCCCAGGATGCCATTGGCTCTGCTGCCCACCTGGGCACTGCTGCCTCAGCTTCAGCTCCTCTCTACCAGCACCCCCAGGTCCCTCTCTGCCTGGCTGCCCTCAGCCACTCTGGCCCCAGCCTGTAGTGCTGCTTGAGGTTGTTATGGCCAAAGTGATAAGGAGTAATACAAAATACCACATATCCAACTTCTCTTAGGTATCATAAAGATCCACAGTGCTTTCCTGGAGGTGACAATCACCTACCAAGTGATAAGACCAGAAGAAATGTTCTAAGAGACCCCAAGCAACACAGAAAGAGTGGCTGAAGAGTGGGGAAAGAGGGAAAGCTGCTCAGAGACAGCTTCAACTATCTTAATGCCAAATGTGGTGAACAATGTATATTTTTAATCTTTTAAAATATATTTAGCCATCCCTCACAGCACAGAGCAGTCCTGTGACTCTCCTCACCACTCTGTCCCACCCACAAACACACACATCAACAACCAGGGTATTTTTAGCAGCAGGGCTTTGGTGTCCAACTTCCTGCAGGAAACATGAACCTCACATACCCAAAGCAGGAGACTGAACGACTGCTCACAGACAGCAAAACAAAGGAAGCCCCAAGACCAGAGCGATGGAACTGCCTGCAAGAGCTGACACACATAATGCTGAGAAGGTCTCCTGTGGTGAGCACAGAGAGCAAAGGACCTCTCCAGCTTGTAGTGTGCCCTCAAAAATTCTTTTGTAGAAGGCTTTCATGGAAACACAGAACAGTTTGGGTTGGAAGGGGCCTTTCAAGGACATCTACTCCAACCCCCTGCAGTCAGGAGGTGCTAGGTTGGACAGGATGATCTTGGAGGTCTCTTCCAACCTGCTTGATTCTATGATTCTATTTCAGGGTCATCCAGTCCACTCCCCCTACAGTCAGGAGGGACATCTGCAAATAGAGCAGGTTGCTCAGAGCCTCAAACAACTTCACCTAGAATGGTTCCAGGGATGGGGCTTCTACCCCCTCTCTGGGCAACCTGGCACAGGGTCTCACCACCCCTGGTGTAAATGAGTTCTTCTTCCTCTCTAGTCTAAATCTCCCTCTTATGGCTTCAAACCATCACCCCTTGTCCTGTCACAACAGGTCCTATTCAAAAGTCTGTCCCCATCCTTCTAAATACTGACAAGCCTCCAGGAGGCCTCCCTGCTCTTCTCCAGGCTGAACAACCCCAACTCTCTCAGCCTGGCCTCACTGCAGAGGCCTTCCAACCCTCCCATCTTTGCTATGGCCTTCTCTGGCCCCGCGCCAACAGAATCAGAGAATCATAGAATCAAGCAGGTTGGAAGAGAGCTCCAAGCTCAGCCAGTCCAACCTAGCACCCAGCCCTGCCCAGTCACCCAGTCCATGGCACTAAGTGCCCCAGCCAGGCTTTGCTTCAATACCTCCAGGGATGGCGACTCCACCACCTCCCTGGGCAGCCCATTCCAATGCCAATCACTCTCTCTGACAACAACTTCCTCCTAACATCCAGCCTAGACCTCCCCTGGCACAACTTGAGGCTGTGTCCCCTTCTTCTGTTGCTGGCTGCCTGGCAGCAGAGCCCAACCCCACCTGGCTACAACCTCCCTTCAGGGAGCTGCAGACAGCAATGAGCTCTGCCCTGAGCCTCCTCTTCTGCAGGCTGCACACCCCCAGCTCCCTCAGCCTCTCCTCACAGGGCTGTGCTCCAGGCCCCTCCCCAGCTTTGTTGCCCTTCTCTGGACACCTTCCAGCACGTCAACATCTCTCTGCAATTGAGGTGCCCAGAACTCGACACAATACTCAAGGTGTGGCCTGAGCAGTATTGAGTGCAGGGAAAGAATAACCTCCCTCATCCTACTGGCCACACTGCTCCTCATGCAGGCCAGGTCCATGTCTGTCCTGTGCTAAGGACTCTAGAGGTGGCCCCAGCACTCCAGGTGGGGTCTCAACAGAGCACAGCAGAGAGGCAGAATCCCCTTCCTCCATCTACAGTCCACACTGCTAGGAATGACCTCCAGGATGCAACCAGTCCATGATGTTGGGCAGTTCCTGCCTCAGTGCCTATGTACCACCTGCCCCTTAGAGCCCTGTGTGGTCGTCATGGTCAGACAAAAAGAGAATTCTTTCTTAATTATTTTTCTTAAAAGCATTTATCTTGAGCTGCTGAATGCAGAGGTCACAAGAGATCTTTTGCTTTAGAACTCTGAGACTTGCAGGAAGCAGTTGCAAATAGTTGCTGTAACCAGTGACTTCCTGCTGGGTGATGAGGAAGGAAGAATATGAGNGTTTGTGTTCCAGGCCCCTCACCAGCTTTGTTGCCCTTCTCTGGACACGTTCCAGCACCTCAACATCTCTCTTGAATTGGGGAGTAGCAGTGGCAGGTTTACATCCTAGCAGTCTTCTGTGGTAGGTGCAAGCGGTTGAACCCCAGAAGTGTGGTCCTTTCATAGCCTTTTGGCAGGTGGGGTGGTCCCTCCAAATGGCATGAGTGAGGTCTGCACAGAGGGGTGAGCGCTCCCGCGCAGTGCCTGCCACTGGCCTTTGGCCAGCTCTGTTCCAGCGAGTTGAAAGTAAGGGAAGAGGAATTCCTGCCCCAGCAGAAATTATCTTTCTTCACTGTGAAGTGTTCTGCCAGGCCATCAGAATTCTGTGGGGGCTGTTAAGGGCCATCAAATCACCACCCTGTCTATTCAGACCAGGTAATGTCACACCTTGTTTGAGACAATAGAGTCATTATGGGCTGTCAGCCTTGCCCTGCCACATTGTATTGTTCTGAGACAAGAAAGCACTGGGCTATCACAGCTACTTCTCGTGCAGTCACTGTGCTGCCGGCACAGAAAGCCTCTTGTCACAGCCTCTTGGGCATCCTAGAGAACAGGGACATTCTCCCTCTTACCGTACCCCTAGCCCACTGCAGAGTCTCTTTTCCCAGCTCTTTCTCCCTAATTCCAGCCCTTTTGTGTTCCCTTCCCTCTTTCCTCAGCCAGTGTCAGTTCAGGACACATCCTCACCCCTGCCAGTCCCACCACTTGAGTTGGTGTGTGAATCCGGGGGTGATGTGCAGCTTCTCGTGATGTGCAGCTTCACAGTCTACCAAGAGCTGCCTTAGACACGTGGAGAAAATGAAGCACAATATCTCTGAACCACAACACAAAGCTTGTGATCTCCAGCCAGGATGTCTGGACTAAGACCAACACTAAGGAGGTTCATCATCACCTCTAAATGTTACACCATCACTGACAACATCTAAGCTAGACCTCCAGATTTCAACAACCATGGGGCAGCTGGTGGTAGCTCACCAGATCATAGAATCAGAGAATCAGTTAGGGTTGGAAGGGACCACAAGGAGCAGCCAGTTCCAACCCCCCTGCCATGCCCAGGGACACCCTACCCTAGAGCAGGCTGCACACAGCCTCAGCCAGCCTGGCCTTAAACACCTCCAGCCATGGGGCCTCAACCACCTCCCTGGGCAACCCATTCCAGCCTCTCACCACTCTCATGCTCAACAACTTCCTCCTCACCTCCACTCTGACTCTCCCCACCTCCAGCTGTGCTCCATTCCCCCCCAGTCCTGGCACTTCCTGACAGCCTCAAAAGTCCCTCCCCAGCTTTTTTTAGATTGAGAGGTGATTTAATCAACGTTTACAAACACCTGAGGGCTGGGGGTCAGGAGGTGGGGGACAGGTTCTGCTCACTGCTCCCTGGGACAGGACAAGGAGCAATGGGTGTAAGCTGCAGCACAGGAGGTTCCACCTCAACACGAGGGGAACTTCTATACTGTAATTGTCCCAGGCACAGGCTGCCCAGAGAGGCTGTGGAGTCTCCTTCTCTGGAGACTTTCAAGGCCTGTCTGGATGTGTTCCTCTGTGATCTGTATTAGGTAGTATTGTCCTGCTGTGGCACGGGGGTTGGACTGGATGATCTCTTTGGGTCCCTTCCAACCTCTAACATCCTGTGAGCCTGTGAATCGTTTAGAACAAGGAGGACCTCCCTGGTGGCATTGTGTGGCTCACTGATGACCCACAGCTCTGTCCAGGCTGAGGCTGGACCACCTCTATAGGCACATGGGCATGAAGCCTAATGAAACAGGATACTGAACTGAGGTTACCATGAGCTGGAAGACAAGCAGTGGTTCAGATGCCTGCCCAAGCCAATGCTCCACCAAGAGCTATTTTTCTCTGTAATCGGACAGGTATGGAGACTGAAGTATCCCAAATGCCAGAGCAAGTGGAGACAGCAGAGTCTATGAAGATGCTAAGTGACTCTAATCACCTCTGTGAAGAGAAAAGGCTGAGAGCCCTGGGACTGTTGAGCCTAGAGAAGAGCAACCTGAGAGGGGATCTGCTCCGTGCTCAGCAAAAGTTAAAGGAGCTGTGGGGAGCATGAGGATGGGGCAGACACTTGTGGTTGGCACCCAGTGATAGGACGAGGGGCAACGGGCACATACCAGGAGGCTTCATGAGGCAAAAGTTCTTTGCTGTGACGGTAGTGGAGCCCTGGAGCAGACTGCTTAGAGAGGTTGTGGAGTCTTCTTGTCTGGAAAGATTCCAGACCCACCTGGACATTGTGATCCTGGGCAACCTGCTGTGGGTGACCCTGCTTTAGCAGAGGATTTGGACTGGATGATCTCCAGAGGTCCCTTCCAACCCCCACCATGCTGGGATTCTGGGATAAACTGATGGTTTAGAAATCATACTTAAGAGTCAACCTTACCCTTGTGTCTGCTCTCTGTGCTCAGGTTTCCACCAGCTGGAGGTTCAGCAATGCCACTGGGAAGCAGATAGCACCAGTAAAAGAAGGGTACCGGTACGGGGAAAGCAAATCTCAGCAGAAGCCCTTCAGTCTGCAGTGTTTTATTACACAGACAAATGGAGGACACGAGGGGCCACAGCTGAAATGACAATGGCATAGTGTCACTTACCATTTGTCACTCTCTGCTTGAGCTCTAACAGGAGAGGCTTTGTAAGGACACAACAGCCATTAGAAAAACATTGGCGAGGTCACCGTGAGTCTAAGCCACAGAAAAGTCTCTTCTCTCCCGGAGAGAGTTGGATTTGCACCAAGTCCTTCACTTTTGGGCCCCTGATTTTTTCTTCTTCCCCTTCTTTTTAGGGGAGCCAGGCCAGGAAAAGCCTCGGAGCTCCAGGCAGGCAGGAGCATTGTGACAGATGTAGTAGGCATTAAGCATGGCAGCTGGGCTGAGGATGTCTACTTCCTTCACCTCCTTTTCCACCTTCTTGGCTTTCTTCTTGGACTTTTTGCCTTTGCCACCCTTGGGCTGGCTACTTTTAACTGCCTGCAGAAACAAAATGGTCACAAAACCCACTCAGTCATCCTGCTTCTGGGTAAAAGATCCCAAGATATCCCAGAACAACATCTTAGTCCTAGCTCAGAGTCCCTCACCACAGACCTCTGCACTCTGTGGTGGCTCACAAGCATTAAGAGGCTTCCACCAAATCTATGTTTGCTCTCTAGGCTGTAATAATCATTGAAGCCATCAGCCAGAGCCAATTAGCATTCCTCTGTGCTTCTCTCTGGCTGTTAAGGGGTTGTCCACAATAGAGATCATAGTTAATTAGTGTATTACAGAGAATTATGGAATTGCTCTAGTTGGAAAAGACCTTCAAGATCATCAAGTCCAACCATTCTCTAATTCTGCCATGTCTAGTCCTAAACCATGACCCTCAGCACCACAAACCAGACCCTCAGTGTGGCCAGCAGGATGAGGGAGGTTCTTCTGCCCCTGTACTCAACACCGCTCAGGCCACAGCTTGAGTGCTGTGTCCAGTTGTGGGCTCCTCCATTGCAGAGAGATGTTGAGGTGCTGGAAGGTGTTTGGAGAAGGGCAGCAAGGCTGGAGAGGGGCCTGGAGCACAGCCCTGTGAGAGGCTGAGGGAGCTGGGGGTGTGCAGCCCGAAGAAGAGGAGGCTCAGGGCAGAGCTCATTGCTGCCTGCAGCTCCCTGCAGGGAGGCTGTAGCCAGGTGGGGTTGGGCTCTGCTGCCAGGCAAGCAGCAACAGAAGAAGGGGACACAGTCTCAGGTTGTGCCAGGGGAGGTCTAGGCTGGATGCTAGGAGGAAGTTGTTGGCAGAGAGAGTGATTGGCATTGGAATGGGCTGCCCAGGGAGGTGGTGGAGTCGCTGTGCCTGGAGGTGTTGAAGCCAAGCCTGGCTGAGGCACTTAGTGCCATGGTCTGGGTGACTGGACAGGGCTGGGTCCTAGGTTAGACTGGATGAGCTTGGAGGTCTCTTCCAACCTGGTCCATTCTATGATTCTCTGAATCTATGACATGTACACAGCTATGAAACACCTCCAGGCGTGGGGATTCCAGCACCTCCCTGGGCAGTCTGTTCCAATGGTTGAGAGTCCTTTCAGTGAAGAAGAAAGGAGAGGTTCTCCAGCCCTTGGATCAAATTTGCAGCTCTCCTCTGGACCTGCTCCAGCAGGTCCATGTCCTTCCCGTGTTGAGGGCCCCAGAGCTGGACACGGTGCTCTAGGTGAGGCCAAACACACAGATAAAAGGCAACAAAATAAATCTGTGTATAAATCACTCAGAACCACCACCCACAGAAGGCAAAAAAGAGAGAAAATAGTGAGTGCAAGCTGCAGTTGATGGCAGATTGTCTCCTCAACCTTCACTAGTGCAAGCTACTTGAAGTCAGGCATAGATTAGAGTTGGTGACAAGCCAACTCAGATGGAATTCGTTGGCTACTTCACGTGCTGGAATGTGCACACTTCATGGAGGAGATGCTTAGGTTAAGCTTTTCATGCAGCCACAGGAGCTAAGCTCCCTGGTTACAAACTCCCAGCAAGTGCTAAAGGGTGAGGGGCAAGAGGATGGGGCTGAACTCTTACCAGTGGTGCCAGCCATAGGACAAGGGGCAACAAACACAAACCGGACCTCAGGAAGTTTTGAGGGTGGTGAGGCCCTGGAGCAGGCTGCCCAGAGAGGTTGTGAAGTCCCCTTCTCTGGAGAGATTCCAATCCCCCACTTGGACATTGTAATCCTCAGTAAACTGCTGTGGGTGAGCCTGTTTTAGCAGGGATGGTGGACTGGATGATCTCCAGAGGTCTCTTCCAATCCCTACCATGCTGTGATTCTATGGTATCTGGATCATTCCTCACAAGCAGCATTTTCATTCACCCACAGGCAATGAGATTTCAGCCTTTCTGGGAGGTGTGCAAAATTTCACAGCCTATAGCCAAGAACAATAAAAGGCAAAAATGAGAATCAGGTGCTGAGTTTCCCACAAAGTAAGCAGGTCAATTGAGAGAATCATTTAGCCTGGAAGAGACCTTTAAGGTCACCAAGTCCAACCCATTATGTCCTGCACCCCTGGAATGGAAGCTTTTGGATTTTTTACTCTTTTTCCTTAAAAAGAAGCAACACTACTCTTGAAAAGAACTAAGCCTCTATTACCATGGCTGAGCCTTGTCACTTGATGGTGAGATTCCACATCCAGCCTTAAAGATGGACCCTGCAAAACAATCATGCAGCAGGTTATGTGCTGTGCAAAGCACTGATATCATTCCCCTCTAAAACCCAAAGGGGGAAAAAGGTCTCCTACTAAACCAGGTTCTACACTTTGGCCACAACAACCCCAAGCAGCACTACAGGCTGGGGACAGAGTGGCTGCAGAAATGCCAGGAAGAAAAGGACTTGGGGGTGCTGGTAGAGAGGAGGCAGCAGTGCCCAGGTGGGCAGCAGAGCCAATGGCATCCTGGGCTGGCTCAGGAGCAGTGTGGGCAGCAGGACAAGGGAGGTTCTTCTGCCCCTGTGCTCAGCACTGCTCAGGACACACCTCGAGTGCTGTGTCCAGCTCTGGGCTCCTCAATTCAAGAGAGATGTTGAGGTGCTGGAAGGTGTCCAGAGAAAGGCATCAAGTCTGGGGAGGGGCCTGGAGCACAGCCCTGTGAGGAGAGGCTGAGGGAGCTGGGGGTGTGCAGCCTGCAGAAGAGGAGGCTCAGGGCAGAGCTCATTGCTGTCTGCAGCTCCCTGAAGGGAGGCTGTAGCCAGGGGGGGTTGGGCTCTGCTGCCAGGCAAGCAGCAAGAGAAGAAGGGGACACAGTCTCAGGCTGGATGTGAGGAGGAAGTTGTTGGCAGAGAGAGTGATTGGCATTGGAATGGGCTGCCCAGGGAGGTGGCCATCCCTGGAGGTCTTCGAGAAGAGACTGGATGAGACACTTGGTGCCATGGTCTGGTTGACTGATTAGGGCTGGGTGCTAGGTTGGACTGGATGAGCTTGGAGGTCTCTTCCAACCTGGTTGATTCTATGATTCTGAGGTGTGTCACAATCAAAATCACCTGTGTGCCAGATTTCAGGACTGAGTTTTCAGCAAAGCCCTTGAGGTTTAATCACAGTATACAAAGTTGGAAGAGACTTCAAAGATCATCTGGTCTAACCTTTCTTGGCAAAAGCTTGCTCCAGACAAGATGACCCAGCATCCTGACCAGCTGAATCTTCAACTTGTCTAATGTGGGTCAATCCAGCACTTACTTGGGGAGAGCAGTCCAATGGCTGCTTGATCTCATTGTGAATTTTCATCTCTCATTACTCCCCAGAAGCAATCTGTACCCATCACTTCTCTAAAATGAGTCACATGAAACAGATGAGAAGGAGTCTTCATCTTCTCTGTAGCCATCCTTTAAATATTGGAGCACAGAGAGAAGGTCTCCCCTAAGACTTCTTTTCTGCAGGCTGAACAAACGCAGCTCTCTCAACCTGTCCTCATCCTCTGAGGCACTTCTCTAGACCCTCTCCAGCCTGTCCACATCTTCTTTTGCACAGCAGGAACTAAAACTGAACCCAGTATTCCAGGTGTGGCCTGACCAGCATTGAGTAGAGTGGGACAACTTTTATCTCTCTGCTGGTGATGCCCTTGTTGATGCATCCAGCATCCTGCTGGCTTTACCTGCAGCAGCAGCAGCACATTGCTAATTCACACAATCACAGAATTGACTGGATGAAGAAACCTCTAAGACCACAGAATCCAACTCTTCATCCAGCACTGCCAGGTCACCACTAAACTATGTCCCCTAGCACCACATCTACATGGCTTTGAAATACCTCCAGGGATAGGGACTCCACCACTGCTCTGGGCAGCCCCTTCCAGGTCTTAACAACCCTTAAGGGGAAGAAATTGTTCTTCAAGTCCAACCTAAACCTCCACTGGGGCAACTTGAGGCTGTTTTCCTCTTGTCCTGTCACTTGCTCCTTGGGAGAAGAGCCCAAGCCCCACCTAGCTCCAGCCAGGACATCTCCCCCCAGCCTCCTTTTTTCCAGGCTAAACAGCATCAGGTCCCTCAGCTGCTCCTCACTACACCTGTTCTCCAGACCCATCACTGGCTTTGTGGCCTTTCTCTGGACAAATCCCAGCACCTGAAAGTCCTTCTTGGAGTGAAGGGCCCAAAACTGATCCCAGGATTCAAAGTGTGGCCTAATCCAGGGAGCACTCCCTGCTCTGTTCCTGCTGGCCACACTAATTGTTGATACAAGCCAGGATGCTGATGGCCTTTTTGGCCACCGAGGCAGACAACAGCAAGCTGTTGACCAATCTCCCCCAGGTCACTTTCCACTGGGCAGTTTCCAGCCACTCTGCCTCATGTCTGGAGCATTCATGGAGTTGTTGTGACCCAAGTTGTGCAGTGTCTTGTACCTGGGAAAGAAGTCCCTGGATTGGTATCAGCTGGGGACTGACCTATTGGAGAGCAGCACTGAGGAGAGGGACCTGGGTGTCCTGGTGGACACATTTGATGATCATGAGTCAGCAATGGATGGGGCTGCACTGGGATAGAACTCTGCTAGGATGGAGCTATACTGGGATGGGGCTGCACTCTGTTTTCCTCTCGCTGGGATGGGGCTGCACCGGGATAGAGCTGCACAGGGGATGAGACTGTACTGGGATGGACTTAAACTGGGATGGAACTGCTTTGGGATGGAGCTGTACTGGGAGTGGGTTGCACTGGGATGGATCTGCACTGGAATGAGACTACACTGATATGGGGCTGCACTGGGATGGAGCTATGCTGAGACGAAACTGCACTGGGATGGAGCTATACTGAGATGGAGCTGCACTGGGATGGAGCTATGCTGAGACGAAACTGCACTGGGATGGAGCTATACTGAGATGAAACTACACTAACATGGAGCTATACTGAGATGAAACTGCACTAAGATGGAGCTATACTGAGATGAAACTGCACTAGGAGAGAGCTGCACTGGGATGGAGCTGCAGTAGGATGGGTGTCCACTGGGATGGATCTACCTTTGTAGCCAAGGTCAACGGCATCCTGGGCTGTATTAGGAGAGGTGTGGTTAGGAGGTCGAGAGAGGTTCTCCTCCTACTCCACTCTACCCTGGTGAGGCTACATCTGGAATTTTGTGTCCAGCTGTGGACCCTTCAGTTCAAGAAGGACAGGGAACTGCTTGAAAGAGTCCAGTACAGAGCCAAAAAGATGATGGAGCAAACATCTATCTGCTGAGAAAAGGCTGAGAGCTGGGTCTCTTTAGCTTGGAGGAGTCTGAGGGTTGAGCTCATTAATGTTTATAAATCTGTGAAGAATAAGCAACAAGAAAACAGAGCCAGGCTCTTCTCAGTGATGTCCAGTGACAGGGCAAGGAGCAACAGGTGCAAGCTGGAGCACAGGAGATTCCAGAGAGAATCATAGAATGGTTTAGGTTGGAAGGGACCTCAAGGACCATCCAGCTCCAACCCCCTGCCATAGGCAGGGACACCTCCCACTAGAGCAGGCTGCTCAAGGCCTCATCCAGCCTGGCTTTAAACACCTCCAGGGAGGAAGCATCCACAACCTCCCTGGGCAACCTGTGCCAGTGTCTCACCACCCTCACTGTAAAGATCAACATGAACACAAGGAAGAACTTTTTCACTGTGAGGGTGACAAACTACTGGAACAGGCTGACCAGAGAGTCTCCTTTGCATTATTCTCCTCTAGAGAGATTCTGAACCTGCCTGGATGTGTTCCTGTGACACCTGCTCCAGGTGATCCTGACCTGGCAGGGGAGTTGGACCCTGCTAAACCCTAACATTCTGTGATTCTGTGAAGTGCAGGACCCAGGTCTTGCCTTTGTGTGGGGATGTCTAACAGCATAAGACTAGACAAGGCAAAAGGAAAAACCTGAACCTCAACTTGGTTTCAGCAACCAGCTAAAGTCACCTGCAGAGCTCCGGGCTCACAGCAGCACTGCTGGGCTGATCCCAGCCCATCTCATCCTAACAAGCAGAACCTTACCTGCTTCTCTCCACACGACAGGCATAAGAACCGAAGCTGAGTACTTCCCTCATACTCCTCATCTCGAAAAACAAGGAGCTCTCCACAGCCTTTCCCCCTGACACTCGGCCAGTTGTGAGGCACCCAGCCCACACAGTTATACAAAGATAGCCTTTAAGCAGAGCCCACCAGAACCTTGGCGCTGCTTGGGACGGGCTGGAATCTGGACGCTGGTGCCGCTGCTGGTCTCGGTCCCGGCCGAGGCTTCCCTCAGGCCCGAAGCCTCCCTTCAGGGCTCGTTTCCATGGCAACCGTAGTGGCTGACGCATGCGCAGAGAACGCCGCGGACCAGAGGGCGAAGGGTGCGGCCTGCTCGTGACGCACGCACCCCCCTCCCCCCTACCCCGCTTCGTCCAATCGGCTGCCGGCAGCGGGCGGCCGCGCGGCGACCGTTGCGAACCGCCAGGGGCGCCTCAGGAAAAGGGCGGGAAAAGGCTGTCCGGGGCTGAGGGAGGTGCCACGGCCGGGCCCTTCCCCTCTCCTTCTTCCTCTCTTCTCCTTCCTTCTGCCCTCGCCTCCCACCTCTCTTCAGCAAAGCGAGGGATAAATCAAGCCCAGTGGGGACCTAGCCCCACCCGCCGCCTAAGGTAGATCTGAGATCATGAAGTCCAATCAGCAACCTAACAGCACCGTGGCGATTAAGCCATGTCCCAGAGTGCCACGTCCATGCGTCTTAGCTCCGAGGATGGTGACTCCAGCCCCCCCCTGGGCAGCCTGTTCCAATGCCAGCTCGCTACAGCAAGAATGAAAGCTTTCCTCATGGAATCATAGAGTGGTTTAGGTTGGAAGGGACCTCAAGGATCATCCAGCTCCAACCCCCTGCCATAGGCAGGGACACCTCCCACTAGAGCAGCTTGCTCAAGGCCTCATCCAGCCTGGCCTTAAACACCCCCAGGGAGGAAGCATCCACAACCTCCCTGGGCAACCTGTGCCACTGTCTCACCACCCTCACTGTAAAGAACTTCCTCCTAACATCCAGTCTAAATCTCCCCTCTGCCACTTTAAACCCATTCCCCCTGGTCTTGACATTACCAGACCTTGTCAGTAGTCCCTCCCCAGCCTTCCTGTAGGCTCCCTTCAGATACTGCAAAGCCACTCTAAGGTCTCCTCGAAGCCTTCTCTTCTCCAGGCTGCAGAGCCCCAACTCTCTCAGCCTGTCCTCAGAGCAGAGCTGCTGCAGCCCTCTGAGCATCTTCGTGGCTCTCCTCTGGACTGGCTCCAGCAGTTGCATGTCCTGCTTGTGCTGGGGGCTCCAGAACTGCACACAGGACTCCAGTTTAGCCAACCTAAACTTCTCCTGGTGCAATTTCAGGCCACTTCCTCACCTTCTATCACCTGGGAGAGGAGACCAACACCTGCCTCGCTCCAACCTTCTCTCAGGTAGTTAGGGAGAGCAATGAGCTCTCATCTCTGGGGAAGCTGAAGGTCAAAGGAAAAGGAATAATAAACACCAAAATGACCTACAGCAGAAATGAAGAGAGAATAGAACTCTGCAGTGCAAACCTGGGGGAGAGATTGGAGTTTGGGAGGGTGCTAAAGGAGTAGGGGTGTTTTTTAGACTGGTGGGACAGGACTGTTAGTCCTAATTCCTAATCAACCCTAAAGCCTGGGATGGGTTTAGACTGGATATTAGCAAAACATTCTTTCCAGTGAGGATGGTGAGATACCAGAGCAGGTTCCCCAGGAAAGTTGTGGATGCTCCCTCCCTGGAGGTGTTCAAGACCAGGTTGGATGAAGCTGGTGAGGGGCCTGGAGCACAGCCCTGTGAGGAGAGGCTGAGGGAGCTGGGGGTGTGCAGCCTGCAGCAGAGGAGGCTCAGGGCAGAGCTCATTGCTGTTTACAACCACCTGAAGGGAGGCTGTAGCCAGGTGGGGTTAGGCTCTTCTGCCACGTACCCAGCAACAGAAGAAGGGGACAGAGTCTCAAGCTGTGCCAGGGGAGGTCTAGGCTGGATGTTAGGAGGAAGTTGTTGGCAGAGAGAGTGATTGGCATTGGAATGGGCTGCCCAGGGAGGTGCTGGAGTCACCATCCCTGGAGGTGTCGAAGCCAAGCCTGGATGAGGCACTTGGTGCCATGGTCTGGGTGATTGGGCAGAGGTGGGTGCTAGGTTGGGCTGGATGAGCTTGGAAGTCTCTTCCTACCTTGTTGATTCTGTGATTCTATGATAAGACTTAAAGCAACCTGGTCTGGTTAGAGATGTCCTTGCCCATGGCAGGGGAGATTGGAACTAGGTGATCTTCAAAGTCCCTTCCAACCCCAAAGCTTCTATGATAGTATTTGTGGACAAAAAGCTTCCTGTTGGAAAGCTGCCCAGTGGGAAAACTCAAAAGAGCAAAGTGCCTTTGCCCTTTGGAGCATGTTTTGATGGAGTCATTGCTAAACCCTCAATACCACATCTAGACAGCTTTGAAACCCCTCCTGGCCCTCAGCAGCCTGGCCAGGCTTGTTTCTCCTGATGTATGCAGCAATAACCTAGATTCATAGAGTCATTAAGGTTGGAAAAGACCTCCAATATCATCAAGCCCAAGCATTAAACCAGCACTTCCAGGCCACCACTAATCCATGTCCCTCAGCACCACATCTCTGTGGCTTTGAAAACCCTCCAGGGATGAGAACTCCACCACTGCTCTGGGCAGCCTGGGCCAGGTCTGCACAACTCTCAAGGGGAAGAAATTG
Source organism: Tricholaema leucomelas (assembly GCA_013400475.1). NCBI lineage: Eukaryota > Metazoa > Chordata > Aves > Piciformes > Lybiidae > Tricholaema lacrymosa > Tricholaema leucomelas. The sequence continues at coordinate 61,317 of WAAF01018245.1, read as the reverse complement.
TTCCTCATGTCCAACCTAAACCTGCCCTGGGGCAACTTGAGGCCATTTCCTCTCAGCCCTATCTTGTTGCTCAGAAGAGATCAACCCCCATCTGGCTCCAACCTCTGCTCAGGGAGCTGTAGGGAGCCAGGAGGTCTTCCCTCAGTCTCCTTTTCTCCAGGCTCAACAGCCCCAGGCTTCTCAGCTGCTCCTCACAAGATCTGTTCTCCAGACCCTTTACAAGCTTCACTGCCCTTTTCTAGACACGCTCCAGCCTCTGCAGTGAGGGGCACAAAACTGAACCCAGGATTTGAGCTGTGGCCTCACCAATGCCAGGCAGAAGAGTAATGAGGGCCTCTTTGCTTGGGGCCATTTTCACAAAGCAGCAGGAAAATATGGATGCACAGGCAGGGAACTGCATCCAAACCAAGAATCAAATGGCTGCTGAGACTCAAATGTCTGCTGACAAGTGTGTCTGGTGGAAATACAACATCTTACATTCCTTACTCCAACCAGTTGATAACATGTTTTTTTAACAAGTTGATCCTTAATTATGTAATTAACAGACCCCACTGTCATACAGTTCTATGTGCTTGCCCTGCAGCACTCCATCTCAGCTTTCTCCTCCTTGTCCTTTTCCACCTCTGTCCCCCTGTCCTGGAGAACAGAGTCCCTCTAAAATGAGCTTTGTATCACCAAGGTCTTAGAATCATAGAATCAACCAGGTTAGAAGAGACCTCCAAGCTCAAGTCCACCTATCACCCAGCCCTATCCAATGAACTAGACCACGACACTAAGTGCCTCATCCAGCCATGGCTTGAACATCTCCAGGCACAGTGACTCCACCACCTCCCTGGGCAGCCCATTCCAATACCAATCACTCTCTGGCAACAACTTCTTTCTAACAACCAGCCTAGACCTGCCCTGGCACAGCTTCAGGCTGTGTCCCCTTGTTCTGTCCATGACTGCCTGGCAGCAGAGCCCAACCCCACCTGGCTACA
>WAAF01018245.1:44814-60245 GCA_013400475.1 Tricholaema leucomelas | reverse complement strand
GCTGCTTGGGGTTGTTGTGGCCAATGTTCAGAACCCTGCCCTTGGCCTTGTTCAGTCTCATCCCCTTGGCCTCTGCCCACCCATCCAGCCTGGCCAGGTCCCTCTGCAGGGCTCTGCTACCCTCCAACAGCTCCACAGCTGCTCCTAGCTTGCTGTCATCTGCAAACTTACCAATGCTGGACTCAATCCCCTGCTCCAGATCATCAATACAGATATTGACCAGGACTGTGCCCAGCACTGATCCCTGGGGCACAGCACTACTGCCAGCTGGATGTGGCACCATACTCCACCGCTCTCTGGGCCTGGCTCTCCAGGCAGTTCTTGACCCATACCAGAGTGAATCTGTCCAAGCCAGGAGCTGCCAGCCTTTTATGCTTCTGTGAAAGGATGAAGGTTGAAAGTTGCATGAAGTTAACCAACCAGTTCAAAAGTTGCTTGCAGAGGCCTGAGAAACTCACATGTATCTTACATCCCTAGAAAGCAAGGCTAAAAATAGAAATATCTGTCCTGAGGCCCTGTGGAACATGACTTACCCACAGCAAAACATTCCACAGCCACACATAGGCTGAAACAAAAATAGCTCTTCATAGACCATTTACCCTAGAAAGTGAGAGTGCTTGAGCCCTCCTGGAATTAGCAGTCAGGGTTGGGTAAAATAAGAGATGTTTCCTCAGGTGATGGAACTTCTAGAATTGCCCTGTGAGAGGACAAGGAGCAACAGACACAAACTGAAACACAGGAAGTTCCACCTCACCATGAGGAGAAACTTCTTCGCTGTAAGGTTGTGGAGTCTCCTTCTCTAGAGACTTTCAAAACCCATCTGGATGCCTTCCTGCGTGACCTGCCTGAGGTGATCCTACTCTGGCATGGGGTTTGGACTTGATGACTTCTGATGGTCCCTTCCAAGCCCTACCATTCTGTGATTCTAAGTTCATTCTGAAACTTGCTTAGTCATAGAATCTTAGAATGGTTGAGATTGGAAAGGATCTCAAAGATGATCTAGTTCCAACCCCCTGTCATAGGCAGGGACACCTCCCACTAGAACAGGTCACTTATTGCTGTCTCCTGCCTCTTTTGAGGTGGTTTTGAGAAGAAAATCCTCACCATGAAGTAAAGAGGGTTTGAACTGCTACCTGTTTGGTGTTTGAGAAGCATGATAGCATTATGGAGACTTTTCCAGCAGTGCAAGAGAAGCAGCACCTGGAACTGCCTGAAGTACTAGAAGGGATGTAGAGGAGCCTCAGTTAATACACTGCTTTTGAACACTTCACAGAATCTCAGCATGGTGAAGATTGGAAGGGACCTCTGGAGATCATACAATCTAACTCCCCTGCTAAAAGCAGGGGCACCCACAGCAGCTTGCCCAGGATCACAATGTCCAGGTATGTTTAGCATCTCTCCAGAGAAAGAAACTCCACAACCTCTCTGGGCAACCTGCTCCAGGGCTCCACCACCCTCAAAGCCAATAAGTTTCTCCTGATGGAACCTCCTGGGTTCCAGATTGTGTCCATTGTGCCTTTTGTTCTGTTGCTGGGCACCACTGAAAAGTGTCCAGCCCCATCCTCTTATGCCCTACCCTTAGCTCTTGCTGAGCATTGAGAAGATCTCCTCTCAGGCTGCTCTTATTTAGGCTAAACACCCTCAGGTCTCTCAGCCTTCCCTCCTCACAGAGGTGCCTGGACATTGTGATCCTGGGCAACCTGCTGTGTGTGACCAAGCTTTAACAGGGGAGTTGGACTGGATGATCTCCAGAGGTCTCTTCCAAAGCTCACCATGCTGGGATTTTGGTTTTCTTTTATAGAGTTCTGTGGATACATCAGAACAGAACATCTCAAGTCCACCAGGCAGAAGGCTTTTCCTCAGCAGACACAGAGTGGATGTCAGCAGGGGTGAGAGGTAGGCTATTTATGGTCTGGTTTGGGGGGAATGGTTTTGTCCTTTAGAAGCTGAAACAGGCAACAAGGGAAGCATTCAGTTAAGGTGCAGGAAGAAGAACCTCAATGTTTGTGCTTTAAAAGTGGCTCTGATTTATTTTGAAACACAATTTCATCAAAGGTGAGGTGGGGGGGGAAGGGTCACTGATCTCTCTCTAGGAAGAGCACCTTTTAGAGACCCCCCCACCAAAGAAACATCCTGAGTTTAATTCCACAGCAAACAACACAAATCCTGTCACAACTACTTGTGCGCTCAGCATGTTGATAACGGCACAGCCAAGGTGTCTGCCTGCACTAGATTAAGCCAGAGCTCCTGGGTTGATTGCTAGAGGGAGGTAAAATCCAGTTGTCCCTGATAAAATGCTAGAGAAAAAGACAGAGAAAAAGCTTGCAGACAGAGATAATAGTGAAGAAATCTGGCTTTAAAGTAGAAGAAATGATGGCTTCAGGCTGGAAGAGGAGAGACTTAGGAAGAAGTTATTTACAGTGAAGGTGGTGAGACACCAGAACAGGTTGCCTAAGGAGGCTGTGGAGGCCCCTCCCTGAAGGTGTTCAAGGCCAGGTTGGATGAGGCCTTGAGCAACCTGCTCTAGTGGGAGATGTCCCTGCCTGTGGCATGGAGGTTGGAACTAGATGATCTTTAAGGTTCCTTCCAACCCAAATCATAGAATGGTTTTGGTTGGAAAGGACCTTAAAGATCATCCAACCTCCCTGCCATGGGCAGGGACATCTCCCACTAGTTCAGGCTGATCAAGGCTCCATCAAACCCATCTTTGAACACATTCTGTGATTCCATGAAATTTCAGTGAAGCCTAACCTGCCTGTGCAGTGAGGCCCTCAGGTTGGCCAAGGAGAAGAGACTCACTCTGTGTGCTCCAAAGGGCTGGGATTCATCCAGCAGCTCAGTCCAGTGGATGTTTCCAGCCTGCTTTCAGCTGCCGTTTTGTCCCCAGGAGCAGCATCTGCATGGACCTTAGAGAATGTTTACAGCTCAATGTGATCTTTGTTCTGAAAGCTATGGACCATAGTGTCCACTTTTCCTCATCTGATGACAACAAAGTGTTAACCAAAGCACTTTGCCTCCCTGCTTCAAGAGCTGGCACAAACGTTCCTAACAATGAGGTTATTTAATGTGGCATTTGGTGCCTTCTCCAGGGTTAGAAAAGCTAAAGAGCAAGGAAAGAAACTACCTGGAAACCTAATAGTCCAATATTTATCCTTCAGAAACAATCATGAGGAGACCAATGTGGTGTTCAACCACCCCTCCAGCTCTCAACACCACATGGCTCACATCATTGTACTCTAAACACATCAGGAAACAGAGTGGTGGAGGGCAGTGGAGCAGGGAAAAGCCACTGGGATTACTACTCCTGGTGAAGGATCCAAAATTCCTCAGTTGTGGAAGCAAAGTAAATCAGGTTGTCTAATTGCATCAGAGACGAGACCTGATGACATCTCCTTTGGCCAAGTCAGCTGATGACCTCTTATTGAGACCATCACAGGCAGTGCCAGTGTTGTTTGCAGCTTTGTGAGGGAAGGATCAGGGCAGCTTGGTCATGGCAAAGGGTGTTTGAAGCACATCAGGACCCATCACTGAATAAATAACACAGCAGGCACATCAGGCATGGGCCATCGGGAGAGATGAAAACCTTCCACCGTACATGTGGAACCAAGCTAGGAGACAGACTTGGTCTCACAGCTCTCAGACACTGGTGGCAATCTGCAGTGAAGACCAGACAAGCTTGCTTTGGACACTGGAACCTGCTCCCTGGCCTCCCCAAGTCCAAGAAGTCACAGGAAAGGGATGGCCTCCAGGAAGAGGGCAGTTGCACACTTGAGGGTGTCTTGGTGGATACAAAGAGGTCTCTTTGGAAAGGCTGCAGAACACAGAGGTGCAACATAGTCTTCCTTTCCTTGGCCTGTAGCACCTGGAGTCCATACTGAGCTGGGACAGAGAGCAGGTGAAGGTGTTGCTCTCACTGGTAGTTTAGCAGCTCTTCCCAGCGGATGGGCTGGGAAAACACCTCCCGCTCCAGCCAGAGCTCATAGGAGTAGTGGAAGTCCTCAGGGAGCTCCAGCCTCTGTCCCAGCACGCTCTGCAGGCAGTTGTCCACTGGTGCAAACTCTGAGTCTTGAGGCTTGTCATATCTCCGACTGTTGAAAGCTTCAATGTTGGCTCTTAGGGTACACTCTTCAGCCTGGAAATCCCATGGCCTGGCATCAATATCTACAGTGAAGAAGAGACCAAATCACTGCAAGCGTTCAAGGCCATGTTGGATGAGGCCTTAAGCAACCTGGTCTAGTGGAATGTATCCCTGCCCATGTCAGGGTGGGTTGGAACTGGATGATCTTTAAAGTCCTTTCCAACCCAAACCATTCCATGATTGTGTCACAAATAACTCTGAGAAAGTTTGAACAAAGGAAAGGATCATAGAATGGTTTAGGTTGAAAGGGACCTCAAGGATCATCCAGCTCCAACCCCCTGCCATAGGCAGGGACACCTCCCACTAGAGCAGGCTGCTCAAGGCCTCATCCAGCCTGGCTTTAAACACCTCCAGGGAGGAAGCATCCACAACCTCCCTGGGCAACCTGTGCCAGTGTCTCACCACCCTCACTGTAAAGAACTTCCTCTAACATCCAGTCTAAATCTCCCCTCTTCCAGCTTAAACCCATTCCCCCTCATCCTGACATTCCCAGACCTTGTCAATAGTCCCTCCCCAGCCTTCCTGTAGGCTCCCTGCAGATACTGGAAGGCCACTATAAGGTCTCCTCGAAGAATGAATATTTTACAGCTGCCACATAAACACTAAACTATGAAACCCAGAATAATCTCCTGAAAATTAGCCTTGTTGAGCTCCAGATCTCTGTAAAATCATCATTTGCTCCATCAAGAGCCAGTAAATTAACCAGCAAAGCTCACCAGAGCTCAAAGAAGGGAAAGGTCTGAGCTAAGAATCCATCCAGATTGACAAAGATAAAAATAAACACTCTAGGAAAAACCCTTCCAAGATCCTGTGTCCAGCTCTGGGCTCCTCAATTCCAGAGAGATTTTGAGGTGCTGGAAGGTGTCCAGAGAAGGGCAAAGAAGCTTGGGAGGGGCCTGGAGCACAGCCCTGTGAAGAGAGGCTGAGGGAGCTGGGGGTGTGCAGCCTGCAGAAGAGGAGGCTCAGGGCAGAGCTCATTGCTGTTTACAACTACCTGAAGGGAGGCTGTAGCCAGGTGGGGTTGGGCTCTGCTGCCAGGCACCCAGCAACAGAACAAGGGGACACAGTCTCAAGCTGTGCCAGAGGAGGTCTAGGCTGGATGTTAGAAGGAAGTTGTTGGCAGAGAGAGTGATTGGCATTGGAATGGGCTGCCCAGGGAGGTGGTGGAGTTGCCGTGCCTGGAGGTGTTGAAATCAAGCCTGGCTGGGGCACTTAGTGCCATGGTCTGGGTGATTGGATAGGGCTGGGTGCTGGGTTGGACTGGCTGAGCTTGGAGGTCTCTTCCAACCTGCTTGATTCTATTCTGTTCTGTGTGAAAGCCAAGAGCTGCCCTGGCAAACTGGCCAGGTCAAGATGCAGCCTCTGCTAATGGTGACTTGTGCAAGTGAGTGTTGGTTAACTCTTCAGGGCAAATGAGACACACACAATTTCTTCTCTGCAGGGGGACAATCCCTGCCTTGGTCCTGCTGGCCACAGTCTTGCTGATACAAGTCATTGTGCTGGTGGTCTTCTTGGCCTCCTGGGCACACACACTGGCTCTTCAGCAGCTACTATGAACGAACCCTTCCATGTCCCTTTTCACCAGGCAGTTTTAAGCCACTCTGCCCCCAGCATTCATGATGTTGTTGTGACTCAAGCGCAGGACCCATCACCTGACCTTGTTGAACCTCATATCACTTTGTTCCCTCTTGATGGTGCTGAACAGAACCTTAAAGCTTGTGCAAAAATCCCCACTCCTGACCCAAACAAGATGGGTTCCTCACATAGAATCATAGAATTTAGGTTTAGGTTGGAAGGGAACTCAAAGCTCACCCATGCAGGGACAGCTCCCACTAGAACATGTCACTCAAAGCCTCATCCAACCTGGCCTTGAACACCTCCAGGGAGGGAGCAGCCACAGCCTCCCCGAGCAACCTGCGCCAATGTCTCACCACCCTCACTGCAAAGAACCCTTTCCTAACATCTAGTTTGACTCTCCCCTCAGTCACTTTAAACCCATTCCTCCTTGCCATTACCAGACCTTGTCAATAGTCCCTCCCCAGCCTTCCTGTAGGTCCCCTTCAGATACTGGAAGGCCACTACAAGCGCTCCTCAAAGCCTTCTCTTCTCCAGGCTGCAGAGCCCCAACTCTCTCAGCCTGTCCTCAGAGCAGAGCTGCTGCAGCCCTCTGAGCATCTTTGTGGAACTGCTGGAGCGAGTCCAGAGGAGGGCCATGTCCTCCTTGTGTTGGGGGCTCCAGAACTGCACACAATACTGCAGGTGAGGTCTGAGGGGAGCAAAGGGGCAGAATCCCCTCCCTTGCCCTTTTGGCCACACTTCTCTTGCTGCAGCCCAGCACACGGTTTCTGTCTGGGCTCTGTGTTGTAGGCCAAATGCTAGCAGCCCTGCCATGGGCTGATTTCAGCTGCAGGCCTGGAGAAGCTGCTTCCCTGGCCCCACTCACCGTTGCCATAGGCCCAGTCGTCGTTCATGCGGTGCCGCACCTTCTGGTAAATGGCAGACATGGTTTTCATGTTGCTCTTTCTCCACTGCCGCCCCAAGTATTTGGTCTGGATCTTCAGCAGTTTGAGGACATAGAGCTGCATCATGGCCTGCTTCACCTTCAGAGCTCGCTTCAGTATTGGGGCTGACTTAAAGACTACCAGCATCTGCCAAGAGATCAACACAGATGAATGCAGCATGTGTGAGAAAGCCAAACGAGTCTGCCAAGCTTTGGGCACCAACAGCTGGGTGTACGGTGTGAATCCCGAGTGAGTAGAGCACAGAATCATAGAATAGCTTGAGTTGGAAGGGACTTCAAAGATCACCTAGTTCCAACACCTCTGCCATGGGCAAGGGCTCCACCACTGCTGTGGGCAGCCTGGGACAGGCCTGCTGTGATGGCTTGGGTGTTACCAGCCCCCTGCCTCCATTCTGATGAAGTCACCCAGAGTTAGACTCAGCCAGATGGAAGTTAAGGAATGAAGCTTTATACTCAGAGCAGTGTGGGCAGCAGGGCAAGGGAGGTGATTCTTCCCCTTTACTCTGCTCTCCTCAGACCCCACCTGGAGTACTGTGTGCAGTTCTGGAGCCCCCAACACAAGAAGGACATGGAACTGCTGGAGCCAGTCCAGAGGAGAGCCATGAAGATGCTCAGAGGGCTGCAGCAGCTCTGCTCTGAGGACAGGCTGAGAGAGTTGGGGCTCTGCAGCCTGGAGAAGAGAAGGCTTCGAGGAGACCTTAGAGTGGCTTTGCAGTATCTGAAGGGAGCCTACAGGAAGGCTGGGGAGGGACTATTGACAAGGTCTGGTAATGTCAGGATGAGGGGGAATGGGTTTAAACTGGCAGAGGGGAGATTTAGACTGGATGTTAGGAGGAAGTTCTTTACAGTGAGGGTGGTGAGACACTGGCACAGGTTGCCCAGGGAGGTTGTGGATGCTTCCTCCCTGGAGGCTTTTAAGGCCAGGCTGGATGAGGCCTTGAGCAACCTGTTCTAGTGGGAAGTGTCCCTGCCTATGGCAGGGGGTTGGAGCTGGATGATCCTTGAGGTCCCTTCCAACCTAAACCATTCTGTGATTCCTTCTATGATTCTATGTTACAAATATATAGAGCTATAGGCAGAAATATACAAGTTAAAAGTAATGCAGAAACACAACAGCCCTCCCAAAAATCATCACCACCTCCCTGGGCAGCCCATCCCAATGCCAATCACTCTCTCTCTGAAGAACTTCCTCCTAACATCTTCCCTTTTGGGGAAGAAATTGTTCCTCATGTCCAACCTACACCTCCCATGGTGTGGCCCAGCACCACCTGAAGAAACTCTCTGCAGGGCTGAAGCCTGCAGTGCAGATACAAGGATGTGCTTGAGGTGTAAACCTGGCTGCTGCTGACAAGGCTCAGAGAGATGGAACATCACCTTACCATCGTCCTTGAGTGTTTCCACTTGGTCAGCTTGTTGAGGATCCTCAGCAAGTTAATGCAGGAGAACAAATTTCTCCAGCAAAACTGGTTGTTGTCTCCAGCTTCCTACAAAGCAGAGAAGGAGAAGCATAAACTTAACTGTTCACCACCACAGAGATATCCTTCTGCTCCAAGTCTTTACTCTTACTCTCTGTCGAAGTCTTGTTTGTGATGGAGAGTGAGCAGTGGATCTGCCTCCCCACTGGGGTTTGTAAAATTGATTGAGTTGGAAAGGACCTTAAAGATCATCTAGTTCCAACCCCTTCTGCCATGGCAGGGACACCTCCCATTAGACCAAGATGCTCAAAGCCTCTTCCAACCTGGTGTTAAACACTTCCCAGGATGAGGTGTCCACAACTTCTCTGGGAAACCTGTTCCAGTGTCTCACCACCCTCATGATAAAGAGTTGGGGCTGTTCAGTCTGGAGAAGAGGAGGCTCCCAGGTGACCTTCTTGTGGCCTTTCAGGATCTGAAGGAGGCCTATGAAAAAGCTGGGGAAGGACTTCTCAGGATATCAGGGAGTGGCAGGAGTGGGGGGAATGGAGCACAGCTGGATGTGGGGAGAGTCAGAGTGGAGGTGAGGAGAAAGTTGTTGAGCATGAGAGTGGTGAGAGGCTGGAATGGGTTGCCCAGGGAGGTGGTTGAGGCCCCATGGCTGGAGGTGTTTAAGGCCAGGCTGGCTGAGGCTGTGTGCAGCCTGCTCTAGGGTAGGGTGTCCCTGGGCATGGCAGGGGGGTTGGCACTGGCTGATCCTTGTGGTCTCTTCCAACCCTGATAGAATAGAATAGAATCATAGAATCATTGATTCTTCTGAGCAAACACACTCCAGGGACAGTGACTCCATGCCAGCTGAAGAGCCAAAATGTGTCTCAGATACCAGGGCATGTTTAATTCCTATTATTTTCATGGGTGTCCTCCCCACACCCACCACACCTGGTGGAATTCAAGATGTTTTCTTCACCTTTTCTGATTAAATTAGTGTCCTCTGGGGCTAACAGCCATGTTCTTCACAATGAGGGTGGTAGAACACTGGACTGAGATGCCCAGAGATGTGGTTAAGGCCCTGTCCCTGGAGATACTCAAGGTCAAACTTGGTGGAGCCCTAAGCAACCTGATCTAGTTGGAGATGCCCCTGCTGACTGCAAGGGGGTTGGACAAGATGACCTTCAAGGGTCCCTTGCATCCTGATGCATTCTGTGATGGCTGCTGGAGCAGAATGATTCAGGCACTGTCATTTAATGTGATGGCTCCCAAACTGGGGACTAAACCCTATTAGGAAAGGGAAACTGGGAATGTTTTCCCTCAAAACCTCAGTCTTCTACAGCCATAGAGACTGAGCCAGAAGGATTAGCAGGAGCTGTCAGACTGCTCTCGGAGATGTGTCACTGGATGTCCCCATTGGGCCAGTCAGTGAGCGGCTGGCCAGGACACCCAGGTACCTCCAGTAACCCATGAACCACCATAATAGAGGCAACCATTCCCATTAATAGGGAGGGAGGGGATGCCCTGCAGCACTCACTTCAAGCAGGCACCCAAAAAGACACAAGCATGGTGGAAAGGCACCTTCATAGGTCCATAGAATGGTGTGGCTTGGAAGGGACCTCAGAGGTTATCTAGTTCCAGCCCCCTCCCATGGGCAGGGAAACCCACCATTAGGGGTGGCTGCTCAAGGCTACATCCAACTTGACCTTGAACGCTTCCAGGGAGAGGACATCCACAGCCTGCCCTGGGCAACCTGCTCCAGTGTCTCACCATCCTTGCTGTAAAGACTCTATTCCTAACATACAGTCTAAAGCTGCCCTCTTCCTGCTCCATGCATTCCCTGAATGAAAGGATCTTCACCTGGGAAGTGGTGGAGGACCCAGCCAGCTTGCTGTCCCCGTGTGCTGTTCCCATACCAACCGACCATGCTCCACAGCAAGATTTTTTACATCCATCTGATCTGACACCACCAGCTCATAGCAGGAATTTCCTTGCCACTGACATCAGAAATGTCCTGGCTACAGATGCAACAGAACCAGATTGGCTGTGACCACAGCCTTGGAAGGACTGGTGAGCACCTTGGGTTCATAGAAACCAGGGAAGAATCTTTGCTTTAATGACTTTGAACTTTCCCCAGCTAAGGAAAACAAAAAGGGCTTCAGATTCAGGCCAGGCACCTCAGAATCACAGAATGGTGGGAAAAGACCTCTTCGATCATGCAGTCCAACCATCAACCTAGAACTGCCAAGTCATCACCTAAACATGTCCCTCAGCACTGCATCTCCATGGCTTTGAAACCCATTCAAGGGATGGGGACTACACCACTGCCCTGGGCAGACATGGGCAGGCCCTGATGACCCTTTTGGGGATGAAATTATTCTTCATATCTAACCTAAACCTCCCCTGGTGCAGCTTGAGGCCATTCTCTCCTGTGATAGAATCATAGAATCAAGCACGTTGGAAGAGACCTCTAAGCTCATCCAGTCCAACCTAGCACCCAGCCCTGGCCAGTCAACCAGACCATGGCACTAAGTGCCTCAGCCAGGATTTGCTTCAACACCTCCAGGCACAGTGACTCCACCACCTCCCTGGGCAGCCCATTCCAATGCCAATCACTCTCTCTGCCAACAACTTCCTCCTAGCATCCAGCCTAGACCTCCTCTGCCACAGCTTGAGGCTGTGTCCCCTTCTTCTGTTGCTGCTTGCCTGGCAGAAGAGCCCAACCCCACCTGGTTACAGGCTCCCTTCAGGTAGCTGCAGACAGCAGTGAGCTCTGCCCTGAGCCTCCCCTTCTGCAGGCTGCACACCCCCAGCTCCCTCAGCCTCTCTTCACAGGGCTGTGCTCCAGGCCCCTCACCAGCTTCATCACCCTTCCAGCAGCCTGTGGATGAAGCATGTGCAAGCACTGCAGTGTGCCAAAGCACAGTCCTGCGGCTCCAGTTCCCAGGTACCTATCACTTGTTGCTCAAGAGAAGAGACCAACCCTCACCTGGCTCCAGCCTCCTTTCATGTTCTTGTAGAGAGCCAGAAGGTCTCCCCTCAGCCTCCTCTTCTGAGAATTAAGTGAGCCCAGGCCCCTCAGCTACTCCTCATATGGGCTGTGTTCAAGGCCCTTCACCAGCTTCATTGCCCTTCTCTGGGCATGCTCCAGCACCTCAATGGCCTTCTTGGAGAAAGGGCCCAAAACCAAACCCAGTACTCAAGATGTGGCCTTGTCAGTGCTGAGTAGAAGAGACAATCACATCCTCAGACCTGCTGACCAAACTGTTGCTGGCCCATGCCAAGATGCAGGTGGCCTTCTTGGCCACCTGGGTACACACTGGCTCATCTTCAGCCAACTGTCAGTCAACACCTCCTCTCTGACCACTCTTTCCCAAGCCTGTAATGCTGCATGGGATTGTTCTGTCTCAAGTGCAGCACTCAACACTTAGAATAATCAAGGTTGCAAAAACCCCTCTAAGGCCATCAATTCCAGCCTCTTACCCAACACCTCCATGACTCATGTCCAGAAATGCCACATCTACCAGTTTTGTGAACACCTCCAGGGATGGTGACTCCACCACCCCATGGGCACTTGATTTTNCCTCCTCTTCTGCAGCCTGCACAGCCCCAACTCTTTCAGTCTGTGCACACAGCAGAGCTGCTGCAGCCCTCGGAGCATCCTCCTGGCCCTGCTCTGGACACACTCCAGCATCTCCACAGCCCTCTTGTCCCAGGGGCTCCAGAGCTGGATGCAGTACTCCAGCTGGGGTCTCACCAGTGCAGAGTAGAGGGGGAGAATCACCTCCCTGGCCCTGCTGGCCATTTGAATCATACTGCTGGTCTCAGCCCACCTGTCCAGTCTGTCTTGATCAGAAGTCCTTCCTCACCTTCTCATCTGCAGCAGTACTGGTTTGGGGTACCCTTTTTGGGTTGCTTACCAGGCTTTCTGCAGTGAGCTCGGGCAAGTCACAGACTGTACAGTGTGGATAATCCAGGACAGAGATGCTGTGGAGGACAGAAAGGGAGGGATTTGTTAAGAACCAAGGAAACATAAAAGTATGTTTTAGGATGATCTAGGTCATGATGCCAACCAAGATGTAACATCTTCCCTGCCCCTGGGGTTGAATCACAATGGCAGAGCTGCTTTTGGGTGGGAACAATCCCATCTCCACACTGGGTACGTAACTCTGGCCTATTGGAAGTGCCAGGGGTTTGGAACTAGATGCACTTCAAGGTCCTTTCCAATCTAAACTATTTGATGAATCCATGGAATAGGTGGCAGCTGGTGGATGTGGATCTTTCCTGCATTTCCAACTGCACAGGTGGATTCCAAATGGACTCCCAGAATCTCCATGGTCTCACAACTCAGCCTAATAGATCATGTCAAATCCTCTTAGGTCTTAAGCACACCCTGAGTGCTCTAACAAGAACTCTAAGGACTTGGGTCCATTAAGGCATGGAGCAGGTTGCCCAGGGAGGTTGTTGATGTCTCCTCCCTACAAGTGTTGAAGACTAGGTTGAATGGGGCCTTGAATAACTTGGCCTAGTGGAAGGTGTCTCTGCCTATGGCAGGAGGTTGGAATGGGGAGATCTTTAAGGTGCCTTCCAACCCAAACCATTCCATGGTTCTGATTTTATTATATTTAAAAAGGGAGGGGGGGAAACCAAACCAAACCAAACAAAATCTTAGAATCATAAAAGCACAGAATAGTTTTGGTTGGAAATGACCTTTAAGATCATCAATTTCAACCCTGAACCCAGCACTGCCAAGTCACCACTAAACCATGCTCCTTGGCACCACATTTCTATGGCTTTGAAAACTCTCCAGGGATGGGAACTCCACTACTGCCCTGGGCAGCCTTATCCAGGCCTCAACAACCCTTTTGGGAACTACCATCCAGTAGTTCCCTCTCTCTCTTGAACTGTGGATCCCAGAATTGGATGTGGCCTCACTATGGCAGAGTAAAGAGGGAGAGGAACCTCCCTTCACCAGGTTGCTCAAGGCAGTCTGCTACCTTGAGACAAGGTGAGACTACAAGACTTTCAAGAGTCCCTCCATCCTGTCCTACTCATTATGCAGAAAGGGTTTGCTCCCCTGCAGCATATTCCTGTGGTGGAGAAGATACTGCCCTAAAGCCATGCTAGGGTCCAGAAGTGACCTGGTTCCACCATATATTCATGTGTCAGGGTTCTTCAAGCACAAAGCCTTCCTGCTCCATCACCTGTCTCTTTTCCCCAGAAGTGGCTGTACCTGTTTTTGGCAGTGATGTAAGACATGATGTTCTGGTTGAAGAACTTCAGGATCAGTGGGATGCAGTTGGCAAACACCAAGTGTTGGGACACGTACTCAAACTGAAGAAGAGACATGAAATGGGTCAACGTTAGCTGAGAGCATCAGCTGGGAAATGGAACCCCCATCTCCAGCTGAAACAAAGTAGTCCTGATGGTTTGCTCTGGACACCTCACAGATCATCCTCCCCTTCCACAAGTCTACTGGATGAGGCTTGCATCATATACAGCATCTCCCACCAGCTGGAAAAGTTGATAGACACATTTATGGAAGTAGTTTAGGAATAGTTACACCTAATGATGGTAAAAATCTGTGGGAAAAGAGTAGGTAGGGAAGAGGGAAGGAGGAGATGTGGATATGAGATGAGAAAATCCAGCTCTTGTTGCTACCATGTGATAACCTCAGACCCTGGGACAAGTTCCACCTAAACACGAGGAAGAAATTCTTTAACTTAAGGGTGATGGAGCACTGGAACAGGCTGCCCAGACAGGTATTGGAGGCTTCTGCTCTGAAGACATTCCAAACCCACCTGAAGGTGTTCCTTTGTGTCCTTTTTCAGATGAACCTGTCTTGCCAGGGAGGTTGGATACAATGATTTCTGGGTCATTCTGGTACCTACCATCCTGTGATTCTTTCCAACTTCAGCTGAAAAAAGCACCTTTGGAGAATCCCAATATCCCAGCATGGTGGTGACTGGAAGTCTAATCCCACTGCTAAAGCAGGATCACCCACAGCAGGTTGTCCAGAATCACAATGTCCATGGAGGGGTTGGAATCTCTCCAGACAAGGATATGCCAGAATCTCTCTGGGCAGCCTGCCCCAGGGCTCCACCACCCTCAAAGTCAAGATGCTTATCCTGATGGAACCTCCTGCATTCCAAATTGTGCCCATTGCCCCCTGTCCTCTTGCTGGGCACCACTGAAGAGATTCTGGCCCCACCCTCTTGCCCCCCACAGCTCCTTCAGCTCTTGCTGAGCATTGATCACCTCTCCTCTCAGGCTGCTCTTCTCCAGGCACAACAGCCCCAGGGCTCTCAGCCTTTCCTCCTCACAGAGATGCTGCAGGCTCCTTAGCATCTTTGGAGCCTCCAGTGGACTCTATTGAGAGACATATCTTTGTGCATGCTTTTCATTTCTCTCCTCCTGTACACATTAAATGCTCAGGGTATGTAGAGCTGCATGACACAACCAGCCTCTACTGTCCTCTAAAGAGACAAGATGCAAACAGGAGCAATATCCCAGACCATCCCATTCCATCCTGCCCATGCCTCTCACTACCCTACAACCAACACCCCAACTTGGAGAGCAAGGTAACGGTTTGTTCCTCCCCAGAGAATCATTTTGGTTGGAAAAAACCCTTGAAGATCATAGAATGGTTTAGGTTGGAAGGGAACTCAAAGCTCACCCAGGCAGGGACACCTCCCACTAGAACAGGTCGCTCAAAGCCTCATCCAACCTGGCCTTGAACACCTCCAGGGAGGGAGCAGCCACAACCTCCCTAAGCAACCTGTGCCAGTGTCTCACCACCCTCACTGTCAAGAACCCTTTCCTAACATCTACTTTGAATCTCCCCTCTGCCACTTTAAAACCATTCCTCCTCCTCCTCCTGTCATTACAAGACCTTGTCAATAGTCCCTCCCCAGCCTTCCCGATATTGGAAGGCCACTATAAAGTCTCTTCAAAGCCTTCTCTTCACCAGGCTGCAGAGCCCCAACTCTTGTAGCCTGTCCTCATAGCAGAGCTGCTGCAGCCCTCTGAGCATCTTGGTGGCCTCCTCTGGACTGGCTCCAGCAGTTCCATGTCCTTCATGTGCTGAGGGCTCCAGAACTGCACCCAGGACTGCAGGTGGGGTCTGAGGAGAGCAGAGCCAAGGGGCAGAATCCCCTCCCTTGCCCTGCTGCCCACACTGCTCTTGCTGCAGCCCAGCACAGGGTTGCTGTCTGGGCTGCACTCACACTGCAGGCTCCTGTTGAAGTTTTCCTCACCCCAGACCCCTAGGTCCTGTTCCTCAGGATTGCTCTCAGCCATTCCCCACCCAGCCTGGAGTTGTGCTCGGGATCAAGTCCAACCAACCGTTTAACAAGGCCAAGTGTAAGGTCCT
>WAAF01018245.1:24611-44748 GCA_013400475.1 Tricholaema leucomelas | reverse complement strand
TTCCAGTATCTGAAGGGAGCCTACAGGAAAGCTGGGGAGGGACTATTGACAAGGTCTGGGAATGTCAGGACGAGGGGGAATGGGTTTAAGCTGGCAGAGGGGAGATTTAGACTGGATGTTAGGAGGAAGTTCTTTACAGTGAGGGTGGTGAGACACTGGCACAGGTTGCCCAGGGAGGTTGTGGATGCTTCCTCCCTGGAATTGTTCAAGGCCAGGCTGGATGAGGCCTTGAGCAGCCTGCTCTAGTGGGAGGTGTCCCTGCCTATGGCAGAGGGTTGGAGCTGGATGATCCTTGAGGTCCCTTCCAACCTGAACCATTCTGTGATTCTATGATTCCCTAACTCTACCAAGTCTGGTGTTAAACCATGTCTCTCAGCACCACATCACTGTGGCTTTCAAACACCTCCAGGGATGAGGATTCAACAACTCATTTCAGCCTGGTAGAAGCTGTTGACACTTGGCACACCACTGATGACGCCCACCACCATTCTCTGAGTGTGAGTAATGGACAGTCCCTGCTAGCCAGGATTGGAGATGGTCTCACTGCTTTGAAATGCAGCTGCCAGTGACTAGTCTTGTGTCTGCTCTGACCAAAGATAGTCCTGAACTGCAGTAGGATCAGAGAATTACAGAACCCTTTTGGTTGGAAGAGACCAAAAGAGATCATCAAGTCCAACTGTGTTAACCCAGCACTGTCAGGTCACTACCAAACCATGGCCCTCAGCACCACATCTGCATGGCTTTTAAGCACCTCCAGGAATGGGGACTCCACCACTGCCCTGGACAGCCTGGGCCAGGCCTGGGCAACCCTCAAATGGAAGAAATTGTTCCTCATGTCAGATATTAGAATAGAATCAACCAGGTTGGAAGAGACCTCCAAGCTCATCCAGTCCAACCTAGCACCCAGCCCCATCCAGTCAACCAGGCCATGGCACTAAGTGCCTCAGCCAGGCTTTTCCTGAACACCCCCAGGGACGGTGACTCCACCACCTCCCTGGGCAGCCCATTCCAATGCCAATCACTCTCTCTGTGAAGAACTTCCTCCTAACAACCAAAACTTCCCTTGGGGCAACTTGAGGCCATTTCTTCTTGTCCTATCACTTATTCTTTGTGAGAAGAAACCAACCCCCACCTGGCTTCAGCCTCCTTTCAGAGCCACAGAGAGTCAGAAGGTTTCCCATCAGCCTCCAGGCTCAACAACCCCAGCTCCCTCAGCTGCTTCCTCAGCAGACTTGTTCTGCAGATCCTTCATCAGCTTCATCACCCTTCTGTATTGCCATAAGAAATACCAAATCTTGACAAAACCAAGACAAAACCACATCATCTCCATCAGTGTGAGGGGTTGTGTGGTTACTGCCACAACCACATGGCACCTGGGGAGCACAGGGTGACCACTAGCACAGCCTGGATCAACAGCCTTCTCCCTTACCTCCTGCTGCATTCTGGAAGCATCATCTCAGCCCCAAGAGTGGTTTTTGGGATGTTCCCTGAGATCATCTTTGGCACCAAAAGAAATTACGATGGCTCAACAAAAAACAGACACAGAAATAGAAGCTGGGGTAGGAGGGGAAGGAACTTCACAGCTTTCTCCAGACTTAGTACCAGAATGCAAAGCTCCTACCATGGAGGAAGAAATCACAGGCTCACAGGATGTTAGGGGTTGGAAGGGATTCAAGGAGATCATCCAGTCCAATCCCCCTGCCACAGCAGAACCACACAATCTAGCCTCAGGTCACACAGGAACACATCCAGACAGGCCTGGAAAGGCTCCAGAGAAGGAGACTCCACAACCTCTCTGGGCAGCCTGTGCCAGGGCTCTGGGACCCTTCCAGTCAAGAAGTTCCCCCTTGTGTTGAGCTGGAACCTCCTGTGCTGCAGCTTCCATCCATTGCTCCTTGTCCTGTCCCAGGGAACAGTGAGCAGAGCCTGTCCCCCCTGTCCTGACCCTCATCCCTCAGGTGTTTAGAAGCATTTAATAAATCTTCTCTCAGTCTTCTCCAGAATGAACAGCCCCAGGTCTTTCCTCAGCCTCTCCTAATCAGGCAGTGCCCTCTAGAGCCCTCATCATCCTCATAGCTCTCCTTGTGGACCCTCCCAATTCTGTCTGATTCTGTGAAAAGCTATCTGCAGCTCCTCATGGAAACCCTTGCTGGAGAGTTCTTTCAGAACAGAACCTATTAGAACACACTGGCTTCAAGACCACCTTGGTGATGGCCAAGTCCTCTCCACTCACCTGGTAGATGTGGTTCAGCTTGAAATGCTTGAGGAGCAGCAGCAGGACAGCCGAGATGCTCTTCACAATGATCTCTTTGTGCCTGTTCACATCAATCCCCAGTTTCATGCTCTGAAGAACGGTGATGCTGAGTTGGAGGAGGAGAAGACAACAGCATCATAGGTATGGGAGCAAGGAGGACTGAGGGACTGGTGAGTTCTTATTCATCTGGACAGGTTCTACAGAAGCAGTGACTTTCAATTCCTTCTGGGACTCCCATTTCTATCCCCTCCTCTTTAGTGAAACCAAAAAAGGGGAGTGAAAAAACCTGATTGCCCTCCAGCAGCAATCCTGAAGGAGCAGGATGAAGGACACCTGCCAGATCTTCACTTATCTCGATCTGTGTCAGTCAGCATCATTTTATGACTTGTGGCTGCCAACTGGGCTTGAATTATTACACTCCTGAGAAACCAGCATCACAGCCTGGCTTTCAACCCTCTGTCCTGCTGGCAACAGTAGCTTACACCTATCCAAAGAGCTGTCTCCAAATCTGGAGCCCCATAAGCCTATCAACAACCCCCAACTCTCCTGCCTGGTCCAAGACTTTACTGGAGAGCTGAGGTGGCTGGTGGCCACCTCCTCAAGAACTTACGGCATCTCTTCAGGCAACACATCTGCCAAGATGTTGATGGAGTCAGTCTTGGCTTTGGAGGTGGGGGCTGCAGCAAGGAGGATCTTCAGCAAAGCTATCTGCAGGAGAAGGCAGGTGGTCCCCTTTGGTGTCCAGAGGCCAGGAGCTGGTTTTGAGTTCCCACCAGCATGGAGGACTTGGTTCCCTGTTTCTAGTCCTTCACACACATCTTATTGTCCAACCACTGACTCGTCTCTGACACATTTGACTGTGTCCCTGGGTATCTACACCCCTCTCTGAACCCTTTCTCTTGGTCTCTACCTTCCTAAGTATGACTTAAGGCAATGATAAATTAATATCAACTTCAATGCTTCTTATCAACTTGCTATGAGAGACATGCCATTAAATAGAGCTCCTAACATCTTTCAACTGTCTATCTCAAAATTAGCATTTACAAAGCTAAAACCATTCTTGATCCTATAAGCAAGGATCATCCAACCAATTCTGGGATGCCATCAAAAAACAAACCAGAGAAATCTCTGTTAGAATAGAATAGAATCAAGCAGGTTGGAAGAGACCTCCAAGCTCATCCACCCAACCTAGCACCCAGCCCTATCCAGTCAACCAGACCATGGCACTAAGTGCCTCAGCCAGGCTTTTCCTGAACATCCCCAGGCACAGAGACTCCACCACCTCCCTGGGCAGCCCATTCCAATGCCAATCACTCTCTCTGTGAAGAACTTCCTCCTAACATCCAGCCTATACTTCCCCCAGCACAACTTGAGGCTGTGTCCCCTTGTTCTGTTGCTGGTTGCCTGGCAGAAGAGACCAACCCCACCTGGCTACAACCACCCTTCAGGTAGTTGTAGACAGCAATGAGGTCTGCCCTGAGCCTCCTCTTCCATTCAACTCTACTCTGGATTCCCACATCTCACCATTGTGGTTGTGAACACACCCCAGCAGCCCCATGCTGAGCTCTGCAGCTCACAGACTGCTTCCATAACCCCCTCAGAAGCTCTTCCTCACTTCTAAGAAACCTGAGCTCACCATGTACTGGGGGAGATTGTACAACATTGCTCGATACAGGATCTCACAAGGGGTTTCTTGGACTTCCTCTTCCCCCTAGCATGAAGGAAGATGAGAAACAAAGGAAAAATTAGGGATTTGCAGTCCATGGATGTGAGATTCATCAGACCCCTCCCTAAAACCCAGCTGGAGGACTTAATGATGGACCTAGCTGCATGTTGGAACAGGCAGCCCAGGGAGGTGGTGGAATCACTATCCCTGGATGTGTTCAGAATAAAAAGTGTAGACATGGCACATGGGACATGGTTTAGTGTTGGGTTGATGAGTGGACTTGATCATCTTAGAGGTCCTTTCCAACCTTCATGATTTTTGCTCTGACTGCAGGAAGCTCCAGGCCTTTCTTCACTGAGATATTTGGTCAAGACACAGACTTGTAGAAAAGGAAGCAGGCAAGATGTGTCTTAGGACTCATGGAGAGCATCTGAATTTCTGCCACACCTTGGGTGATGGGATGCAGTAACTGCTTACCAGAGACATGGGGCACTTCTCCAGCTCCTCTTCATTCTTGATCTGGACATCTGAGATTGAAACATACTTGTGCTGGTAGAACAGAGAGAGAGAGAGAGGCAGAGCAACATCACAACTGAAGGGTGACACACAGTGATGACAACAGTTGGTCACTGCAGGAATGTCCAAGTTGGGTGTGTAGGTCACAGTAGATACATGGAGAACTCATCTTTGTGTGGGACATGCCTCTGTCCCTGAAGCCCCTCACACATCCTGCCTTTGCTCGCTTCTACCTACTCCCAGGATCTAAGAAAATGGAGGAGAGGGACAGCGACCTCCAGAGGCAATCCAGACACCTCCAGTTGGCCTCTGGTGGCATTTCACTGCATGCAGAGCACTGCAGGAGCCAAGGTTGGTCATGCTTCACCCTGGGAATAGCACAGGTCTGGATATGTATGTCCAAACCCAACACTGGAAGCCTGTCATCATCTAAGCACAAGGTGGCAAATGCTCATCAGGACACAGCAATGTTACACCTGGGATAAAGGGAAAGTGCAGGTGCTGGACAATCTATGTCAGGACTCAGTTTTCCATTGTTTGTCCTAATTTCTATCAGAAGCTCCAGAAGCTTAGGCATGAGGATCCCACATTGCATTGTGGTGTATATCCAGCCCCTCTCAAGCTGTTTGGACCTTGATTGGACTCAGCAAGTTACTTCCCAAGGCAGAAAAGAGCAAGAGCTCAGACCAAAGGCATTGCTGAAGAGGAGCAGAAGACTAAATTGAAATGAAACATCTACCATGGAGTGAGAACAAACATCTGAAGAACCTGAAGCTCAATTACAAGTTCTGTGCCACAAAGGCTGTGCAGCAGACTTGATGTTCTGCAACCCTCCTATGGCCTTGGTGATCTTGCCCAAGGATTTCCCCTTCTCCACAAGATCCCCATGGGTCCAGTCCCACCTCAGAACATCTGCTGAACGCTAAGGGAGCAGAAATAGCAAGGGAAGAGGTTAGACAAGCTGAGTGCTGCTCAGCAAGGCTTCCTGGGCTGCTTCATCCAAGAGCTGTGCATGGAGCCACCATCTCACCTGCTTCAGTGTTTTCACGCTCTCATGGATGGGTCGTGGCAGCCCTATTAGGGTCTCAGTGTCTCTGTGGGGGATGAAAGAAGGTCAGTATGAGGCTAGGAAGATGATCTGGGTATAGAACCATTAAGGTCAAAAGATCTCTATGATCACCAAGTCCAACCTTCAACCCAACACCACCACAGCCACTGAGCCATGTCTCCAAGTGCCATGTCTGCATGTTTTTGAACATCTCCAGGGATGGTGACTCCACACTTCCATGTCATACAAGATAAAACAGAGAGCCTGTAGTGTACTGAGTCTCCTGAACTCATCCCAGATGGGTCAGGAACTGGGAGGAGTGTTGGTGTGCTCTGCCCACCCACCCACCTGCTCCCCACCAAAGCCTATACAAAAAGAGGGATGACAGCAGGGTGAAGAACTGGGATGAAGTCAGGTCTCTGCAGAGAGCCAGCCTGAACCCAGCACTGCCCCTTGAAATGGTTCCTGCTGGAGACATTCCAAGATGACTCTTGCTCCCACAGACTCATCTCTTCACAACCTGATTGATTTGCTGTGGATGCCAGGCTGGCCCAACTCCCTCAAGCATCAGATTGGTCTCAGGCTTGGGCCAGGGATCAGCCCAGACCTATTCTGGGCTAGGTCTGTTTTTAATAGAAAAAGGTCCTTGGAGACCAGCATCTCCTGCAGCCTACAAAAAAGCTGGGGAGGGACTCTTCAGGCTCTCAGATAGTGACAGGAGTGGGGGGAATGGAGCAAAGCTGGAGGTGGGGAGAGTCAGAGTGGAGGTGAGGAGGAAGTTGTTGAGCATGAGAGTGGTGAGAGGCTGGAATGGGTTGCCCAGGGAGGTGGTTGAGGCCCCATGGCTGGAGGTGTTTAAGGCCAGGCTGGCTGAGGCTGTGTGCAGCCTGCTCTAGGGTAGGGTGTCCCTGGGCATGGCAGGGGGGTTGGAACTGGCTGCTCCTTGTGGTCCCTTCCAAGCTTGACTGATTCTCTGATTCTATGTTTTGATAACACCAAGTGCACTGCTGCAGGTCCAGTGAATCCCAGCATTGCACCATAGTCCCAAACATTCAGCCTGGTTGAGCTGAGAAGACCTCAGCTCTATGGCCACCTCCCACCAGTTAAACTCCAGTGACAGGGGAGCTGGGGGACAGACTTTGTTGGACCTACACACAGAACACTCACTGTCCCAGCGTGAATCCAATGAACTTGTTCCTGCTGGCTTCCAGGAAGTGCTCAATGTCTTTCTGCCTGATGGAGACACAAAACCAAGGAGAAGGTTGGAAGGCAGACATAGACCAGATCCCAGTCTACACTGCTCAGAAAGGTCATAAACCCACCAACAACCTCTGAGCTTTCTAGCACTGATTTCTAGAGGTCTTAATAGAGCCACTATAGCTTTTGCCACAGCAACCCCAAGCAGCACTACAGGCTGGGGACAGAGTGGCTGAGAGCAGCCAGGAAGAAAGGGCCCTGGGGGTACTGTGGGCTGAAGATGAGGCAGCAGTGCCCAGGTGGGCAGCAGAGCCAATGGCATCCTGGGCTGGCTCAGGAGCAGTGTGGGCAGCAGGACAAGGGAGGCTCTTCTGCCCCTGTGCTCAGCACTGCTCAGGCCACAGCTTGAGTGCTGTGTCCAGTTCTGGGCCCCTCAATTCAAGAGAGATGTTGAGGTGCTGGAAGGTGTTTGGAGAAGGGCAGCAAGGCTGGGGAGGGGCCTGGAGCACAGCCCTGTGAGGAGAGGCTGAGGGAGCTGGGGGTGTGCAGCCTGCAGAAGAGGAGGCTCAGGGCAGAGCTCATTGCTGTCTGCAGCTCCCTGCAGGGAGGCTGTAGCCAGGTGGGGTTGGGCTCTGCTGCCAGGCAAGCAGCAACAGAAGAAGGGGACAGAGTCTCAAGCTGTGGCAGGGGAGGTCTAGGCTGGATGTGAGGAGGAAGTTGTTGGCAGAGAGAGTGATTGGCACTGGAATGGGCTGCCCAGGGAGGTGGTGGAATCTCTGTGCCTGGAGGTGTTGAAGCCAAGCCTGGCTGGGGCACTCAGTGCCATGGACTGGTTGACTGGACAGGGCTGGGTGCTAGGTTGGACTGGATGAGCTTGGAGGTCTCTTCCAACCTGCTTGATTCTATTCTGTTCTGTTGGATGGAGCAACATGAACCAAATCCATTTGGATTTGCTGTGCAAGAATGCAGAAGAGTTCCTTACAAACACCATCTTTTAGCCACCTTCTGTCCTCCTACTACATGCATCTTCATGTAGCATCTGCTCCCTCTGAGTGAACAAATATTGTCTCTAGAGTCTGGCAGAGAATGTGTCCTCCTTCCCTGGAGGTGTTCAAGGCCAGGTTGGATGAGGCCTTGAGCAACCTGTTCTACTGGGAGGTGTCCCTGCCTGTGGCAGAGGGTTGGAACTGGATGATCCTTGAGATCCCTTCCAACCTAAACCATTCTACGATGACAGCAAAATGACCTTCAAGGTCCCTTCCAACCCAAACCATTCTATGATTCTATGATGACAGCAAGATGACCTTCAAGGTCCCTTCCAACCCAAACCATTCTAAGATGACAGCAAGATGACCTTCAAGGCCCCTTCCAACCCAAACCATTCTATGATTCTATGATGATATCAAGATGACCTTCAAGGTCCCTTCCAACCCAAACCATTCTATGATTCTATGATGACAGCAAGATGACCTTCAAGGTTCCTTCCAACCCAAACCATTCTATGATGACAGCAAGATGACCTTCAAGGTCCCTTCCAAGCCAAACCATTCTATGATGACAGCAAGATGATCTTCAAGGTTCCTTCCAGCCCAAACCAATCTACACAGTGAAGGGGATGAGACACTGGAACAGGTTGCCCAGGAAGGCTGTGAATGTCCCCTCCCTGGAGGTATTGAAGGCCAGGTTGGATCAGGCCTTGAGCAACCTGTTCTAGAGAGAGGCATTCTGGCCCATGGCAGGGGGATTGGAGTTAGATGATCTTCAAGGTCCCTTCCAACCAAAACCATTCTGTGAAGCTATGAATCTTGTCTGTCTTGGGCATCTTTCATGAGAAGCTGGTCAGACTCTCAGAACTACAAGTAGGACATGAGCCATGAGTCAAAGCTCTCCCAGCTTTATATTCCAGGCACCAGCCAAGAAAAACAAAGCTCATTTGAATCCTAAGCTGAGAGCATTAAGTGAGGTGGAAACTATAGCACCTTGGGTGTGGAGACCCACGTTGGAAACCAGCTCTTGCCATGTGTCTGTGAGGAGAGTTCTGGACAGAGACACTTAACCCTGTCCTTGCTCCCACACCATGCACTTGCTCCTGGGTGAATTAGAGGCTTTGGATCAACAGCAAAACATCTCATGTGGATTAGAGGGAAGGGGACAGAGGCTTTCACCCTCTTTTACTAATGCTAATCCTTCTTCCTTCCCAGGCAAGCAGCAACAGAACAAGGGGACACAGTCTCAAGTTGTGCCAGGGGAGGCTGGATGTTAGGAGGAAGTTGTTGGCAGAGAGAGTGATTGGCATTGGAATGGGCTGCCCAGGGAGGTGGTGGAGTCGCCGTGGCTGAAGGTGTTGAAGCCAAGCCTGGCTGGGGCACTTAGTGCCATGGTCTGGGTGCTAGGTTGGACTGGATGATTCTTGGAGGTCTCTTCCAACCTGGTTGATTCTATGATTCTATCACTTGTAGAACTGTGGCAGAGCCATGGAATTGTTCTGGCTAGAAAAAAACTTTAAGATCATCAAGTCCCTTCAGGTAGCTGCAGACAGCAATGAGCTCTGCCCTGAGCCTCCTCTGCTGCAGGCTGCACACCCCCAGCTCCCTCAGCCTCTCCTCACAGGGCTGTGCTCCAGGCCCCTCCCCAGCCTTGCTGCCCTTCTCCAGACACCTTCCAGCACCTCAACATCTCTCTGCAATGGAGGAGCCCACAAGTGGACACAGCACTCAAGCTGTGTCCTGAGCAGTGCTGAGCACAGGGGCAGA
Organism: Tricholaema leucomelas; assembly: GCA_013400475.1. NCBI lineage: Eukaryota > Metazoa > Chordata > Aves > Piciformes > Lybiidae > Tricholaema lacrymosa > Tricholaema leucomelas. Next base: position 35,314 of record WAAF01018245.1, on the reverse strand, counting down.
AGAACCTCCCTTGTCCTGCTGCCCACACTGCTCCTGAGCCAGCCCAGGATGCCATTAGCCACCTGGGCACACTGCTGGCTCATCTTCAGCCTACTATCCACCAGTATCCCCAGGTCCCTTTCTTCCTGGCTGCTCTCAGCCACTCTGGCCCCTCTCAGCCACTCTGGCCCCAGCCTGTAGTGTTGCTTGGGGTTGCTGTGGCCAAAGTGTAGAACTCTGCACTTGGCCTTGTTCAGTCTCATCCCCTTGGCCTCTGCCCACCCATCCAGCCTGGCCAGGTCCCTCTGCAGGGCTCTCCTCCCCTCCAACAGCTCCACAGCTGCTCCTAGCTTGGTGTCATCTGCAAACTTACTGATGCTGGACTCAATCCCCTGCTCCAGATCATCAGATGGTTTTACCTGACTTTGGGGGCCCAGGGGAGCCCTTTGGGGAACGAGACCCTCTCGATGGACGGGCGGTGAGCAGGCATCGCGGGGATGATTGCGTCCCGCTCCATCAGGTCCAGCTCCGCCTCGATCCCGCTGTCCACATCATCGTTCTCCTCTTCATCAACTCCTACTTCATCATTCTTGAAGGGGTCTCTCTCGTTGTAGATGTCCAAACTGTCTTGCTTTACCAGGGGCTGCAGCAGAAGGAGGAGGAGGAGGAGAAAGGGGGGCAGGTGTTGAGAAGATGGGGCCAGACTCTTCATAGTGGTCCCCAGTGACATCACAAGGGGTAATGGGCACAAAGTTTAATGCAGGAAGTTCCACCTGAACAGGAGAAGGAACTTCTTGACTTTAAGGGTGACAGAGCACTGGAACAGCATGACCAGGAAGGTGGTGGAGTCTCCATCTGTGGAGACTTTTCAGTGCTCACCTGGATATGTGAGCTACTTTAGGTGATCCTGCCTTGGCAGGGGCATTGGACTCAATGATCTTCAGAGGACACTTCCAATACCTACTATTCTGGGATTCTCCAAGGAGTTCACTTCCCTCCCAGCTGCTGGCACCACATCTCTCCATTCTGGGAGGACCAAGCCACCAAATGTTCCTCAGGTGAGCATTTTCAGCCTAGTTGGTGCCACCACAGCCTATACAAGAATAACCTCCTCTGTACCTCTAAGCTTGCTAGGAGGTGTGACCCCATTTTCCATCTTAACTTCTGGAGCTACCATCCAACATCTCTCCTCTAGCAAAAGAGAGGTTTTCATCTTCAGAATATGACACAGCAACTTCAAGAGTGGAGCTAAAGAAAGAGAAGCTTGCTGTGAGCAGTCTGCTCCTCAGTGCCTATCAGTCCTTTGCCACGGGGTCAGGATGTCCTCTCACTTCCTCTGGATCAAAGTGCACCATGGGGCTGATCTGCCACAGCTGAAACTGGTGGCTGAAAAGCTGGGCACAAGCCAGCAGCCTGCTCACAGCCCAGAGCCAACCCGTCCTGGGCTGATCCCCAGCAGCGTGGGCAGCAGGGGGAGGGAGGAGACTCTGCCCCTCTGCTGTGACTGAAACCCCACCTGCAGTTCTGGGGCCAGCTCTGGAGTCCTCAGCACAGGACAGACATGGAGCTGTTGGAGCAGGGCCAGAGAAGGCCAAAGCAAAGATGGGAGGGATGGAAGTCCTCTGCTGTGAGGCCAGGCTGAGACAGCTGGGCTTGTTCAGCCTAGAAAAATAGAAGGCTCCAGGAAGACCTTCTGGTGGCCTTGCAGGACTTAAAGGGGCTGAAAGCTGGGGACAGGCTGTTGAGTAGGGCCTGTTGTGACAGGACAAGAGGTGATGGTTTGAAACTAAAAGGAGATTTAGATGAGATCCAAGGGAGAATTTTTTTTCCCAGTGAGAATGGTGAGAGCCTGCCCCAGTTTGGCCAGAGAGGTGGTAGATGCCCCACCTCTGGAACCATTCCAGGTCAGGTTTGATGGGGCTTTGAGCAACCTGCTGTAGTTGCAGATGACCTTGCTGACTGAATAGAATAGAATCAAGCAGGTTGGAAGAGACCTCCAAGCTCATCCACCCAACCTAGCACCCAGCCCTATCCAGCCAACCAGACCATGGCACTAAGTGCCTCAGCCAGGCTTTTCTTGAACACTTCCAGGGACAGTGACTCCACCACCTCCCTGGAGGACGTTCTTCACAGAGAGAGTGATTGGCCCATTCCAATGCCAATCACTCTCCCTGTGAAGAACTTCCTCCTAACACCCAGCCTAGACCTCCCTCGGCGCAACTTGAGGCTGTGTCCCCTTGTTCTGTTGCTGGTTGTCTGGCAGAAGAGCCCAACCCCACCTGGCTACAGCCTCCCTGCAGGTAGTTGTAGACAGAAATGAGGTCACCCCTGAGCCTCCCCTTCTCCAGGCTAAACAACCCCAGCTCCCTCAGCCTCTCCTCATAACTGCAGGGTGGTGAATTAGATGACTCTGAAAGGTCCCTTCCAACCCAACCCATTCTGTGATTCCATGGAACCAGAAAGGCAAGAAGCACCTGAGGGGGAAGGGAGCTCAGAATGATTCCTTGAGCAGATGATGTTCCTCATTGGGAAAGGGTCTTGGACTGTGCTCCAAGAAGATGAGCCCACTCTTACCCTCCTGCTGCGGTGACCACGCTTCTGCTGCTGCTGCTCCACCAGCTCGATGGAGTAGGTGGGAGGCGAAGCTGCCCGCATGCTGCGCATCACCTGGATGCTGTCCTCTGGCAAGGGTGGCAGCCCCAGCTCCTCCCTCTTCCTCACCTTCATTGCCTGCAGGGCTTCAAATCCACCCAGCGTGAACTAGGAACCAACAAGAGAGGTGAGAACGTAGGGAGGAGACGTCCCACCTAGACTGCATGACTCTTCTGGGCTTCCAGTTTGAGGCCATCAAACGAGAGAGCTGAGGATGAGGAGCCCACAGCACTGCTTTGTTCTCCAAACCTCTCCCCCAGCCCACGTCCTCTGCATGGCTCAGCCCACCCTTATTGCAGGAGAAACTGTTTGCCTGGTGTCAGCTTGGATGGACTGAGTAGTGAGGAACATCTAGCCTGCATCCATAGCTGTTTGATAGGAAGAAGATGGCACCCACCAGAAGCACCTTCCAGAGCAAGAGCAAGACCTTCTTCATGGGGAAGTGTGGAGCGTGGCCGCTGCAGAACTTGGTCACCATCATGAAGAGCAGAAGAGCAAATGGCTCATCGCTGTGTACGGGGAAACCTGGAGGAGAGAGGAACCAGGAACAGGTCCAAAGCAGATCCCACCCACCCCTGAGATCTCCCCACTGGTTGAGCTCAACAAAGTGACCTCATTAGGGCACAATGAGTTTTGTCTCTCACTCAGCTCCATCCTGAAGGTCTCTCGGCAGGTTTTCCACTCGGGGGGATCCTCCTCCTGCTCCACGCGGATGTTCTCCACCATCAGGTACATGACACTGAGCAGCACCCTGCAGGACAGAACAGCAGGGAGGGGACACTGCCTGCCAAAGGCCCTGGTGTCCCCACAGCCTCTACCCAAGGTTCTGGTGGGGTCTGAGGAGGTACCTGAGCTCCGTGCTGTCGGCCAGCGAGATGGCTGGCTTCCGCAGGGCGCTGCTGCAGGCCTGGCTGTTGCTGTGGGCAAGAGGACAAGCTCAGCACCAGCCACCAAGCACCTCATCCTGACCCCCCAGCCTATGTCTGAGGGGTGGAAATGCCACACTGAGAGGCACCTCCATGGTCCTCTGTGAGGAGCAGCAGGAAGGAGAAAGAAGAGGACAAGAGGGATGGTGAAAAGGATGAAGAGGAGGGTGAGGAAGATGGGGAGCAGAAAGGTGAAAAAGGGTGAAGATGATGAAGAGAAGGATGGTGTGGTGGATAGGGAGAAGGAAGATGAAGAGAAGGAGGCCGAGGAGGGTGGAGAGAAGGAAGAATATGAGAAGGGTGGGAAGAGAGAATGTGAAGAGGAGGAGATGGAGGAGTGTGAAGAAGATGGAAGAGGGTGAGGAGGATGGAGAGAATGAAGATGAAGAAGAGGATGTGGAGAGTAAGGGAGAACACTGAGATGAAGAAGACTTGGCAGTGAGGAAGGTGAGGGCAGTGTGTATCCTCTCACTCAATCTCCATGTTGAGCAGCTCCAGGAAGGCAGTGAAGGTTCCCAGCTGGTACAGGAGGAAGCTGTTGTGCCGAGACCAGTGCAGGACATCACCTTCATTATCACAGTCTCCAAAGACACCTGGGGAGAGCCCAAAGGGGAGCACTGGCTGGGTGGGAGCTGCCTTTGAACCCCTGGAGCACATGAGACCATCCCAGGAAGGAGCTTCACTGCACCAACCTGGCACAGCCCTGAGAGAAGGCTTCTCCTAAGCTGAAGGCAGGCAGCAGATCCCTGGGGACGTGTTCCTTACCCTGTGCCAGGTAGAGGATGGCTTGTGCTACTCTCAGCCGCTTGTCCCTGTTGACCACCTCCAGCCCATCCAGCAGGTGCATGACATAGGCCTTCTGCTGACCCCCATCCAGCTCCAGCCACCTCTTGCCCTGCACTGGAAAGGGGACAGGACAACTGTCTGGGTGCCTCCCTGGTGGTTCCTCTCCTGCCCTGAGCCCAGGGTGCTGAGCCTAAAGCTGGAGGTACCTTGAGAGTGAAAATCCTCCTCGAAGCATCTTCTGTTGGTGCTGAGCTCGGGCTCCTCGGTGTAGCTGTAGAGCTCTGGTGGAGAGAGGGGTCAGCAGGGACCTGGAAGGTCAGCAGGGACCTGGAGGGGTTTCACCCTCCTCATCACCACCAAATACCTTGTAAGGCTCTGAACCATCTGTAAGCACCCATGGAGACATGGGGCAGAGTCCTGAACCTGTCCCTTTGGCTTTCTGTAGCTCCAAGGGTCATCATGGAGCCACCCAGTGCTACCACAGAATCAGTCAGGCTTGGAAGGGACCACAAGGATCAGCCAGTTCCAAGCCCCCTGCCATGCCCAGGGACACCCTACCCTAGAGCAGGCTGCACACAGCCTCAGCCAGCCTGGCCTTAAACACCTCCAGCCATGGGGCCTCAACCACCTCCCTGGGCAACCCATTCCAGCCTCTCACCACTCTCATGCTCAACAGCTTCCTCCTCACCTCCACTCTGACTCTCCCCACCTCCAGCTGTGCTCCATTCCCCCCAGTCCTGGCACTCCCTCACAGCCTCAAAAGTCCCTCCCCAGCTTTTTTGTAGGCTCCCTTCAGATCCTGGAAGGCCACAAGAAGGTCACCTGGGAGCTTCCCCTTCTGCAGCCTGCACAGCCCCAACTCTTTCAGTCTGTGCCCACAGCAGAGCTGCTGCAGCCCTCTGATCCAAAGCCATCGTTTTGATGCCGATGCCCAGGCAGGTGCCCACAGCAGTGGTGCTCTACCCTGCACTTGCAGCTTCGCAGGAGCTTTCCTGGGGGGGTGGGGGTGGTAATTTTCTGTCCCAGTTGAAGCAGTTTGCAAAAGGAGAGATGGGAGAAGCGCTCGGGGGGGACCTGCCGCTGCTGCCACGCTGTGGGCATTGTGGGAACTGCAACTGGGAGCTGGACGTGCACCAAAGCAGGTGATCTGCTGGAAGGTAGCTCCATAAAGGACCCAGGAGTGCTGGTGGACAAGAAGATGCCCGCAGCTAGCAATGTGGCCTCTCGGCCAAGAAGGCAAATGGCCTCCTAGGGTGCATGAAGAGAAGTGTGGGCAGAAGAGAGAGGGAGGTTCTCCTCTCCAGCCACTCTGCCCTAGGGAGGCCATAGCTGGAGAACTGGATCCAATTCTGGGCTCCCCAGTTCAAGAGAGAGGGAAATGGAGAGAACAGAAACTACTGGAGAGAGTTTAGTGGAGGCTCCAAAGCTGCTGAGGGGCCTGGAGCATGTCTGTGAGGAGGAAAGGCTGAAGGCCCTGGGGCCATTGAGCCTGGAGAAGAGCAGCCTGAGAGGGGATCTGCTCAGTGCTCAGCAGGAGCTAAAGGAGCTGGGGCAAGAGGATGGGGACAGACCCTTGTCAGTAGTGTTGAGTGGCAGGACAAAGGGAAATGTGCACAAAACTGGAACCCAGGAGGTTCCATCAGGAGAAAATCTTGACTTTTGAGGGTGGTGGAGCTCTATGTGGTTGTGGCATCTCCTTGTCTGGTGAGATTCAAACCCACCTGGCCATTGTGATCCAGCCTGCTGTGGGTGCCCCTGCTTTAGCAGGGGGGGTTGGACTGGATGATCCCAGCCCCCACCACGCTGGGACTCTGGGCTCTTGTGCCTGCTCCTCAAGCCAGACACAGGCAGCTAAAAATAGTCCCTTTGCTGGTGGAGATGTCGCTGGGAAGCCTGAGGCTTACAGCAGTGGTGGCAGCAGCAGCAGCAGCAGCAGCCAGGATCGCTGCAGAGCAGGAAAATGTGGGCTAAGGACTCAAGCCATGGTGTGACAACCATGATAAAGGGTGACCATTCCCAGCCTGGAAGTGCCACCAGGCCTCCCAACCCCCTGCACGCCTTGTGTGGGGCAATCCCCATGCCCTGATGTGTCCCCTCTGGTGTCCCCAGGGAGTCAGTGGCTTGCTATTAATAAACAGGGAGGGATGACACCACCCAATAAATAGGGGTGGATGACACCACCTGAGCTCCATCCCCCATCCCAATTTCCCAAGGGATTTAAGGTTCTCCTTCACCTATTCATGTCCCAACAGCCCCCAAACACCACCTCACCTGCTAGCTCAGCCCCGTGCCCGTCAGCATCCCTGTATTCAAACTCCAGGTTGGGACAATCCACTGAGCCCTGCAGAGAGCAGTTGGGGTTAGTGTTGCAGGGGTATTTTGGGAAGCAGGATGGCTGCCAGCCCTCACAGCCTTTGTGTTCAAGTTTCTCCAGCCACCACAGTGGCTGCTTGAAACCAAAATCATAGAATGGTTTGGGTTGGAAGGGACCCTAAAGATCATCTAGTTCCAAGCCTCCTGCTATGGGTAGGAACCTTCCTCCAGAATAGGTCCCATCCTTCAACACTTCCAGGGAAGATACATCCAGAACTTCCCTGGGCAACCTGTTCTAGTGTCTCCCCACCCTCACTGTACAGAATTTCTTCCTAATTAGAACCATAGAATCAACCAGGTTGGGATCCTCCAAGCTCATCCAGTCCAACCTAGCACTCAGCCCTGCCCAATCACCCAGACCATGGCACTAAGTGCCCCAGCCAGGCTTGGCTTCGGCACAGCCACTCCACCACCTCCCTGGGCAGCCCATTCCAATGCCAATCACTCTCTCTGCCAACAACTTCCTCCTAACATCCAGCCTAGACCTCCCCTGGCACAGCTTGAGGCTGTGTCCCCTTGTTCTGTTGCTGCTTGCCTGGCAGCAGAGCCCAGCCCCAGCTGGCTACAGCCTCCCTTCAGGTAGTTGCAGACAGCAATGAGCTCTGCCCTGAGCCTCCTCTTCTGCAGGCTGCACACCCCCAGCTCCCTCAGCCTCTCCTCACAGGGCTGTGCTCCAGGCCCCTCCCCAGCCTTGCTGCCCTTCTCTGGACACCTTCCAGTCTAAACCCAACCTATTCCAGCTGCAGTGGGTTTGAAGCAAAGGTGCTCAAGGAGGTGCAACCCTCACTATCTTCTCTCCTCAGCATCCCAAATCCCACAGCCTTCAGGGCTGGGATTTGCCCTTTTCTGAAGGGTTGTGGATCTTTTCCCCTCCCTCCTCCTTCTCCTTCCCTGCTGATGAGGAACTGGAGCATGAAACTCTGCCAGAGGATTCCGGGCTACCGCAGCCAGACTACTCGAGGTTGGCATCCTGCCCACCCATCAGGAAGGAAACACATGAATGGATCATCAACCTCATTAACATAATTCCTGATGCTGGCCTCCCAGCAGCCCTCCTCGGCAGCCAGGCTGCGACTGATGCACATCATCCCCATCATCATTAACGTTGATGACCCTGGAGGACGCAGGGCTTCGGGCTGAGTTTCATATCTTAGAGTGCTTTGGTTGGCAGGAACCTTCAGGATCCTGTAGTTGTAGCCCCCCCGCCCATGCCATGGGCAGGGACACCTCCCACTAGACCAAGTCGCTCAAAGCTTCTGAGGGATGCAGTGTCCACAACCTCCCCGAGCAACCCGTTCCAGTGTCTCACCACCCTCACGGTAGAAGAACTTCCTTCTAACGTCTAACCTGAATCTACCCTGCTCCAGTTTCAAACCCTTGCCCCTCGTTCTGCCAGCACCGTCCCTCTCCTCCTGCTTTCCTGTCGCCACCTTCAGGTACTGCATTTGCTCAAACCTGCTGCTTTCTCACCCGATTTTTGCAGCCGAGCTACCAGGGAGCTAAAGTCCATGAGGAATTCGGTGAAGCACGTGTAGCACTAATCTGCTTGGTGAGGCCAAGCTGCTGCTCTGGGAGAGCCAGAAGGGAAATGCAAACCCCCCCAGATTCATGGGCAACGCTCAGGAGACCACAACCTGGGCACCATCCTCCAGGGCAGAGGAATGATTGTTGGGCTAGAAAACCCCAGGCCGGTCCTCAAGCCACAGCTCCTTGGCAGGGAAGCAAAGAGGTCTTCCCAACCCCATCCTTTGCTCATAGAGGTCCTGCAGTGGCTTTATGGTGTCCAAGGACACCGGTCCTGGGATGGATCTTGGTGAGCTTACTCCAGACCTGGCACCCATGGGTGCATCTGGGGTAACACAGCCCAGGAGGGTTTTAGTGGTTACACTGGGGGAGGTGTCAAGGAGAGGACTGCAGCCCCCAGACCCCAACAAGGAGGGAGGTCATGTAGCTGTCTGAAGGATGTGGGAGACCCCAGGAACCACCTGTGTTGCAGATAACCCTGCTGTCAGCTCTGGCAGTGAGGCACAGAGGTGCCAGTGCTGGGAGCTGCCTCCCTAGTGACCACTGCTCCAAGATGGGCACCTCCCATCCCCGCAGGACCTCACAAACTGCCAGGGCTGCTGCGGGAACCTGAACCTCCAGGGCAGGAGTCCCAGCCCCCGTGGTAGGGACACAGGAAACACAGACCTCGGGGCAGAAAGCCCAAAACTCGGCCCCCGAGGTAGGGACGCAGAAACCCCAAAAACCAGCGCCCGAGGTAGGGACACAGAAACCCCAACCCCCTGGGCAGAACCCCCAAAACCCAACCCCCGAGGTAGGGACACAGAAACCCCAACCCCCTGGGCAGAACCCCCAAAACCCAACCCCCGAGGTAGGGACACAGAAACCTCAACCCCCTGGGCAAAAGAACCTCAAACCCCAGGGGTAGGGACACAGAAACGTCAACCCTCTGGCCAGAACCCCCAAACCCCAGGGTCATGCCTCCCCCCCCAACCCCACTGAGGTGTCCCCATTGAGGAGCGAGCAGAAGGGTGGCTGTCGGAGAGGGGTGGGGAGTGACCATTTCCACTTCCCCGCCCTTACCTCAGACTCCTTCCGCTGGCTTCTGAAGAGCTCCCGGTTCTTGGGCTGGGCTGTAGGTTGCGCTGGGAGCTGGGGTTGAACCGATCGAGCCCTTCCCGGGGTCGGAACCGGGAAGGGAGCCGCCGCTGCCGCCGCCTCCATCCGCTGCGCCGCTTCTGCAGCGCCGCCGAGCACGTGGGGGCCGGGCCCCAGGCCACGCCCCGCAGACACCATTGGTCCGTTGGGCCGAGGGGCGGGTTCATGGGACACGCCCCCGTTTCCTATTGGGGGAGCTGCAGGGTGGGGAGGGGCGTCCCGGGGAGGTTCCCGCGGTGGGGAGGGAGTGAGCCCGGGGAGTGGGGGGGGACTGGAGGGACACGGTGGGGGCTGGGGGGGACAGGTGCTGGGGAGGACCTGAGGTGTCCACGGCGGGGCAGGTGGGAAATGCCCTCAGGTGCCCCTGCTGGGGACATGGAGGAGTGTCTGGGAATGGGAGGAAGCCGGAGGTGACTGAGCTGCCCACAGCGGGGCCTCAAGGGGGGGCGAGGGGTGCCTGGAGGCGACAGGTTTTGGGGCGACCCAGAGGCCATGAGGTGACCATGGGAAGGGTTTGGGACTGTCTGGGCAGGAAGGGAGCTGGGGGGGTGCTTTTGAGGTGAGGAGGTGACCAGGGAGGAGGGGCTGGGGGGTACGTGGGGGTGTCTGGGTGTGACAGGGAATGGAGGAGCTGATGATGCACCCATGGTGGGGTTATGAGGGTGCCCCAGGGCTACTGGCAGCTGTGGTGTCCCTGTGGGTGCTGGCGGGAGGTGGTGTCATGAGTCGTCCCCAGGGGGACTGCATGTGTAGAGCTGGTGGCTGTAGGAGGTGCCCATGGGGCTACCTGGGGGCATCCATAGCATGAATGGGGGACTGGGGGTTGGGGGCACACTGCAGCTGCCCCACTGCAGATAGGGACCAAAAGTCTCCCAAGGAGCCCCCCACCCCCCCCCCCAGCATGATCCATTGAGTTGGGTTGTTCCAACCCTTGGTAGCACAGCTTTGGTTAAAAGCAGCTTGGGGTGGGGGGCTGGAAATCAGGGTGGAGGAGATTGGGATCCTCTCCCTGCTGCTCTCCACTCAACTGGCAGGGGCAGGAAACATGGCAGTTTTTAGGGGTGACCTCGAGGGGAGGTTCTTGGTGCTGCTGGTGACCAGCACCGTCCCTCAGGCTCTGGAGAAACAAAGTGTGGGTGCTGGGATGTCCCTCTGTGTCCCAGCTCCGCAGCAGGGACTCGGTGGATCCGGAGCAGAGGAGATACTGGGATTTTTCCAGCATGGATCAAAACAACTTCCCCAAGAACAGGACCCTTAACAGCCACCCCCCTCCCCCCCCCCCCCCCCCCCCCCCCCCCCCCCCCCCCCCCCCCCCCCGGCCGCGCG
>WAAF01018244.1:62347-92231 GCA_013400475.1 Tricholaema leucomelas | reverse complement strand
TGGTTGATTCCATGATTCTATGATTTTATTTTTGTGGAACCCCACCCCCAGACTATATACAAAACTAGTTTAAATGTTTTTACAGATTCACTTTGATTGGGAATGTCTTCAAAAGAGCATGTTATTGACAAATTTAGAGATTTAGCAAGTCAGGAAATGGAAAAGGCTAAGCTATAAACACAGCTTTACCCCACTGTTAATCAGGCTGAGCAGAAGATTAATGGAACAGCAGGTCTTACTCACAGAGGTGAGATAAGTATTCAACAGTGATCCCTTGCAGGGTTCCTCTCTGGAAGAAGCCTTCTGATGCTGCAGGCAATATCCAGTAGTATAGATCCCCACAGCAGAAGCCCAAGGCAAGTGGCAGAGCCACCAAAGTGAGAAATGTCTCAAGCACTTCTCGCACAAGTGGGATGATTGTGGAACCATGCTGCCTTCGCAGCAGCAGGGGAGACCCAAACTGTTAGTGTCTTCCCAGTTTGGGAGGCAGCCAGGAAGTTGGCTGCTGATATGGTCTGAGAGTGGCTGGTCTGGGTGCCACTGGCAGCTCTCTCAAAGGATCCCAGGGCTTGCCAAGCCTGCAAGTTTGCACAGAAGAGTGCAAAAGTGAGGAGAACCATCCAAAGGCAGGGATAGTGTAAAAAGGAGAGCCATACAGGTAGGAGCCATCCAAAAGTGGAGATGGTGCAGTCATGGAACCTGTCCTGTTGGGCACTCTGTCAAGGCAGGAACTCTTTCAAGATGGGAACTCTCAAGGCAGGAACCTCTTCCTGTTCTCCCTTGCTCTATTTAAGCTTTTCTAGACAAAATATCCATTTATCTTTTATACTGGGCACAAAAACCCAGCCAAGCACCAGCCCAATTCCAGCCCGGGCTTCTACACAGATCAGCCCGCATGCAAGAGAGTGCCTTTTGCTGTTTCTCCCTCAGTCCACAGGGATTGGGCAGTTTTTGTGTCTTCCCCCATGTTTTCATGCCTCCTCCTGTTCAAACCTGAGGGGCAGGGGGAGAAGAAAAGAATTTGGACTGCGCAGGAACATGCAGGCACTGGGTTGTGAGCTCTACTGGTGTGTTGGAGGAGTTTTTGCAAAGCAAGTGAAATATGCTTCAATGCCTATCTGTTGTCTATAAACTGAAATCAAACCATTTGTTGGCTTTATAGAGGGCTGGAGCACCTCTCCTACGAGGACAAGCTGAAAGAACTGCAGCTGACCAGCCTGGAGAAGAGAAGGCTCAGGGTTGACCTTATAACTCCATTTCGATATCTGAAGGGGACCTACAGGAAGGCTGGAGAGGGACTGTTTAGAAGGGCTTGTAGTGATAGGATGAGGGGCAATGGTTTTAAACTGGGGCAGGATAGATTTAGGTTGGACATAAGGAGGAAGTTCTTTACAATGACAGTAGTAAAATACTGGAACAGGCTGCCCAGAGATGTGGTTGAGGCCTTAACCCTGGAGATATTAAAGGTCAGACTTGATATGGCCATGAGCAGCACAGTCTAGTTGGAGATGTCCCTAGTCAGTGCAGGGGGTATTGGACAAAATGACCTTTGAGGGTGCCTTCCAACCCAGTGCAACCTGTGAATCTGTACTCATGCTTTCATCCAGACAGATTGCCAGCTCTTGGGTAGAATCATGGATGTCTGTGTATGCCAGTCTCCCGGGAGTGAGACGACTGAAACAACCACTTGTGAAAGATGCATGTTCAAATCTTCTCTGCCTCTTCTGGTGACTGGGTGACCACATCCAAGCTCTGCAGGTGACTGTAGATGACTGCTTGAATTCTGACTGAAGTAAAATCTCATCTTGAAAACCTCCCTCCATTTTTATGGGTGTGATAGTGTCAAGGTCCAGAGAACAGAGATTAACAATATCTCTGTCAGAGGAGCAAGTTCTGTTCTTATAGATTCCATGTTGTGAAATTAAGGTGCAAGCGAGACCAAAGAGCACCATACAACTATTTATTAAAGGATAAAGTTGAACAAGACAGAGGGAGAGATAGAGAGAACAACAGAGAAAAAGAGAAGAAGCAGGGAAGGAGAAGAGCAAGGATTACATTACCATCAGCTGCAGATAGGGGGGAGAGGGAGATGGGTGTGTGGCCCAGGGATGCTCTTCTCTGGAGTTTGTCAGGAGTTCTTCTGGTGGATGTGATGCTCTGCTGGAGATGCATACCTGGAGGTCCACACCCTGGCAGGCATTGTTTATGTCTTCTTATACAGTTTTTTAGCTGGGTGTCCAGGTGCAGCTCCTCAGGAAATCTTCCTGTGTATCCATGCATTGGCAGGGGTCCGGCAGCAGCATCGGGGAGGGCCTCCACCCCCTCTCTGCGCTGCTTACCTGTCCATACCCTGAATACACATAAGCCTGTTCTCCTCGGGGGTAGCTGACAGAAGATGTACACATCCTGGGCGTTCAAGCCAGGCTGAGGTCCAGGAATTTCCTCCAAGGCACTGTCTGTTGATTTGCATCCCTGAGCTTTTGGCCAAGCACCTCCTCTGAGCCTGGAGGTTAACAAAGGCAATCTTTATCTTTGTTGATTTACTAGGGAGAGGCCATATCTTTGTTCATAAGGGAGAGACGATAGTTATCTTTATCTTTGTTGATGAACAAGGGAAAGAGATGATCTAATCTCTTGCAGATAGCAAACTCCTTAATTTGGATTCTTTTGTGTGGGACTGTGGTGCTCGCCTGAGCCATGGATCAGTCAGCCACAGCATCTGGGAGAAGTGGGGTGTCTCTGTTGGAGCAGTTGGGAGTTGTCTCTGAAATCTAATAACAGGAGCTAATTATTCCTTATGTAAATATCACAAGTCTATGTTCTGTTGGTTTTTAGAACAAATCAGCACTTAATTTCAGCACCCATGTGTTTTACTGCGTGTCCAGGAGCTATCACTGCTGGATGTTTGCATCCCTCCAAGGGCTGCTGCCATCAACTATTTTGCTGCTGAGACAGAGGCAGAGCATTATGAAGTTCTCCTTTCATCAGAAATCAGATGCCTGTAAATAATAACAGGTGAAAATTGCCTGTAAATAAATGACAGGTTAAAAACAAACCTGTTATCCAGTACTTGCCCACCCAAATTTATCTCCTTCCACGGCAGGGAGAACCCTGCTGTGACAAGTACCATCTCCTCCTAGTGACTTCATCAGTGCTGTGACTTACCAGTAGTAAATCTGTGTCATGCTGAAAATGTGTTGTGTGCAGTTTGTAATCGCTTCAGGTCTATGTAAAACTAAGCTGCCTGAAGCATAGAGGCTTTGCCAAGAGCAGGGTTGGGAAATGGAGAGTCAGTGAAGGGCACAGCTCACTTGGGAGGTTACTGCCATGACATTGTTCTTTGCCAAAGATTTAGTGTGGCCAGCAGGGCAAGGGAGGGGATTCTCCCCCTTTACTCTGCTCTCGTCAGACCCCACCTGGAGTACTGTGTGCAGTTCTGGAGCCCCCAACACAAGAAGGACATGGAACTGCTGGAGCGGGTCCAGAGGAGAGCCACGAAGATGCTCAGAGGGCTGCAGCAGCTCTGCTATGAGGACAGGCTGAGAGAGTTGGGGCTCTTCAGCCTGGAGAAGAGAAGGCTTCGAGGAGACCTTAGAGTGGCTTTCCAGTATCTGAAGGGAGCCTACAGGAAGGCTGGGGAGGGACTATTGACAAGGTCTGGTAATGTCAGGACGAGGGGGAATGGGTTTAAGCTGGAAGAGGGGAGATTTAGACTGGATGTTAGGAGGAAGTTCTTTACAGTGAGGGTGGTAAGACACTGGCACAGGTTGCCCAGGGAGGTTGTGGATGCTTCCTCCCTGGAGGCATTTAAAGCCAGGCTGGATGAGGCCTTGAGCAGCCTGCTCTAGTGGGAGGTGTCCCTGCCTATGGCAGGGGGTTGGAGCTGGATGATCCTTGAGGTCCTTTCCAACCTAAACCATTCTGTGATTCATTCTATGATTAATGTGTGGCAGGGAGCATTTCCTGGGTCTCGACAGCTGAGCCAGAGGCCAGCAGTTGATGAGTGAATACTGGAACAGCGTGTGCCCCGTGCCCAGAGAGTTGGAAACAGCCACCAGCTTTTAAAATGGTTCTAGTAACCTACATTCATTTCCTGCCCTTGTTAGGGCTGTAATCCTATTACATACCGAAGCTGATAATAAAGTTGTTGGAACTGTTTGCAGCATAATCCATCACTGGACAGTTATTGCAGAAGGTAAAACTTCTGAAGTCACTGATCTCATTTGTGAGAAAGCTGCTCACAAAGCAAGGTGGAATCAAGTTGTGGCAGGGGAGGTCTAGGCTGGATGTTAGGAGGAAGTTGTTGTCAGAGAGAGTGATTGGCATTGGAATGGGCTGCCCAGGGAGGTGGTGGAGTCACCATCCCTGGAGGTGTTTAAGAAAAGCCTGGATGGGGCACTTAGTGCCATGGTCTAGTTGACTGCTGGGTGCTAGGTTGGACTGGATGATGTTGGGGGTTTCTTCCAACCTGGTTGATTCTGTGATTCTGTGACTCTATGATTCAATCCTCCATTTAAAAATCCAGAACACTGCCATTCCCACTACATGTCTCTGGAGACTAATTTACAGTGCTGCTGAGCTGATTTTCTTGATGCTTCAATAATATAGAAGTATAGAATCAGTCAGGGTTGGAAGGGACCACAAGGATATCTAGTTTCATACCCACTGCCAAGGCCAGGGACACCCTACCCTAGATCAGGCTGGCCACATCCTCATCCAGCCTGGCCTTAAACACCTCCAACCATGAGGCCTCAACCACCTCCCTTGTCAACTCAGTCCAGGCTCTCACCACACTCACGCTCAACAACTTCCTCCTCACCTCCAGTCTGAATCTTCCCACCTCCAGCTTTGCTCCATTCCCCCCAGTCCTGTCACTCCCTGATAGCCTCAAAAGCCCCTCCCCAGCTTTTTTGGAGGCCCCCTTCAGGTACTGGAAGGCCACAAGAAGGTCACCTGGGAGCCTTCACTTCTCCAGCCTGTACAGCCCCAACTCATTCAGTCTGTCCTCATAGGACATATCTTTACTTATCCATTTGTAGTTTGATTCCTCTAAATTCAGCAAGACACTGATAGGAAATTTTGAAGATTTTTTTGCTTCTTTTTAGTTGTCTATCAGCCTAAAATGTGCACTTTTTTTTTTTTTTCTTTCTTTTTCTTTCTAAACCCATAGTCCTGTCTGCAGGTTTCTTCTTTTTCTCAGAATTGACAGACTCACAGGATGTTAGGGGTTGGAAGGGACCCAAGGAGATCATCCAGTCCAACCCCCCTACCAGAGCAGGACAATCCTATCTAACACAGATCACAGAGGAACACATCCAGACAGGCCTTAAAAGCCTCCAGAGAAGGAGACTCCACAACCTCTCTGAGAAGCCTGTGCCAGTGCTCTGTGACCCTTACAGTAAAGAAGTTCCCCCTTGTGTTGAGCTGGAACCTCCTGTGCTGCAACTTACACCCATTTCTCCTTGTCCTATCCCAGGGAGCAAGTGAGCAGAGCCTGTCCACCCACTCCTGGCAGCCTTCAGATACTTATACACATTTATCAAATCCCCTCTCAGTCTTCTCTTCTCCAGACTAAACAGCCCCAGGTCCCTCAGCCTCTCCTCATAAGGCAGCCCTTCAGTCCCCTAATCATCCTTGTAGCTCTCTGCTGGATCCTCTCCAGCAGATCCCTGTCCCTCTTAAACTGGAGAGCCCACAACTGAACACAATATTGAAGATGAAGTCTGAGCAGGGCAGAGTAGAGGGGGAGAAGAACCTGCCTTGATCTGCTGGACACACTCTTCCTAATACTGAATTCCTAAGAGTTTATCTGTCCTGTGATGTTGTGGGAATATGTGGATCAGGCAAAAAGGTGCCTTAACTGTCTGCAAGTTGTTGTTTTATTTAGTGCTTAAATGAATTTTGTGAAAACATGACCCATCAACATGACACCAGTCCTTTGGTTAACTTGCTTCTGTTCCCACTAACTTCATACTTACAGTATTCCACCTCCGTCATTTTTCTGCTTTCCATTTCTGTGAAAGGCAAAACACCTCTAGGTTGTTGTTACTCTGTGGGCAGAGTGCTTCATCAGAACCTTTCTGGAGCAAAGCATTTGAGTTAGCTGTCTACCATGGGGTGGTTCTGTATGCTTTTGGCATGACACTTTAATCAATCAGAACTTAATTCTTCACCCTTCAGTTTTCCCATCCAGCCATGCCCTTGCTAAGCCTGCAGTGGAAGTCAAGGCCAAGAGATTATTTGAGATGTCTGCAAGTTATTTTGTCCTTTCTTTTCTTCACCAGGTCTGTTGACAGCGGTAACCAGAACGTGTGCACTTCAGGAAAGGTATTTCTGTTCTCATGTTCTGTGCTTGTTATTTTTATATGACTTTTAGCAATTGAATTAAAGCTTTCTAGACCACTGCAGGAATATTTGTCACTTGCCCATCATTTAGAATCAGTCAGGGTTGGAAGGGACCACAAGGATCATCTAGTTCCAACACCCCTGCCATGGCCAGGGACACCCTACTCTAGATCAGGCTGCTCATCCAGCCTGGCCTTAAACACCTCCAGGGATGGGGCATCAAGCACCTCCCTGGGCAGCCCATTCCAGGCTCTCACCACTCTCATGCTCAACAACTTCCTCCTCACATCCACTCTGAATCTCCCCAGCTTTGCTCCATTCCCCCTAGTCCTGTCACTCCCTGAGATCCTAAAAAGTCCCTCCCCAACGTTTTTGTAGGCCCCCTTCAGATACTGGAAGGCCACAAGAAGGTCACCTTGATGCCTCCTCTTCTCCAGGCTCAAGAATTCCAACTCCTTCAGTCTGTCCTCATAGCAGAGCTGCTCCAGCCCTCTGAGCATCCTCGTGGCTCTTCTCTGGACGAGCTCCAGCATCTCTACTTCCCTCTTGTCATAGGGGCTCCAGAACTGGATGCAGTACTCCAGGATATCTGGATTTCTAGTGATACTCTCAATGGGTGGAAGTACTTTTTCCATTTCTCCTCTCAGTTCTAGACATTTATGCAGAGAGTGTGTCGGCAGGTGTTGATGGACAAGCAATTTACAGTGTTCTCTTATGGTGTTCATTCTGTAGCTCCCTGACTTGTAAGTGACATGCTGGCAAAGCTGCACAACTGATCACCATATACTGGCATAGTGTTAAACATGGCTTCTGAGGCTGCTCAGAATTTCCTTCAGCCACTGTCTTCTTGGATGTCTCAAATATACGAAGCTATCCAACAAGCAGGAGACTCTATATCTGCTTCACTGCTGAATTTGGGTGGAGTGGGTCGTAAGCCAGAAGAGGAAAGGAATCAAGACTTGGAGAATAATGGAGCAGTTTATGAGGATTATTCTGTGGAATCAGATGATGAACAACACCTGGACCTTTGGGATGCGGAATATTTATATCCTAGTGGACACAATCAGGGTCCTCATCTTGCATCAGGAGACCTCCTTCATGGCTCTGACGTGAGTCCGCAGGGGCAAAAAAGGCTTAAAAATACCAACGGGTTACCAGAGCAGCCTGTCGAAAGCACCAGATCTTTGACAGCTGATGAGTCCTACTGGATGAATGAAGACCTCCAGCCACTTGATCAACTTCCTCCCGTTGCTGAGGAAGAAGGTGAGCCCTCTATGAGGATGGGAGGTCACGAGCTCAACCTCAGTTGGCGTGGCTCCTTAAAACGTAGTAATGGCAAGGCGAGTTTTACAGGTAAGCAGCTAGCCTGCACCTTGGCAGTAGATACTGTATACCCAGACCTCTCTTTGCTGATGCTGATTTGGTAGGTAATCTCCTCGTTACATTATAGGTTGTCTTTGTTTTCCACATTGGAAATAAGACTCCTCAGATCCCAAAGAAAAGTCTAACCTTTCCTCTTCTGTTTCCAATTCTGCTCTCATTTGTGAGACTAATCTCACTGAACTAAGTGAAAATCTCCAGGGTGAAATGCTGTGTATTAGAAGACAATGGGGCCCTGTTGCTGTAGCAAGGAGTTTTGTTGCTCTCCCCCCCGTATTTAGTTTCTGGTAGCAGGACCCTTCAAAGGGAGTGTTTAGCCTCAAGCCTTTGCTTTGAGAACCGTCTGCCTTTGCGTCATTGCTATTAAAGATATATATAATCTCAAACCTTGTTTCTTTGTGCCAGGAATCTCAAGATGTTACTGTGCCATGTGCTGTGAAATGCTGTACTAAAAAGCCAGCCATATCTCATGATTTTATGGATGAAAGGCTCCCAAATCGCTTTCCTCCCCTCCCACCGCCCCCACAGGCTTTTCAAATAAGACTGAAGAGGACAGCAGGCAGGAGATTATGAGAAGGAGATATTTTCAGTTTTAAATAGGCCTAACTATGACTTCTGATCGCTAAGTGACATGAACAGCTTTTCAGGGGATTGTGTTCAGGACTGAATTTCAGCCTTGTGATTTGTACTCACTAAATATCGCTGTAAATGTGGGTTGGAAGTGACCTGGGTCGCACATGGAGGTTGTATGTCCTGACCACAAGCAGGAAAGCTGCAGTCCTGCTGACACCATCCTTGGATGTTCTAAAGCTGCTCTTCATGAACATCCAGGAAGGGGAAGAGGGAAGGATAGGACTAGGGGGAGTGGGTCTACAGTGTGGAACTGATTAATTACTTGAGACTCATCAAGAGTCTTCAGAATTTGGTTTCAGCTATCTAAATACTGTTTTTGAAGGAGACAGTAGATACTGTTGAATATGACTGGTTTACAATGACCAAGAGCTTTGAATCACTCTTGGCTTCTAGGGAAGTCTTACATATTTAGCCTTTCTGCAGACTGAATGTGTCCAGAGAAGGGCAACGAGGCTGGTGAGAGGCCTCGAGCACAGCCCTATGAGGAGAGGCTGAGGGAGCTGGGATTGTTTAGCCTGGAGAAGAGGAGGCTCAGGGCAGACCTTATTGCTGTCTACAACTACCTGAGGGGTGGTTGTAGCCAGGAGGAGGTTGCTCTCTTCTCTCAGGCAGCCAGCGCCAGAACAAGAGGACACAGCCTCAAGCTAGGCCAGGGGAAATTTAGGCTTAAGATGAGGAGAAAGTTCTTCCCTGAGAGAGTCATTGGACACTGGAATGGGCTGCCCAGGGAGGTGGTGGAGTCGCTGTCCCTGGAGGTGTTGAAGCAAAGCCTGGCTGAGGCACTTAGTGGTCTAGTTGATTGGCTAGGGCTGGGTGCTAGGATGGGCTGGACGATATTGAAGGTTTCTTCCAGTGTGGTTGACAATATGATTCTAGGCCTATGCTGCAGGGCTGGATTTACTGTGTGTGCTTAGAGCGTGTGTCCAGTGTGTGCACAGGTGCTATCGAGCAGGGCACGTAGTGTTCTTCTGAAGAGTGCTGTTGTCATGGACCCTCCTGGACAGGTGCTATCCAAGGCAGAACCTTGTCTGCTGCAGAGCTTGTACCCCCAAGAAGGGGGTACAGGCAAATCCTGGGGCTCATCAGAGCAGGTTGGGGAACAGCCATGTGCTGAGCATATTATTCCCGTGGTAGTGTCCAGATCTTTGTCCTATTGCTGACAGTGGATGAAAGAAATAGTGGTGAGCTCTCAGGAGAACTAGGGCCAGGAACGGGCTGCTGTCCTTGTCAGTGCAGTTTTTCACCTGCAGTCTTGTCTGCAGGGACATCTGAGAAAGAGAGTCCTGTTAAGGAGGGGTTTGAATCTGGGTTAGAAGTGAATTGCAGTGAGGCCAATATAAAAGAGATCAAAGAGTTTATTACATCTATAAAGAAAATGTCTCCAAACTTATTTACAATTAACACAGACAAATTCTATTATGGGGTTGGTAAAACTAATTTTGCAGATTGTATCTATGCAGTCAGCTTAAATTTACATGATTTAGGAAAGGCTTTAGAAAGTTTAGACAACTGGAGAGTCCTGCAGCACAAAGTGCAGCTTAAACAGAAACTATCACAAACTTCAGAAGAGAGAGTTAGTTTACTCACTGGTCAGAGTCTCAATGTTTGTAATCCAAAAGAATATGTAGAAGCATAAATGAGAAAAAATGTAGTCCCAGCACCATTGTGGCCTTCCACATGGTGATGATGCAGGGGGTTTTGCTACTTGCCTAGCTCAGATTGAGCAGGTTGTCTGAGAAGGTCCACGGACATGAGGCAGGTCCTCTGTGGCTCTCAGGAGGTCATTGGAGTGGTCAGTCACCTGAGTGAAGAAGGATCCAGGTTTGCAGGCTGGAGCAGTCTGATCTGGTGCTGTCTATAGCACAGGAGTCATCCCTTGGGCTGGAGTGGTCAGCCAGCAGGTCCCAGTGTCACAACTTGTTGCAAGGCCATTGCTATCACAGAATCAACCAGGTTGGAAGAGACCTCCAAGGTCATTCAGTCCAACCTAGCACCCAGCTCTATCCAGTCAACTAGATCATGGCACTAAGTGCCTCAGCCAGGCTCTTATCAACACCTCCAGGGATGGTGACTCCACCACCTCCCTGGGCAGCCCATTCCAATGCCAATCACTCTCCCTGGCAAGAACTTCCTCCTACCATCAAGCCTATACCTCCCTCAGCACAACTTGAGACTGTGTTCCCTTCTTCTGTTGCTGTTTGCCTGGCAGATGAGACCAACCCCACCTGGCTACAACCTCCCTTCAGGTAGTTGTAGACAGCAATGAGGTCACCCCTGAGCCTCCTCTTCTCCAGGCTGCACACCCCCAGCTTCCTCAGCCTCTCCTCATAGGGTTTGTGTTCCAGGCCTTTCACCAGCTTTGTCACACTTCTCTGGACATGTTCCAGCACCTATGTCGTTGCCTAGACTCGGCCAGAGTCAAACGGACTTGGGTTTGGCTGAGCTCAAGTGGGCAGCTGTATCTCAGCCTGGGGCAAGCTGTTTCAGTCCCTTGGCTCAGCGTGGAAGACAGGCAGGGTCAGGGCTGGCATTCGTGGGGGAGGCAAGTCCTCAGCTATACGTGGTGCAAAGTGTTGTGGCACACAAAGGCATGCAAGGCAAACAGATAGTGAACAAAACAAAGGCAGCAGCAGCAAACAAACAAGTTTGTTAGGTTTTTAAGCAGTTTGACGAGTGTCTTTGACCAATAGCAACAGATAAAACCACCCCTGGAACCAATCCTAAGTCATTTCACCAAAAGAGTGAAATAAGTAAGCATGTTTTTATCTGTTGACCAATAGCTACAGATAAAAACACCCCTGGAACCAATCCTAAGTTGTTTCACCAAAAAAGGGAGCTGCACATACCTAGCATCCGTGACCTGTGTTTACCAAAGACAAAGCAGGCTGCAAAACAAGGCCAAATATGGTGTCTGTGATAGATTGAGAGGCACCAAGGCTTTTGTCTGCTCTCCCATGCTTCTTCCACCTGGGAAGAAGGAGGAGGGGTGGGGTGCCAAGGTGGGTAGTCAGGTAGGTGTTTAGGGCATAGATGTTAGGTGGAAGTTCTTCACAGAGAGAGTGATTTGCCATTGGAATGGGCTGCCCAGGGAGGTGGTGGAGTCACCATCCCTGGGGGTGGTCAGGAAAAGCCTGGATGAGGCACTTAGTGCCATGGTCTGGTTGACTGGATAGGGCTGGGTGCTAGGTTGGACTGAATGACCTTGGAGGTCTCTTCCAACCTGGTTGATTCTATGTCATGGATACATATTCTAGGTATAATTTGGACATTCCACCACAGGTCCTTAAGATGTGTTGTGGACTAGATGACTTTTCCTGCTGATGGACACATAAAGTGACAGATGCCAGAGTAACCCATCACTGCAGCTAAAGGAGAGGACCACTCTGACCCTCTCTCTCAGCTGAGAGCAGGTACTTGATCAAATTGCTATTGGACTCTCTTAAAATTTATTTGTCTCTCGTTCTCAATAAGCTGTTGGAGTCAATGTTGACTGAGAAACTGGCCTTATGGAAACTCCCCAGCACCTATATAGCAGCTGCCTAGAACTCTCTACTTCCAAACAAAGCACTTTAGAGAGCATTGCATAGCTTTATACACCAGAGGGAATGTCAGTCCTGACATTCTCAAATAGTCTTTTTTAACTTTTTATCTCTGCAATGCACTGTACAGAGGGCCAGAACCATCCAATGGTCTCAAGACTCAACAGACATAAATGTTGGCTGTTTGAGAATTAGAGGGCTGGGAGCTGATGCCTTCCTTTTTTTTGCAGAACTATCAAAGTTGTACAATAGGAGAGAAAGTGCTGAACTGTGATTTGAAAATGTCTCCCACAAGGTCTCTGGTGTGGAAGAACTCATTTTACTCTTCTAAGCGACCCTCTACTTCCAAAACACACACATGCTATTTCTATTTAATTTCTCAGCTCTTTATTTCCTCTTTTGCCTTTAGAATCATCCTCTAAAACCAAGAGTATGAACTCTTTTTGATGGTAACCTAGACAAGCAGAGGGCTTCTGATAATCTGGCAACTTAAAGTCTCAGGCATGGATTAAAATGATCAAGAGAAGTTGTTTGAGGTATCCTTGTTTCTGTTAGCTTTGTACCTAACCTTAAGTGACTATGTAAGTGAGCATATGGACTTGCTTGAGGTTCAGTAAAGACATTCAGCAGCATCAATATTAGCTTTGAACATTTTTCCTTCCATTTGGCTTTCCCCCCCCTATTTCTGTAAAGTATGTTTCCTGTTTATCCTTGCATTCTTTTCAGGACATTGCATCTTGACTTTATTTCACTTAATGTACCATATTTCTTCTCCACAATAGAATATTTTAAAGCTAAATTGGCACAAAACACTAGCAATGCTTAATGCTTTTTGTTGCTATGGAAATATTTCTGGGCATTTACTGAAGACCTGGTTGCCAATAGTAATGCAACAAAGAAAATAGATACGCTTCGTTTAGCAGTCCCTGGTGATTGAAGAGCCACAGAAGCCATTTACAAGGTCATTCCAATATGGTGGTTTATTTGGTACAGGGGTAAAAAAAACCCACCAACCCTAGAAGAATCATAGAATCAGCCAGGTTGGAAGAGACCTCCAAGGTCATCCAGTCCAACATAGCAGACAGCCCTGGCCAAACAGCTAGACCATGGCACTAAGTGCCTCATCCAAGCTTTGCTTCAACACTGCCAGGGATAGCGAATCCACTACCTCCCTGGGCAGCCCATTCCAATGCCAATCACTCTCTCTGCCAACAACTTCCTCCTAACATCCAGCCTAGACCTCCCTTGGCACAGCTTGAGACTGTGTCCCCTTGTTCTGTTGCTGCTTGCCTGGCAGAAGAGCCCAACCCCACCTGGCTACAACCTCCCTTCAGGTAGCTGTAGACAGCAATGAGGTCACCCCTGAGCCTCTTCTTCTCCAGGCTGCACACCCCCAGCTCCATCAGCCTCTCCTCACAGGGCTGTGTTCTAGGCCCCTCACCAGCTTCTTCTCCCTTCTCTGGACGTGTTCCAGAATCTTAACATCTCTCTTGAATTGAGGAGCCCAAAACTGGATGTAGGACTCAAGATGTGCCCTGGCTAGTGCTGAGTACAGGGGGAGAATAACCTCTCATGTCCTACTGGCCACACTGTTCCTGATACAGGCCAGGATGCCATTGGCTTTCTTGGCCACCTGGGCACACTGCTGGCTCATCTTCAGCTACTCTCTACCAGTACCTCCAGGTCCCTTTCTTCTTGGCTGCTCTCCAGCCACTCTGTCCCCAGCCTGCAGCACTTCTTGGGGTTGTTGTGGCCAAGGTGTAGAACTCTGCACTTGGCCTTGTTCAGTCTCATCCCATTGACCTCTGCCCACCCATCCAGCCTGTCTAGGTCCCTCTGCAGGGCTCTCCTATCTTCCAACAGATCCACACCTGCTCCTAGCTTGGTGTCATCTGCAAGCTTACTGATGCTGGACTCAATCCCCTTGTCCAGATCATCAATAAAGATGTTGAACAGGACTGAGAATCATCTTGTTTTAAAAAGACGCAAAAGCACATCCAATAATTATTACCCTCTCTTAAATGTAGGGCACACTTCTGACATGAAATAAAATAAAGTCATAGTTAAAAGCTATCTTCATCCCTTCTCTTTTTTATCAAATAATGGGTTTGATCATATTTTTGCCCCTCCTAAGAAATGTTTCCTAGTTCCCAGAGTAGCTTTTCTGATTCTATAAAGCATCACACCTGTTACTAAAAAATATCTTCTAGACTAAGGGCTCTAATAAGGTGTTTAAGAAATGAAATTCTTGGGTTTTAAGCAAAACATCTTTTAGATACTATGAGGCCAATTATCAAGGTGCAGGTTTGGCTGCTACCAAGTCCTGGTCTGTTCTTGAATGATGCTGGTAACGCTGTGCTAAGGTTTCAAACAAATTCAGGGAGGAGTTTTTTTCACTTTGGATGCTTTTGATCCACATTTTTAAAGGGAGAAGGTAGTTCATCAGGAACTCCTGCCATGCCAGATGATTGCCTTAAGAGGCTAATGATGAGAAGACTGACCCTTTCACACATGCAGATCCCTGCCACTATTTGCACCTCATGTAGCTATAAAGTTTGAAAATGCAGTTGAACTTGCATTGACAGCTTCCTTGAGACCCTCCTTCATCATCTAACCTCAGTGTTTCTGACAGGGAAACTGCCTGCCACCACAGAATGGGGAGAGCAGTGTTTGCATCCACCCTCTGCAGCTAAGATACTGCTGCTCAGCTGACTGGGGGTGGCTGGCAAGAATGTGGCTGCCAAATCCATCATTGCACATTTGGTTTAACTGAAAAAAGCAGTGGAGCAAGAAGCCACTTCTAAAAGCAGCGCACTGCAAGCAGAGGGGTAGAGCTGGCTGATCCCTCTGCTTCCCAGTCTGAATCTACAGAGAAGAAGGTGAAGAGTGGCAATAATTGTTCTGTGAATGCAATGAGTTTGGCCCCATGTCCTTTGCAAACATATACTTGAAGCAACTACTAAGCAGTTCCAGCAGATGCTGCTTTGAAAAGGCATGGGGACAGGCACACCAGCAGAGGTGAGTCTCCTGAATCACAGCTGAACTGGTTGTGCACAGTGAGTTCTGTGATGGAAGAGTCTCCTGAGCTATCTGACACTGTTCCTAACAGCTGGTGCACTGTACAGGTGGATGCTACATTTAAACTGCAAGTCTTTGAAGACCTTTTCCCCCACCCCCATCAATGCTAGTTGCAGATTGCATTTCAGCTGCACTAATATAAATTTTGACCTTGGAGTGCTAGGATATTTGACATTGTGGTTTGGGTGTTACCTGCCCCACCCCCCCCACTTTGGAAATCACTAGACTAGACTCAGCTGGCTTTGGAAATTTGAGTGAAGCTTTATATTTACAGCTAGCAGAATATCCAAGCAGATATTTACAGTATATACAGTTATAGACAGAAATAGACAAGGTAAAAGGTAATACAGAAACACAACAGCCCTCCCAGAAACCTGAGTCCCCAGGAGGGTCTCCCAACCACCCTTCCACCTTCTCCCACCCCTCAACCTTATCCCAGATGTTACCTTGTGCCCCAAGGAAGAATGGAGGGTCAGCCAGGGTGGGGGTTAGGAAGCAGGTGGATTAATCAGAGTGACAGAGGGTGAAGTTAGAGAGAAAAATGCAGCCCAGAGCTCAGGCAGTGCCTGAATGCCTTATCTATGTTTATACACTTGTTCTTATACATCTCAGCAAGCCTATGAGTGAAGTAGACATCAGCATTGTTTCTCTTTCGCAGCCTGTGATCTAGTCCTTCTCACCAAAACATTCTAGCTAGCTTCAAACTAGCACAGGCATCCTCATAGGAATCTTGTCTAGATGGCTAGAGAGTTGCCCTCAATAGGTGTGTAAGGGG
The DNA here is from genome assembly GCA_013400475.1 of Tricholaema leucomelas. Classification (NCBI taxonomy): domain Eukaryota; kingdom Metazoa; phylum Chordata; class Aves; order Piciformes; family Lybiidae; genus Tricholaema lacrymosa; species Tricholaema leucomelas. The sequence goes on along the minus strand of WAAF01018244.1, from coordinate 76,481 downwards.
AGGCATGCAACTGAAGCTTTGGGAGCTTTTAAATCCAGCAAGAACTATTGCATTTACTTACCTTGGCCTCCAGCTTAGCAGGGGCCATTGGTTTTTGCCCCTAATTGCTGTAGTAGAGGAAATTATTCTTTCTGCTACACATGGGCACTGCTGACCTGGGTCAATGACCCTTCATACAGCCAGAGGAATTCCTAGGCAAGCAATGAGTTTTCATTAGATCCTATAAACCCATATGGCAAAATATATCCATAACAAAAAGGTGCTGCTTGTGTGAAAAAGAGCTTCTCCTTGAACCTGAGACTAAAATAGATAGATGGCCAGTTTCCATGTGAAAATCTTGAGTGTTTATGGATTTTCTCACCTGTGGAGCCAGACAATGGTCTAGCCTGAGTGTATCGTGGTAAAAATCAGTGCCTGTACTCAGAGCAGGACATTTAAAGAGGCTGCACTGAATCGATAGCACCGCTAGGACTGAGTAAAGGAAAGCAAAGGCAGGCAGTGGACAAAAGCACTTCACAGAAAATACTCCTGGCTACTTGAGTGGGAGAAAGTGCTAACGTGGCTGGGGATATGTGTCTGGCCTTGAAACAGTGCGGTACAAGTCCACAGCTCTCTGAAATGAAGTGCAGATGTGACCTTGCATCAAATGTACTCTCTTTGGGAAATTCAGAACCACTCAGTGTTTGTGCACAGACTTCTGTCCTTGTAAAAGTAGTACCATGTTCCTTTTTATATTTAAAGCACAGCTTTGCAGTTCAGTCTTTCTGAAGCAGCGGTCAGGCTGCACCTTGAGTCCTGTGTCCAATTCTGGGCCCCTCAATTCAAGAGAGATGGTGAGATACTGCAAAATGTCCAGAGAAGGGCAACAAAGCTCCTGAGTATGAGGAGGGTAACATGTTCCTTTTTATATTTAATGCACATCTTTGCAGTTCAGTCCTTTCAAAGTATTGGTCAGGGCACACCTTGTGTCCTCTGTCCAGTTCTGGGCCCCTCAATTCAAGAGAGATGTTGAGGTGCTGGAACGTGTCCAGAGAGGGCAACGAAGCTGGTGAGGGACCTGGAACACAAACCCTATGAGGAGAGTCTGAGGGAGCTGGGGGTGTGCAGCCTGGAGAAGAGGAGGCTCAGGGCAGACCTCATTGCTGTCTACAACTACCTGAAGGGAGGCTGTAGCCAGGTGGGGTTGCTCTCTTCTCCCAGACAAGCAGCAACAGAACAAGGGGACACAGTCTCAAGTCGTGGTGGGGGAGGTCTAGGCTGGATGTTAGGAGGAAGTTGTTGTCAGAGAGAGTGATTGGCATTGGAATGGGCTGCCCAGGGGGGTGGTGGAGTCACCGTCCCTGGAGGTGTTGAAGCAAAGCCTGGCTGAGGCACTTAGTGCCATGGTCTAGTTGATTGGCTAGGGCTGGGTGCTAGGTTGGAGTGGATGATCTTGGAGGTCTCTTCCAACCTGGTTGATTCTATGATTCTATGAGGCACTTAGTGCCATGGTCTAGTTGATTGGATAGGGCTGGGTGCTGGGTTGGACTGGATGATCTTGGAGGTCTCTTCCAACCTGGTTGATTCTATGATTCTATGAGGCAATTAGTGCCATGGTCTAATTGATTGGATAGGGCTGGATGCTCGGTTGGACTGAATAATATTGGAGGTCTCTTCCAAGCTGGTTGATTCTGTGATAAGGGATCTTCATCCATGGTGCCAGAAGTAAGTGGTGATGAAAGTATACTATAGCAGTGAGAGGAGAATGGATGGAGGTGTGTCAGCTTTAGAGCTGTGGGAATAAAACCAAAGAGTGGTTCAAACCATGAGTTTTCAAAGGTGCTACCTTTGTGGACTCTGTATGAGGCCTGTCAACATTGCTGTTCTTTGTCATTTGGTGACTTCAGATACAGTATCTTTGTAAGTGCACTGTGGGTTGGTGGTCTGGGTTTTCACTAAGTTCCTTGCCTGGTGAGCAGAGCTTCTTTGTGCCTAGCTCCCTGCGGGACCCAGAGAAGGACACTCTGCTCAGGTGATAGGTTGGACTGGATGATCTTGGAGGTCTCTTCCAACCTGGTTGATTCTATTCCATTCTAATTGGAATACTAGTCATCTGCTCTTGCCACTTAGAAGGTTGCATAACCTGTATGGAGAAGAATGTGTTTGAGAGGAAGATTTTGCCATTCAGTGCAGTTACAGAACAAGCTGTGTGTGTGAGCGTGTGCATGCTTGTATTTTCTGATCCACTTTTGCTAAGTGGCATCCTCTTCCCACTCCCCATATGGCATTTGCGACTCTGTCTTCCTCTGGGAAAGTTGTTTAGGACTCAAGAGGCTTCATTTACCAATAAACAGCATCTTGGCAGCATCTGGGAAGTGCTGCCTCTCTCTTAGAATCTCTGCCTCCTCACCTTCCTTCTCCTACTACAGGCAAGGCAGGTGTGAATGATGTCATTGCGTTGGGATGGAGGTTACGTGCAGGCGTACTAGCAGCCTTCTGTGCGGAGCTGGAACGTAGTATTTCTGTGCACTGATACAAACAGTAGGTACTTTTGGCCTTTTGGCTTTTTGGTTGTGGTTTCCTGATTTTTGTGGTCGTTGTTTGGTTGGTGGTTTTTGTGGTTTGGAGTTTTTTAATAGAATCATAGAATGGTTTAGGTTGGAAGGGACCTCAAAGATCATTCAGCTCCAACCCCCTGCCATAGGCAGGGACACCTCCCACTAGAGCAGGTTGCTTAAGGCCTCATCCAGCTTGGCTTTAAACACCTCCAGGGAGGAAGCTTGTTTTGGTTTGGTTTCAGTTGCAGGTGTTGTTATCTTGGCTTGCAGGCCCAGCAGAAGGGTACTTATTTGCAAGATGCAACTTAAGATGTAACTCATTTATGGCTTCAAAAATACCACTTAGCAATTTTAGACCCACGGAATGCTTCTTGGGGGAAAAAGAAACACATCCAATTTCATAGTGAAGAGCTCCTCCAGGAAAAGCATCTCTGGAAACCAGATCAAGGGAGGTTCTCCTCTCCCTCTACGCTGCCCTGATGAGACCTTGTCTTGAATAGTGTGTTCAGTTTTGGACTCCCCAGTTTAATNGAGAGGCTGTGGAGTCTCCCTCTCTGGAGCCTTTCAGGGCCTGTCTGGATGTGTTCCTCTGTGATCTGTGGTCCTGCTCTGGCAGGGGGTTTGGACTCGATGATCTCCTTGGGTCCCTTCCAACCCCTAACATCCTGTGATCCTGTGAGACCTCATGCCGTGGATTCCATGTCTGGCTTGTTTCTCTGTGCATACAGAGCAGGGAATGGGAAGAAGGGAGGGTGGAGGAGGCAGGATAACACTTGAAACTTCTGAATAGTGATGCATTTGGCAGTTGGACCTGCTGACCTTAGACATCTTTTCCAACTTTAATGATTCTCTGATTCCATTTAACAACCTGATATAAAAACCCCAATGACAGGCAGGAGGGAGAGACCATTAGGACTTTTGGATACATGGATGATCTATCTCTGTTTCCTCCTATCCTCTATGCATTGCTTAACAGGGAAAAAAAAAACAGTGATGTAAGCTTAGATGAGGTGAGATCACTCTGCCAAAAAGGTGAGCTGCTATTGGTTCTCATCTCTTACCAGACAGGAGTGTAGATATGACTTCATTGTGTCCAGATCATTTTTAGCTGCTGTAATGACCTGTTGGTGACTGCCATCATTTTTAGTAGACTCATAGACTCCTGAAACAGTTTAAGTAACCAAGGAGAAAGACTGGTCTCTTTTCCCAGGCAATCAGCATCAGAACAAGGGGACACAGTCTCAAGTTGTGCCAGGGGAGGTCTAGGCTGGATGTTTGGAGGAAGTTCTTCCCAGAGAGAGTGATTGGCATTGGAATGGGCTGCCCAGGGAGGAGGTGGAGTCGCCGTCCCTGAAAGTGTTCAAGCAAAGCCTGACTGAGTCACTTAGTGCCATGGTCTGGTTGATTGGCTAGGGCTGGATGCTAGGTTGGCCTGGATGATGTTGGAGATCTCTTCCAACCTGGTTGATTCTATGATTCTATGACTGCTCTGAAAGAGAAGAGGAGATTGCAATCATAGAGAAAAAAATGTGCATTATTACAAGCAGTAAATGGCATGGTTGGGCTGTGTGGGTCTTCCACGTAACAAGAGAAGTGTGGTTGGGCTTTCTCTCTGCAGATGCTCTTTGTGTGGTTCTCTTGCAGTTCCTCAAACTGAGTTAGGGATGCTTCATCAGTATTTGTTTGCAGGCCAAAGTGAATGACTTAGGTTGAATCTTAAACCACAGCAAAATCAGTAGAAAATCCCTTCTAATGACTATGAAAATATCTGGTGTTCCCTTGGCTTCATCACCCAACCTACAAGTTCCCCGATGTTCAGGTGCGTGCTACCCTGTCTAGAGAGCTCAGTATTGACATGAGATGAAATACCCTGGAAAGACTCAAGGCACTGGGCACGAGTGTAGCCACTTGCCTAGGCCAGCTGGGTGCTCTCCTCAGGTTCAGAGATTCAAGCACATACAATTGATACATAGCAGCATAATCTGTGTGGGAGTATTTTACAGCAAAGAGTATGAGAGTGGTGATGCTGGAGAAAAAGTTCAGGAGTAGTGATGGGACTGCAAGCAGTTGCGCTTGATGATCTCGAAGGTCTCTTCCAGCCTCAACAGTTCCATGGTTTTATACTTCTATGGCATGAGGAGAGCTCTGAGGTTTGCTGAAGCTTTCTGTTGCAGAGTCAGTTTTGGGGGCTAGATTTATTGTCATAGTGTACCTATAAAACTCTTAGGCTTGAGGTTGCAGTTTTTGTCCAGCTGCAGCTGAAATACATTGTCCTTCCCCAATCACACAGTTGTGCTACTTTCCATAGTTGAATCATAGATTGTCAGAGGCTGGAAAGGACCTTGAAAGCTCATCTAGTACAACCTCCTGCCAGAGCAGGATCACCTGTAGCACATCACACAGTAACGTGTACAGGTGGGTTTTGAATATCTCCAGAGCGCGAGACTCCACAACTCCCCTGGGCAGCCTGTTCCAGTGTTCTGTCACCCTCACAGGGAAAAAATTCCTCCTCACGTTTAAATGAAACTTCCTATGCCTCAACTTCCACCCATTGCCCCTTCTCCTGTCATTGGGCATCACCAAGCAGAGCCTAGCTCCATCCTACTGGCACTCACCCTTTAGACCTTTATAAACACTGAGTCTCCTCTTCTCCAAGCTAAAGAGCCCCCAAGCACATCATTACTCCAGCTGAGAGTCATCACCCCCTTCCTTATCACTTTTGAATCAGGTGTGTAGGCTACATGCTTGATAAAGCTGAAATGAGGGTAAGAGGGGAAGAGAAGGAGAAGATTATCCCTGTTGGCTGACAGCTTTGGTCCTGAATGTGTGAGTCTTGTTGTACCACATCCTCACCCACTGCTGCTGCTGAAGTCTGTGATTTTCCCAGGAGTGCCATGGAAACGGTGGTGTTACAGCAGTGTTAAAGGAGGGCTGTGGTGAATCAAGCTTCTGGTTGCAAACAGAAAGTTTCAATTAGAAGAATCAGTGGGAAAATAAATATCTGCCTTGTTGCAATGCACTTGTTATCAGTAGCAACCCCAAACAAATACCTGTGAGAGATGTGATGGTTTGGGAGGTACCCACCCGCCACACACAATGAAATCACCCAGACTAGACTCAGTGGGCTGGAAGTTAAAGAATGAAGCCATATTTACAGCTTAGCACAACTTACAAGCATATAATACACACAAATATATAGAGTTATATACAAGTTAAAAGTAATACAGAAACACAGTACTCCTCCCAGAACAATCAGCTTGCCAGGAGGGCTCCTGACCCAAACTTCTTCCACCTCACCCTCTCCTCTTTCCCTCCCTTCAGAACTAACCTGATCACCCCACATATATCTCACATGATAAATCTGGAGATCTGAGGTGAGCTGTCAAAAAGACAAAAAGGAGGTTAGGGGAAAAAGGGTTAGGTCAGATCAGAGTTAAGGCAGAGGCAAATACAGAGACCAAACTGCTAGAAAGAAGGAGCAGAACTGAGCTGAGCAGTGTGTGAGCAGTGAGTGTCTTATCTATACTTTGACTAGTTGCATTTCTCAGCAGAAGAATGGATGATATAGGGTGTTGTTGTGGGTTTTTTTTCTCCTCACAGCTAAGGGGATTGCTCTCTTCTCTCAGGCAGCCAGCACCAGAACTAGAGGACACAGCCTCAAGCTACAGCAGGGGAAATTTAGGCTTGAGGTGAGGAGAAAGTTCTTCCCGAGAGAGTCATTGGACACTGGAATGGGCTGCCCAGGGAGGTGGTGGAGTCGCCGTCCCTGGAGCTGTTCAAGGCAGGATTGGACGTGGCACTTGGTGCCATGGTCTAGCCTTGAGCTCTGTGGTAACAGGTTGGACTTGATGATCTGTGAGGTCTCTTCCAACCTTGGTGATACTGTGATACCGTGATTTAATTTCTCTCAGTAAAATATTCAATTAGCCTCAAACCAGCACAGTGAGGGAGTTGATTTCCACCCCGTTAATCAGGAGATAAAGACTTGTGAGTGTGAAGCTAATGGTTATAGCTGGAATGCTATGAATGGTGTGTAATGGATGTGGGTATGCTGGGTCTGGGAGGTTGTGAGCTTGGTGTGGTGAAATCACTTTAAAGAGATGCAAGAGTCAGTGTCTTGGGTTCCCTGAGCGTTCCTTGGCCAGCTTGATTTCTGCTAGGTTCAAGCCTGCTTTCTGGAAGAAGCTAGTAATAATTCAGAGGAACTCCCTTCAGTGCAGTGGAGAGAGCTTACAAAGTGTCTCCTTTGTATTAGAAGACCTGGTGTCTGTCTGAGCCGAGCGAGGTACCAGATGAGGCAATTGCTGTGGAACCTTATTGTGACCTTCCACTATCTGAAGGGAGCCTACAAAAAAGCTGGGGAGGGACTTCTTAGGATATCAGGGAGTGACAGGACTAAGGGGAATGGAGCAAAGCTGGAGGTGGAGAGATTCAGTTTGGACGTGAGGAGGAAGTTGTTCAGCATGAGAGTGGTGAGAGCCTGAAAGGGGTTGCCCAGGGAGGTGGTTGAGACCTCATGGCTGGAGGTGTTTAAGGCCAGGCTGGATGAGGCTGTGGGCAGCCTGCTCTAGGGTAGTGTGTCCCTGTCCATGTCAGGGGGGTTGGAACTAGATGATCCTTGTGGTCCCTTCCAACCCTGAGTGACTGATTCCATTCTATTCTATGATTCTAACCCGCAGGAATTCAGCATGTTGTGGTAAGAAAGCTGCCAGGACAACCATCATAAACATAATGCCTATAAAGTGAAAGTTACTTTGTTGGGAGGGAAGAGCAGTGTTTTCTAATTCATTGGCCATTGGGATCCAGCAGCTTGTGTAGGTTCTGAGCCCAGCAGCACTTACAGTCCCACATCTCGCATCATACACAACTACACCTGTGCCATGCAGCGTCCCCAGTGTAGACAGAGCATCTGCAAACAGGAGGTGGTTTTCCTCTGCAGCTGCATGTTTGCTTCAGGCAACCTAACCTGCACTTTGCAGTTTCTCCTACAATGTGTCATCTCTTTCTCTACCACTTCTACACAGATCATACACCTATGCTAGAAAGGCTCAGTAGCACAAGAGAAGCCTGATTCGTGTTTACTCCACAGGTAAAATGTAAAGTAGAAGATTGGGGAAACCAGGGAATCACAGAATCACAGAAACATTCTGGTTGGAAAAGACCCTCAGGGTCATCAAGTCAGGGAATCACAGAATCACAGAAACATTCTGGTTGGAAAAGACCCTCAGGGTCATCAAGTCAGGGAATCACAGAAACATTCTGGTTGGAAAAGACCCTCAGGGTCATCAAGTCAGGGAATCACAGAATCACAGAAACATTCTGGTTGGAAAAGACCCTCAGGGTCATCAAGTCCAACCCTTATCCCTACTCTATGAAGTTCATCCTTGAACCATATCCTCAAATACCACATTCAGAACAACTTCTAAACACATCCAGGTCGGTGACTCCACCACTTCCTTGGGCAGCACATTCCAATGCCTGAGCACTCTTGCTGAGGAAAAAAGTGTTTCCTAATGTCCAGTCTAAACTCACTCAGTCACAGCTCAAGGCCATTCCCTCTTTTCTATCACTGTTTACCCATGAGAAATAGTGATAAAGGGAAGACTGCTTCTCCTTCTTGGCTGCCATTTCCTCTAGCTATGGAAGAGAGTTAGTTGGAAGCTGCATCCCATGTTCCTATTTTTAAGATCCAAATGTGATAGTAGGAAGAAAGCACCAGCAAGGTATGTTGATTTTCATGCTGTTTTCTGTAGGCAGTTCTCTATTTCTTTGCGCAGCGGTGTGGAAAATTAGACTTTATTGCTCTGACTGCTGTATTGTTTGGCTGTAGAGCTGCTTGATGGTCAGAGCCAAATAATGTCTTGTTTCTGATTGCTGTCTGGGTTTTTTTTTTTTGGGTTTTGTGTTTTTTTTCCCCCCTTTTCTTTTTGTTAGAAATGTCCCCAAGCATGAAAGCTGCCAAGTTGTGATTCTCTCTGCCTACGCTGCATGCAGACACCCAAATGTGTTTGCCTCTGAGAGCTTCCCAGCTGGTTTGATCATGGGCTGAGGACAGATGAAAAGGTAGAGACAGACCTGTTGCAAAAGCAAGACTCTGTCACTTGGCACTCAGCAAAGAGTGGTGGGCCTTACCTTTAACACTGGGCACCAAATAATTCCCTGGTGGGTATGCCTACCAGAAAGGGAGAAAACTGTGGGTGCAAGGAGAAAGCCCAGTTGATGTCTGCCTTCTGTTGGTCAGTAAACAATCAGTTGCTGTGAGCCAGTGGTGCATGGTGACTGTGCACAGTCTCTTTGTCCATAATGGTATGTGTAGAGATATGGGTTTACTGTTTCACAGTGCTTGATGTCAGTTTTGAACACATTTGAACTCTAGGGGGATGTTTTGGACTTTGTTTTACAAAAGGAAGACTTTTTGGTAATCAGATTGTATCTCCAAACAGTTTTGAGCACAAGTGAAGCTATGGAGTGCTCTCTGCCTTAGTCAAGCCTGTAAATCAGGTAGTTAGTTCTGCTTGAATTCCCAGTTCGAATGGTTAACAGCAAGAGCAAGAGGTGGGTTAGGAACTGGTTGTAAGATAGAGTTCAGAGGTGATCAATGGTGCCAGGTCCAGCTGGAGAGCTGTGACTAGTGGTGTCCCCCAGGGATCAGTACTGGGGCCAGTCCTGTTCAACATCTTCATCAATAACATTGATGAGGGCACAGAGTGTCTGCTCAGCAAGTATGCTGACAACACCAAGCTGGGAGGCTTGGCAGATACAGCTGAAGGCTGTGCAGCCATCCAGAGAGACCTGGACAGACTGAGAGCTGGGCACAGAGGAACCAGATGAAGTTCAACAAGGACAAGTGCACAGTCCTGCATCTGGGAAGGAGTAATAAACTCCACCAGTACAGGCTGGGAGGTGATCTGCTGGAGAGCAGCCCTGTGGAGAGGGACCTGGGGGTGCTGGTGGATAACAAGTTAGCCATGGCACAGCAATGTGCCCTTGTGGCCAAGAAGGCCAATGGGATCCTGGGGTGTATTAGGAAGAGTGTGTCCAGCAGATCAAGGGAGGTTCTCCTCCCCCTCTACTGTGCCCTGGTGAGACCTTGTCTTGAATATTGTGTTCAGTTTTGGACTCCCCAGTTTAAGAGGGACAGGGATCTGCTGGAGAGGGTCCAGCAGAGGGCTATGAGGATGATGAGGGGACTGGAGGGCATGGCTGATGAGGAGAGGCTGAGGGATCTGGGGATTTTTAGTCTGGAGAAGGGAAGACTTAGAGGGGATTTGATCAATGTTTAGAATCACAGAATGGTTTAGGTTGGAAGGGACCTCAAGGATCATCCAGCTCCAACCCTCTGCCATAGGCAGGGACACCTCCCACTAGAGCAGGTTGCTCAAGGCCTCATCCAGCCTGGCCTTAAACGCCTCCAGGGAGGAAGCATCCACAACCTCCCTGGGCAACCTGTGCCAGTGTCTTACCACCCTCACTGTAAAGAACTCTGTCCTAAAGAAGTATCTGAAGGCTGGCCAGGAGTGGAGGGACAGGCTCTGCTCACTGCTCCCTGGGATAAGACAAGGAGCAATGGGTGTAAGTTGCAGCAGAAGAGGTTCCAGCTCAACACAAGGGAGAACTTCTTTACTGTAAGGGTCCCAGAGCACTGGAACAGGCTCCCCAGAGAGGTTGTGCAGTCTCCGTCTCTGGAGCCTTTCAAGGCCTGTCTGGATGTGTTCCTCTGTGATCTGTGTTAGATTGTATTGTCTTGCTCTGGCAGGGGGTTTGGACTGGATGATCTCTTGGGTCCCTTCCAACCCCTAACATCCTATGAGCCTGTGAAGAAGGCGGCTCCAGACTGACAACAATGCATGCAGATTAGAGCTGTAGTTACACAGGAATTGGCAGTAGCAACTTCACCTGTGTTGCTGTATGTTCCCTCTGCAAAATGTTCCTCCTTTCTTCTGCAAAGCTTCAACAAACCCTTTTGTTTGCATCAAACCTTTCAATTTTTCCGAAAGAAAAGCTGTTTTCCTTCTGTGTTCTGGTCTGTGTTTTGCTGAATTAGGAGCTGTTGAACACTGCTGCTTCTCTGTGTCATCCTGATCATGAAAATTTTAAGGCCAGGCTTATGTGACTGCTTCTATTAACAGCAAAGAACATGGCACAGAACACTCCTGGGATCCTCTGAGTGTATGCATTATGCAGAGATGTACTGGTATTTGTCTTTGGTTATATGGATAGGGCTGGGTGATGGGAATATGGATATACTGGATAGAGCTGGGTGATAGGCTGGACTGGGTGATCTTGGAGGTCTCTTCCAACCTGGTTGATTCTATGATGCTCCCGTTGCAATTCTGGTTGGAGAGCAGACAGGAAGAAAGGGACCTGGAGATACTGGTAGATAATGGGCTGAAGATGAACCAACAGTGTGTCCAGGTGGCCAAAAGAGCCAATGGCATCCTGGCCTGTATCAGGAATAGTGTGGCCAGCAGGACAAGGGAGGTTATTCTTCCCCTGTACTCAACACTGGTCAGGACACACCTTGGGTGCTGTGTCCAGTTCTGGGCTCCTCAATTCAAGAGAGATGTTGAGATACTGGAATGTGTCCAGAGAAGGGCAACAAAGCTGTTGAGGGTCCTGGAGCACAGCCCTGTGAGGAGAGGGTGAGGGAGCTGGGGGTGTTTAGCCTGGAAAAGAGGAGGCTCAGGGCTGACCTCATGGCTGTCTACAACTCCCTGAAGGGAGGCTGTAGCCAGGTGGGGTTGGTCTCTTCTGCCAGGCAACCAGCAACAGAAGAAAGGGACACAGTCTCAAGTTGTGTTGGTGGAGATCTAGTGTGGACGTTAGGAGGAAGTTCTTGTCAGAGAGAGAGTGATTGGCATTGGAATGAGCTGCCCAGGGAGGTGGTGGAGCCACCATCCCTGGAGATGTTCAAGCAAAGCCTGGCTGAGGCACTTAGTGCCATGATCTGGTTGATTGGACAGGGCTGGGTATTAAGTTGGACTGGATGACCTTAGATGGCTCTTCCAACCTGCTTGATTCTATGATTCTTGCTGATTTCTGTGAAGCAGAATCAAAATCTAAGAAGAGAGGGGACACCCAAAGGCAACCTTAAATGTATGGGAAAGCAGAAGTTTGGCATTTGGAAGCCTTTAGTTGTTCAGATGAAAATGCTGTTGTTTGTTGGGGTTTGGGTTTGCTGTTTGGTTATTTTTTCCTTCTATCAAACAGGCAGACAGGAGTGTATCTTTATTTTACACCTATGCTATCTATTTTATTTTGGGTTTGTGAGTTGTTTTTTTTCCCCTTGGGTAAGCTTTGAGCAAATAAGTTAGCCTTTAAACTTGGTAACACTACAGAGAATTCTTGAATTATTTACTTCATGCATATGAGGAGGAAGTTGTTCAGTATGAGAGTGGTGAGAGGCTGGAATGGGTTGCCCAGGGAGGTGGTTGAGGCCCCATGGCTGGAGGTGTTTAAGGCCAGGCTGGATGAGGCTGTGGGCAGCCTGCTCTAGGGTAGGGTGTCCTTGCCCATGGCAGGGGGGGTTGGAACTAGATGATCCTTGTGGTCCCTTCCAACTCTGACTGATTCTATGATTCTATGACTTGAGCTTAGTGTATTTGGATGCCTGTAGGCTAACTTTGTAACTGACTGGGTGTTTGAAATTGTGGTAGCTTGAAATATCTTGCAGAAAAAGAGGTCACACTTTTTCCTCTCCCACTGTTCCTTGGGGCCTAAAAAAAAAGCCCCAAACCACCAACAAAAGAAAACAAACTCCAAAAAATCCCACAAACCTCCTTATGAGTGGTGGGAGGTTGATCTGTAAAACAGATGCTGCATAAGAAGTAATTGAGTTGAAGTCGCTAGAAATATGTACATGGTACACAACATCTGCAGATCTCAAGATGTATTCATTATCTTTCCCAAATTGAGATTGTAATTATGGGTCCTTTATTTAAGTTTCCATGGTGATACAAAAAATGTTCCCCTTTGTCCTTTCCTAATCAGGACACTTGTATATTTGAATGGTAAACATTTTCCTCTCCCCTGGGTAACGTTAGTTTGATTAATACAGAGATACTCAGTTGACACAGAGCTGTCTGCTGCTCAGGCAGACATTCAGCAGCAGATGTATGAAGAGTTCACTACAGATTCCTCAGTGCCACCCTTTAATTACCCTGCATGCGTAGCATCCAGCCTCATCACAGAATAGAATCATAGAATCAACCATGTTGGAAGACACCTCCAAGATCATAGAATCAACCAGGTTGGAAGAGACCTCCAACATCACCCAGGCCAACCTAACACCCAGCCCTATCCAGTCAACTAGATCATAGCACTAAGTGCCTCATCCAGGCTTTTCTTGAACACCTCCAGGGACAGCGACTCCACCACCTCCCTGGGCAGCCCATTCCAATGCCAATCACTCTCTCTGGCAAGAACTTCCTCCTAACATCCAGCCTAGACCTCCCCCAGCACCACTTGAGACTGTGTCCCCTTGTTCTGTTACTGCTTGCCTGGCAGAAGAGACCAACCCCCACCTGGCTACAGCCTCCCTTGATTTTCTAGGGCTGGGTGTTAGGTTGGCCTGGGTGATGTTGGAGGTCTCTTCCAACCTGGTTGATTCTATGATTATCTTAAAAAAATCCAACGAATCCTATTTTTTACAGCTTACAAAAGGCTCTCAGGTTCTACACTCTCTGGTCCTGGCTGTTTACAAACTAATACCTAACACTTCTTCATTTTTACCAAAATAGGAGCACTTAGGTTTTTTTTCTCCATCTGAGAATGATTTTCTAGAAGGACCAGCAGGCTTACTGTCAAACCAGCAAATCAGAGCAAAGGGTCAAATCTGCCAGCATGGTGACATGGAAGAAGCCAGCCTCTCCTGGGCTACTGGTGGGAGCAGTTTGCTACAGTACTGTCAGTTTCCTTGCTCTGTTCTCTCTGCCTAAGGGTCTGAGTGCTGTCTTCTGTGCAGCAGCAGGTAAATTTGTGAGGCAGTGACAGCATTTGTCACTAAGTTTATGCTGCCCGTTTCTAATAGACCTCACACAGCATGTAAAAGCAGGATCCAGGTAGCAGTCACTTTCCCTCCCAAACCAGGCTGTGTCACTGACCTGTTTGTCTGCAGTGCTCTTTTGTTCAGCTGCTTGGGTTTGCCATGGCAATTATCAAAGTGAGTCTTGGCAACTGTATCGTACGCTCCGTGCTCAAGAGCAAGCAGTGGACCAACCACACTTGACAGCTGGCTTGTTCACACCTGTGTGTGCAAACAGGCACACTGATTGCCTGTTGTCCACACCGCTCCCTTCTCTCTGCACAGTGTCAGGCCAAAATGGCCTGCTGTTGTGCTGCCTTGATGCTGAGGGCTGAGAGATAGAATCACAGAATCATAGAATCAACCAGGTTGGAAGAGACTTCCAACATCATCCAGTCCAACCTAGCACCCAGCCCTATCCAGTCAACTAGACCATGGTAGTAAGTGCCTCAGCCAGGCTTTTCTTGAACACCTCTAGGCACAGCGACTCCTCCACCTCCCTGGGCAGCCCATTCCAATGCAAATCACTCTTTCTGCCAACAACTTCCTCCTAACATCCAGCCCAGACCTCCCT
>WAAF01018244.1:427-53012 GCA_013400475.1 Tricholaema leucomelas | reverse complement strand
CCATGGTTGAGGAAAGGGGAAGAAGTTATTCTCATAATCCCTGAGCTGTTAGAGACAGAGCGGGGTGATAGGTTGGACTGGATGATCTTGGAAGTCTCTTCTAACCTGGGTGATTCTATGATTTAAAGAACCCTCTAGAGAGGGACGTGGACTTGTGCATACCTCCAGTAAATGTTTCCTGAGTCTAATTCCCATTCCCATTCCCCTTGTTGGATTCTGTTATGAAGGGGTAATTAATTAATGCAATATGATATTTTCCCCAAATTAATATCGAATCATAGAATCAACCAGGTTGGAAGAGACCTCCAAGATCGTCCTGTCCAACCTAGCACCCAGCTCTGTCTCTAACAGCTCAGGGATTATAAGAATAACTTCTTCCCCAGGGCTGGGTGCTAGGTTAGACTAGATGATCTTGGAGGTCTCTTCCAACCTGGTTGATTTTAATCTGTTCTATTCTATCCAGTCCAACCTAGCACCCAGCCCTAGGCAATCAACTAGACCATGGCACTAAGTGCCTCAGCCAGGCTTTTCTTTAACATCTCCAGGGATGGTGACTCCACCACCTCCCTGGGCAGCCCATTCCAATGCCAATCACTCTCTAATTAATCATTCCCAAATTAATTGTTTAGTAATTTTGATATTTAGAACTCTCACCACCCTCAACCATTAAGTTTAATATTAATGGGTTCTTCCCACGGTCATGGAAACTTTATACAGATAACAACATAGTATCTAGAAATAACCAGCAAAAATATAAACATTAACTGAATTGGAAGAGAAGGTTTCCATGGTCAAGATATATACTGCTTGTGGTCAATACTGCTTGCCCACTAGATGGACTAAAGGAACTCCCTTCTGCTTATAGAATCATAGAATCAGCCAGGTTGGAAGAGACTTCCAAGACCATCCAGTCCAACCTAGCACCCAGCCCTGTCCAATCAACTAAGTGCCTCATCCAGGCTTTTCTTGAACACCTCCAAAGATGGTGACTCCACCACCTCCCTGGGCAGCCCATTCCAATGCAAATCACTCTGGCAAGAACTTCCTCCTAACATCCAGCCTAGACCTCCCCTGGCACAACTTGAGACTGTGTNCCCCACCTTTGTAAATCACCCAGACTAGACTCAGCCAGCTCTGGAAATGTGAATGAAGCTTATATTTACAGCTAGCACAATGTACAAGCAGAGATTTACAGTATGTGCAGTTATAGACAGAAATAGACAAGGAAAAAGGTAATAAAGAAACGCAACTCCCCTCCCAGAAACCTGAGTCCCCAAGAGGGGCTCTCAACCACCTCCTCACCTTCCCCCTACCCCTCTCAACCTTACCTCAGTCCCAAGGAAGAATGGAGGCTCGGCCAGGGGGGCTAAGAAGCAAGGTGAATCAGCCAAAGAAAATGGAAGGTGAGGTTAGAGAGTAAGATGGAGTTCAGCCAGCAGCCCCAGCTCCCCAGCAGGCCAAGAGCGAAGAGCAAAAGTGAAGTGATGAGTGACTTCATGTTTTCCTTTCCTTTTTTACACATCTCAGCAAGGCTGTGAGGGAAGTAGACATCACCATTGTTTTCATTTCACAGCCTATGATCTAGTCCTTCTCACCAAAACATTCCGGCTAGGCTCAAACTAGCACACTTGCTCTATTAATATCTTTCTGGAATTCTCCTGTTATGAATAGCCTTTTATGGCTTTAATGTAGATTTTGAAAACTCCTCTGTTATTGATCTAGATATTATCCCAGCAGGAGTCAAAACCACAAGACAATTGTGTGAGGATCATTTCTTAGTACAGGAGCATTTTATTCTGAGAGCCTGCTGCGTGCTGTGTGCTTTGATGGATGACCTACTGTTTAAAATGTGTATTAGACGGCGGCTTGCTAATTAAATGCCTTAAGGAGTGCCTGTGCCCATTCAGTCCCTGTCAATTTGTGGGATTTCTGGTCTTTTATTTCATACTTGTGTTCTTATTTTCACTACTTTCTGTTTTCCAACTTTGTGAAGAAGAATGAGAGCAATGATAAAAAAAATCAAATTACTTTCTACCCTCACTCAAGAGTTTCAGCTCAGGACAGAGGCAAGACAATGAGGTTTCAGGACTAGATCTGCCGGATGGGTGGATGAGGAGGAGAAGTGGGAGTTTTAGCATTTCAGACAGGAGTGAGAAGAGCACTCACTTGGAATTTGAGAGATCTAGATTTGGATCTCTCTTCTTTCCCCTGAAGGACCATCTCCCACATCTCAGAAGAGGACCATAATTGCAATACTGTGAGGTGGTTTCAAACGTCTTTGTTGAAGTGCCTATGCTTAAATGTTTTTGGAGGGAAAGTGTGAGACTCTCCATGGTTGAGGAAAGGGGAAGAAGTTATTCTCATAATCCCTGAGCTGTTAGAGACAGAGCGGGGTGATAGGTTGGACTGGATGATCTTGGAAGTCTCTTCTAACCTGGGTGATTCTATGATTTAAAGAACCCTCTAGAGAGGGACGTGGACTTGTGCATACCTCCAGTAAATGTTTCCTGAGTCTAATTCCCATTCCCATTCCCCTTGTTGGATTCTGTTATGAAGGGGTAATTAATTAATGCAATATGATATTTTCCCCAAATTAATATCGAATCATAGAATCAACCAGGTTGGAAGAGACCTCCAAGATCGTCCTGTCCACCCTAGCACCCAGCTCTGTCTCTAACAGCTCAGGGATTATAAGAATAACTTCTTCCCCAGGGCTGGGTGCTAGGTTAGACTAGATGATCTTGGAGGTCTCTTCCAACCTGGTTGATTTTAATCTGTTCTATTCTATCCAGTCCAACCTAGCACCCAGCCCTAGGCAATCAACTAGACCATGGCACTAAGTGCCTCAGCCAGGCTTTTCTTTAACATCTCCAGGGATGGTGACTCCACCACCTCCCTGGGCAGCCCATTCCAATGCCAATCACTCTCTAATTAATCATTCCCAAATTAATTGTTTAGTTAATTTTGATATTTAGAACTCTCACCACCCTCAACCATTAAGTTTAATATTAATGGGTTCTTCCCACGGTCATGGAAACTTTATACAGATAACAACATAGTATCTAGAAATAACCAGCAAAAATATAAACATTAACTGAATTGGAAGAGAAGGTTTCCATGGTCAAGATATATACTGCTTGTGGTCAATACTGCTTGCCCACTAGATGGACTAAAGGAACTCCCTTCTGCTTATAGAATCATAGAATCAACCAGGTTGGAAGAGACTTCCAAGACCATCCAGTCCAACCTAGCACCCAGCCCTGTCCAATCAACTAAGTGCCTCATCCAGGCTTTTCTTGAACACCTCCAAAGATGGTGACTCCACCACCTCCCTGGGCAGCCCATTCCAATGCAAATCACTCTGGCAAGAACTTCCTCCTAACATCCAGCCTAGACCTCCCCTGGCATAACTTGAGACTGTGTCCCCTTGTTCTATTGCTGGTTGCCTGGGAGAAGAGACCAACCCTCACCTGGCTGCAGCCTCCCTTCAGGTAGTTGTAGACAGCACTGAGGTCCCCCCTGAGTCTCCTCCAGGCTACACACCCCTAGCTCTCTCAGCCTCTTCTCACGGGGCTGTGTTTCAGGTGCTTACCAGTGTCGTCACCCTTCTCTGGACATGTTCCAGTATCTCAACATCTCTCTTGAATTGAGGAAGGCCAAGCTAAGGCCATTGCTAAAGCCAACCATTAAACTTCTGCTCAGAATGGTTTGGTTTTTCTGTTTCATACAGGAGAATATGTAGGGAGTCATAGAATATCCTGGATTGGAAGCCTGTATTGATACTGAAGACTGCTTTGAGACCTTGCTCTTGGCCTTGTTGAACTTCATAAGGTTCTTATTGGGCTACTTTTCAAGCCTCTCCAAGTCAGTCTGGATGGCATTCCTTCCCTCAAATGTATCAGATACACCACTCATCTTGATGTTGTCTAGTTGAGGCTGCACTTAATCCTACTGCCAATGTCATTAGTAAACATATTGATCAGGCACTGACATAGACCTGTGATTTAATTGGGGCAATTAACAAGGCAGGAATTATAAAATTGGTAGTTAATTTTATTTCCAGAAAGCCCCACCCACAGCTATATGTAAATTAGTTAAATTTTGGGTTCTAATTTGGTCGAGAAGATCTTCACAAGGATGCTTGTGGGCAATTCGTTCATATAGGAGAATCAGGAAAAATGGAAAAGGTTTGGCCACAAAATGGTTTTGCCTCACAAATAGGCAGCCTGGAGCCCTAGGGAAAGTCTGTGCTACTCACTGCAATGGAGTAGAAATGTCAAGATAGTCCCTGGCTCCTTTGTGGCAGTGTTGGAACTGCTTTGCCATTGAGAGGCTTCTAGATCTTCCCAGGGTGCTGGCAAAGAGGCAGAGGATCTCTGACCTGGTCCTCGTTCCTCTTGGCACGGAGGTTTGCAGAGGTGCAGGCAGCATCTCTTGCAGATGTGCAGAGAGCACAGTGTAGGTGGCACTTCTTGCCACATCATGAGGCACTTAAATGCCTTCTCCTGGGAACCTTGAGGCACTTAAGTTTCCAGATAGTTCAAGCCCAAAACATCAGGCCTCAGCTGGTCTGAAGCAGGAGGCAGAGCAGAACATGCTGTCCAAGAGCAGTGAGGCAGAAGCAGCAAAGCAGAGGCAGCACAACTGCTTGCAGCTTAGCTGAATTTATATTCTTTGCCTGAGTGCAAAGGCTCCTTTGGCCACAGAGAGTCACCAATCACAATGGCATCTGCAAAACTGACCATATTAGGTGACCCCAGGGCTTGCTCACCCTTATTTGAGCAAGACACCAACAAGTACCTGTGGGTACCTGCTTATTACTTGGGGGGGGGGCACGTAATGGCCCAAGCCTTTGTTTTCCTCTGGGCCTAGCTCCCCCCATCAGCAGAAGGATGAGGCAAGCCAAGACATCTAATAGGCCTGTTAGCCTCTCAAGACAACCTGTGAGGAAAGCCATGGTTATGTTACTGATCTCTATGTGGATATTGAGCAACTGACTGCAACCTTTTGTATGAGATTTTGTAGCCAACTCCTTTTCAATCAGATATTCTGTCCATCAAATCCATATCTCTTCAGTTTAGAGACAAAGATGTGTGAGGCCATGTCAAAGGCCTTACAGAAATTGAGTTAGATGGCATCTGTTGCTCTTCCAGCAATGGAGTCAGTCCATCATAGGTGGTAACTAGATTAGTCAGGCAGAATTTGCCCTCTTTGAAGCCATATTGACTGTGTCTAATCACCTTCCTTCAATCCATATGCCTTGACGGATCTTCCAGAATGATCTCTTTCCTGATCTTACTGGGCACAGAGGCGAGGCTGACTGATGGATAGCTCCTGGAGACTTCTTTTTTAACCTTTAAAGAACAGGTGTGAAGTTCATAGAATCATAGAATGGTTTAGGTTGGAAGGGACCTCGGTTTAGGTTGGAAGGGACCTCAAGGATCATCCAGTTCCAACCCCCTGCCATAGGCAGGGACACCTCCCACTAGAACAAAGCCTCATCCAACAAGGCCTTGAACACATCCAGGGAGGGAACATCCACAATCTTTCTGGGCAACCTGTGCCAGTGTTTTACCACCCTCACTGTAAAAAAACATCTTCCTACTCACATCTAGTTTGAATCTCTCCTCTGCCTGTTTAAACCCATTACCCCTTGGCCTGTCATTACAAGACCTTGTCAATAGTCCCTCCCCAGCCTTCCTGTAGGTCCCCTTCAGATACTGGAAGACCACTATAAGGTCTCCTTGAAGCCTTCTCTTCTGCACATTGAGGAGCCTCAACTCTTGTAGCCTGTCCTCATAGCAGAGGTGTTCCAGCCCTCTGATCATCTTTATGGCCCTCCTCTGTACTTGATCTGTACTCTTCTTCTTGTGCTGGGGGCTCCAGAACTGCACACAGTACTCCTGGTGGGGTCTGACAAGAGTAGAGCACAAGGGGAGAATCTTCTTGCTTGCCCTGCTTCCCCTTTTTCCAATCACTGAGGGCTTCATCTGAGTGCTATGGCTCTTCAAGTATGATGGAGAGTAGCTTAGCAACTGCATCAGACCATTCCCTCAGGACCCTGGGACGCATCTCATCAGATCCCATGGACTTAGCATCATAGAATCAGTCAGGGTTGGAAGGGACCACAAGGATCATCTGGTTCCAATCCCCCTGCCATGGGCAGGGACACCCTACCCTAGAGCAGGCTGCTCACAGCCTCATCCAGCCTGGCCTTAAACACCTCCAGAGATGGGGCCTCAATCATCTCCCTGGACAACCTGTTCTGGGCTCTCACCACTCTCATGAGGAAGAGCTTCCTCCTCATGTCCAGTGTGTATGTTCAGGTCCCTCAGAGGGTTTCAAACTCTCCTCAAACATTCTCCTGCAATATCTGGGACTTCATTCCTCAATCCCTGCTTTGAGATTTAGGGTCTCAAGATATGTGGAGCCCACAATTGCTGGTGAAAACAAGCAAACATGTTGTTGGCTACCTCAGTCTTCTTTTCTATGTCTGTTGTCACCAGGTTCCCTGTCTCATTTAGCAGGTGAGGAGTGAAGCAAACCAAACAGACAATTTTCTATTAAATGCAGTAATGCCCTCTTTTCAAAAAGCTTGTATTAGAGACCATATTTGATGGGGAATAAAAAGTGCTATAGTAATGGCTTCTTGATAATAAGAGAATAAATCTGCAGGTCTGAGAACAAACAAGCAGGGGTTCTGGTTTGGGCAGGTGAAGTGGACAAGATGACCCCCAGAGATCTCTTCCAACCTCAACCATTCAGTGAAACCTTTAAACTCCAAACACCAAAGCAAGTCATTCTCTTTTCAGTATTGTCTGGAAGCACAACTTGTCTTTTGCACTATAACTGCTCCTCACTTTATTTGAAAGAGATGGAAGCCAAATCTAGCTCTTTGTGCTGCTAAAGCAAGGCCTGGCGTCAAATGCATTAGGGGGAAGAAGGTCCCTGTTTTCCTTCTGAAAGTGCTTGCAGAACACATCCAAGGCCAAATCATGGTGCTATTTGTGTCACTGCACATGGAATTATCTGTGTTGCTGCACTCAGAGAGCTCTTACTGATGCCTTTAAGTAGAGAAGAGTGCCCCGTGTTCAAAATAGACTTCAGTGGTGCAGAGAAGGAATCTGTAGTGTGAACTGCAGAAGATTGTTTATTCTTCTTAATGAAGCTTACTTTAAGCTGTGGAGTCAGTGTGTAGGATTAAAACGAATAAAAGCAGAGGGGAAGTCAGAGAGCACATCTACCTTGCAATCATAGAATCAACCAGGTTGGAAGAGACTTCCAAGACCATCCAGGCCAACCTAGCACCCAGCCCTGTCCAATCAACTAGACCATGGCACTAAGTGCCCTGTCCAGTCTTTTATTGAACACCTCCGGGGTTGGTGACTCCACCACCTCCCTGGGCAGCCCATTCCAAAGCCAATCACTCTCATCACCATCCCTGGAGGTGTTCAAGAAAAGCCTGGCTGAGGCACTTAGTGCCATGGTCTGGTTGACTGGATAGGGCTGGGTGCTAGGTTGGACTGGATGATCTTGGAGGTCTCTTCCAACCTGGTTGATTCTGTGATCTTGTAGGTCTCTTCCAACCTGGTTGATTCAGTGATTCTCTCTGGGAAGAACTTCCTCCTAGTAACCAGCCTAGACCTCCCTCACCACAGATTGAGACTGTGTCCCCTTCTTCTATTGTTGGCTGCCTGGCACAGGAGACCAACACCCACCTGGCTGCAGCCTCCCTTCAGGTAGTTGTAGACAACAATGAGACCACCCCTGAGCCTTCTCTTCTCCAGGCTGCACACCCCCAGCTCCCTCAGCTTTTCCTCACAGGGCTGTGTTCCAGGCCCCTCACCAGCTTTGTTGCCCTTCTCTGGACACATTTGAGTATCCAAACATCTCTCTTGAATTGAGGAGCCCAGAACTGGACATAGTTCAGGTGTGACCTGACCAGTGTTGAGTAGAAATTATTCCAACCATGAGATATGGAGATTCCTAGTTGGTGTATGAGGCTGCTAATGCACATCCAGGCTGCCAGAGATGGGAGACAGGGTCATGGTGGCATTGTTCTTGTCTCCATGAAACTTCTTTCCCTTCTTTCCTCACCAACATCATCCTCTTGAGGGCCATGCTAACTTCTGTCCTTTCTTCCTCCTCTTGCACAGAAGGAAAATGCTGGTAGCTGTTCATCAGGCCTCTGCAGTGCTTTTCTGTAATTTGTCTGACCTGTGTTTTCATGGAAGTGATTGATCTGAGGCTGCAGAGCAGCCCCAAGGCACTTAAATATCCCAAACACTCCACTGATAACTGAATTTGTTGGTTAAATTCAAGCAAAGGCAACTGATTTCTTGCTTCAGGAAGGAGTCAGAAAGAGCTATGTTCACTTCATCAAATGCTATACCTCTGCTATGACGACAGACTGAAAGAGTTGAGGTTGTGCAGGCTGGAGGCTCCCAAGTGACCTTCTTGTGGCCTTCCAGTATCTGAAGGGGGCCTCCAAATAAGATGGGAAGGGACTTTTGAGGCTATCAGGGAATGACAGGACTAGGGGGAATGGAGCAAAGCTGGAGGTGGGGAGATTCAGACTGGACATGAGGAGGAAGTTGTTGAGCATGAGAGTGGTGAGAGTCTGGAATGGGTTGCCCAGGGAGGTGGTTGAGGCCCCACACCTGGAGGTGTTTAAGGCCAGGCTGGCTGAGGCTGTGGCCAGCCTGATCTAGGCTGGGGTGTCCCTGTCCATGGCAGGGGGACTGTAGCTAGATGGTCCTTGTGGTCCCTTCCAACCCTGACTGATGCTGTGATTCTCTGAAATGCTGTTTTATATAGGATTTGCTCTTGTTTAAGTTCTGTGCTGCAGCACTCAGAAATTACCTCTTGCATACAATGGGAATGAGGCTGGGGGGAATAAAAGAAAGGAGAGAAAGGCACATTTTGTGAGGCAGAGGGGGAGAAATTTATTCTAATACCTCTGAAATGATTTTCTTTTTTACTGAAAATTGTTAGATCTGGATGGACTAAGCCAACTGAGTTACCAAGACAACCCATCCTATCATGAAGATGACCATGTATCTGTTGATTCAAGAGCAACTGAGAGTAGGGGTGCTGGGCAGCATAAAGGGCCTAGGATGGAGGCTGACACTGCTGATGGCATTAGCCAACAAGCCACAGAAGGACATTTGGAAGTGGAGACAGCATTTACCAACCAGGGATTGGAGTTAAATGATGCCACTGACAGCTCATCGGCTTGGAGCCCTGAGGTATGGTGAATTGTCATTTATTACACACAATGTAGGCTTTTGAAGGATATCAGGGGGCAAAAAGTCTTTGAGGAGAAAAGAAGTGGAAGGTGGATCAGCACAACACAGGGTAGCGGTACTCCTGTGTGCGTGAGCACGCGCCTCTCTGGACACGTTGCCCCTGGTGTTTTACCTCTGGCTACTAACACTCGTTCAAAGCTGTTTTACTGTTTTGCAATCTCTGAATTGAAAGTGAGGCCATTTCTGCCTGACAGCACTGACTATCATTAAAAAAAAAAGCACTCTGTGGTGGCCCAGAACTGTTACTGGCTCTGTGCAGCATGTGTGTCTAGGGACATAGTGTGCGGTCACTAGGTTGGAGCTGTGCCTTTTTTTCCAGGTGCTTTCTATGGCTTAGACAATGGGAAGCATCTGGAAAGCTGGAGGCAACTGATGGGGGTAGCCCATGACTTGGCCAAGTGACCATCACACTGATCCCAATTGATCAGGAACAGGTTGCCCAGGGAGGTTGTGGATGCTTCCTCCCTGAAGGTGTTTAAAGCCAGGCTGGATGAGGCCTTGAGCAGCCTGCTCTAGTGGGAGGTGTCCCTGCCTATGGTGGGGGGTTGGAGCTGGATGATCCTTGAGGTCCCTTCCAACCTAAACCATTCTATGATTCTATGATTCTATCCTTCCAAGGAAGAAGTGAGCCTGGTGGCCAAAAGAGCCAATGGCATCGTGGCCTGGATCAGGAACAGTGTGGCCAGTAGGGCAAAGGAGGTTATTCTGCCCCTGTACTCAGCACTGGTCAGGCCACACCTTGAGTGCTGTGTCCAGTTCTGGGCTCCTCAATTCAAGAGAGATGTTGAAGTGCTGGAACATGTCCAGAGAAGGGCAACAAAGCTGTTGAGGGGCCTGGAGCACAGCCCTGTGAGGAGAGGCTGAGGGAGCTGGGGGTGTGCAGCCTGCAGAAGAGGAGGCTCAGGGCTGACCTCATTGCTGTTTACAGCTACCTGAAGGGAGGCTGCAGCCAGGTGGGGGTTGGTCTCTTCTCCCAGGCAAGCAGCAACAGAAGAAAGGGACACAGTCTCAAGTTGTGTTGGGGGAGGTCTAGGCTGGATGTTAGGAGGAAGTTGTTGGCAGAGAGAGTGATTGGCATTGGAATGGGCTGCCCAGGGAGGTGGTGGAGTCACCATCCCTGGAGGTGTTCAAGGAAAGCCTGGCTGAGGCACTTAGTGTCGTGGTCTAGTTGACTGGAGAGGGCAGGGTGCTAGGTTGGCCTGGATGATCTTGGAGCTCTCTTCCAAGCTGGCTGATTCTGATTCTATGAAAGCTTCTTTGCTTTCCCTTCCTTCTGTATTTTCATTCTGAAGCCTTAAGAAAACATTATAGATTTTTCGGGCATTGTAAACAGCTGGTGACTTAGCATCTCCTCTTTCTCTCTTTATTCTTTTACTGCAAGATTAAATTGCTGAAAAAATATCAGCCTGCATCAGACATTAAAAGATCAGCACAAAGGTCACATCCTCTGCCTGAGTTAAAAGAGGCTGTTCTTCAGCTGTGGAAATTAATACCTCCACCGCACTCTGAGGAACAAAGCTTTGAGGAGAAGGTTCCTTTCCTCAGAGTGTGCTGTCTGCAGGCAATTAAAGAGATGCAAAGCAGCTGCTTGGTGCACATGCTCCAGTCTTAAGGGATGTTTTGAACAGCATTTTGGCTTGCTGCACAATCCAGCCCCACAAAATACTACACCACGTATGGGAACTCTATGCAGTGGCAGCCACGGCCTCTCTTTGCTCTGTGCCTCTGACCACACAGTTTGTCTGCCCATCTGAGGCACATTTCTCCCTTTCCATATCTGAGGTACATTTGCCATGGTTCACCTGTGCTGAAGTGTCTCCAGTGTCCTCCTGTATTTCTTTAGAGTACATTTCTCATTTTGCTCCTGGTATCGACACTTTGAAAATGCAAAGAATGGTTATAGCATCGGGGGGCAGATATGCCCAAGACCCAGCTTATCTACTTACAAGCAGCTTCTCATTCAAAGGTATTGTGTGGATTAATAAAAGACTTTTTATTGTGGGAACTAAATGTTCTGACATGCCAGAAATGTCCAAGTGCTATTATGCTTCAATCAAAGGACCTCTCTTTAGAGACAAAAATGATAATTTTATGCCCCTGCAGTGGAACCACAAGTACCATTTCAAGCCTTGTCCATAATTAGCTACTCTTTCAGGTTCCTCTGAAAGAAATGGGCTTCTTTTACCTTGTGAAGTGGATATTGGCTGTCCTGAATGACCAGGTTAGACATACGGTGTCAATCAGTATACTTAGCCTGACCTTGCAACAGCTGTGCTGGGAAAAGGGAAATAAATTCAGATGAAGTCTCTTTCCTTGCATTCCACTCTTAAGTGTCTGTATAACCAATACCTTCACAAAGGACTCGTAGCCCCACCTGAACTCTGGAAGCCGAGAGGAATTCTGTCAATGATTTCTAAAGGAAGATGGTTGTGTCTGTTACCTCTGTCATCTGAAAACCTGTGTAGGGATGAGACCCAGACAGCACTGTGCTCTCTAAAATGGCCAGCCCATGAGTTCTTCAAAACTTGGTTGCCCACAGAAAGTTCATTGCCACAGTTTGGCACCTCTCTTTTCTTCTTTAAGTATAGTAGTAGCACAATTTGAGATTTCCTCAAATCAGGGTAGCTTCTAGCTGTCCTGTAAAAAACAGATAGCTCACCTTCAGTCTGCCCTGCACACTGCCAAAAGATGTTCATCCCTGCTGGGGCAGGAAAGTGCCTCTTGGATCTTTGTACCTCTGGGTTTATGATGATGCACAAGATGAAGGCAGTGAGGAGCCTGGAACACAGCCTTGTGAGGAGAGGCTGAGGGAGCTGGGAGTGTTCAGCCTGGAGAAGAGGAGGCTCAAGGGTGCCCTCATTGCTATCTACAACTACCTGAAGGGAGGTTGTAGCCAGGTGGGGGTTGGTCTCTCCTGCCAGGCAAGCAGCAACAGAACAAGGGGACACAGTCTCAAGTTGTGTTGGGGGAGGTCTAGGCTGGATGTTAGGAGGAAGTTGTTGTCAGAGAGAGTGATTGGCATTGGAATGGGCTGCCCAGGCAGGTGGTGGAGTCACCATCCCTGGAGGTGTTCAAGCAAAGCCTGGCTGAGGCACTTAGTGCTATGGTCTGGTTGATTGGCCAGGGCTGGGTGCTAGGTTGGACTGGATGATCTTGGAGGTCTCTTCCAACCTGGTTCATTCTATGATTCTAAGAGTTTGCATTTGTCAGCTCAGGCATGTAGATGAAAGCATAACTATGCTGCAAGCACAGTTGTCTGCACACTTTAGGAGCAGTTCTCAAATGTGCCTTGATTCCATCTCCTCAAAGCAAATGCACAGATGAAAGTGGGATGGGATGAACATGCAGAGGGAAACATGAATCAAGCACAATCCCATTGCGTTTCCTTCTTAAGTATTATTTCATCAACCAGACCAAAATAACTTGACAGCTATATAGCAGCACTTAATATTTGCATAACATCACATTCTCTCCAGGCAACCTGGCCTGCCTTGCATTTTTGTCTTTGCAGCCTGCTGCTCTTACAGAAGGCATTTTTCTGGGCAACCAAATCGTTTCATGTGCTGCCCAAGGGGGAATTTTTCTCTTCGACATGGCCTCTGCAAGGCCTATGACAGCAGAGCTCCAGCACTAAAGTGCAAACATGGACAGTCCTATTCATGTGCACAGATCTTAAACACCTATGAAAATATGAGAATCTGGAGCTTTGCTTGTCGTGGCTGATAGAATCATAGAATCAACCAGGTTGGAAGAGACATCATCCAGTCCAACCTAGCACCCAGCCCTCTGCAGTCGACTAGACCATGGCACTAAGTGCTTCAGCCAGGCTTTGCTTGAACACCTCCAGGGACAGTGACTCCACCACCTCCCTGGGC
Source organism: Tricholaema leucomelas (assembly GCA_013400475.1). Lineage (NCBI taxonomy): Eukaryota > Metazoa > Chordata > Aves > Piciformes > Lybiidae > Tricholaema lacrymosa > Tricholaema leucomelas. The sequence goes on along the minus strand of WAAF01018244.1, from coordinate 39,829 downwards.
AGCCCATTCCAATGCCAATCACTCTCTCTGGCAACACCTTCCTCCTAACATCCAGCCTAGACCTCTCCCACCACAACTTGAGTCTGTGTCCCCTTGTTCTGTTGCTGCTTGTCTAGGAGAAGAGCCCAACCCCACCTGGCTACAGCCTCCCTTCAGGTAGTTATAGAGCAATGAGGTCTGCTGTGAGCTTTCTCTTCTGCAGGCTGCACACCCCCAGCTCCCTCAGCCTCTTCTCCAGGGCTGTGCCCCAAGCCCCTCACCAGCTTTGTTGGCCTTCTCTGGACACATTTCAGTATCTCAACATCTCTCTTGAATTGAGGAGCCCAGAACTGGACGCAGATGAGTCTAAGCACTTGAAAAATAGATTGAGAAGAAGTAGATACAAATACTGAGGTTCATCCAAGCACTTATTTGAGACATATACCACCCTAGACACTTCTCAAGGGGATTACATCAGAAGTCCAATGGCCCATTATGTGCACTCTAAAGAATAAGATACCTATGTTGAAAAGAAGTGTTACCTGAAACGGGAAAGCAGGTAAAAGTTTGGGGAGGAGGGTGACTCAGACCACTAGAGTCAGGCCTTAATTCACCTTCTGGCTATTAAATGAAAATCTTTCCCTAGTACAGGGTATACTCATGTTTAAATACAAATCATTTATCACTATAGCAACCCCTTTGTCACACAGAGCACATTCTAGCTCTGAGATAAAAAAGCACTGTTGAACAGAAATGCACACACCCACTCATCAAAAGGCAAGGTGAGCATCCACGTCTTGTTTTAGCAAGATGATATGAGAAGTAGGTGAAAGATTGTGAGTGAATTGGTCTGCACATGTTTTGATTGTTTACTTTGAAGTTTTCTTCTGCATGTGGTGGTATCCAAACTGAGCAGAAGGAACAGATGCTTCTCTTGGGATATTTTAAAGGGAAATAAAGGATCAATGTGTATCTAATCAGGCTGTTTTTCTTTCGTTGCTTTTGCTGTAGGAAGAACTAGTGCATTATAGGGTAACATCTAGAAAAGGCATTCACATGCTGCAAGGAAATTCTGACATGATTGTTTGCTCTTCCATGAAATTGAACACAGTGCTTAATCTAGAAGCATAGAATCAGTCAGAGTTGGAAGACACCACAAGGATCATCTAGTTCCAACCCCCCTGCCATGGACAGGGATGCCCTACTCTAGAGCAAGCTGCCCACAGCCTCGTCCAGCCTGGTCTTAAACACCTCCAGGCACGGGGCCTCAACCACCTCCCTGGGCAGCCCAGTCCAGGCTCTCACCACTCTCACGTTGAAAAACTTCCTTCTCACATCCAGACTGAACCTACCCATCTCCAGCTTTCCTCCATTCCCCCTAGTCCTGTCACTCCCTGAGAGCCTAAAAAGTCCCTTCCCATCTTTTTTGTAGGCCCCCTTCAGATACTGGAAGGCCACAAGAAGGTCACCTGGGAGCCTTCTCTTCTCCAGACTGAACAACCCCAACTCTTTCAGTCTGTCCTCATAGCAGAGCTGCTCCAACCCTCTTCTCATCCTTGTGGCCCTTCTCTGGACACACTCCAGCATCTCCACATCCCTCTTGTAATAGGGGCTCCAGAACTGGATGCACTTTTGGATTTTCAGTAGAATAGAATAAAATATTTAAGAAAAGCCTAGCAGCCTTGCTTGAGTGCTTTGATTTAGGTAATGTAAAAAAGAAAATACTTCTTGAAAACAATATGATGTAGATTCAAGGTAGTAGGTTGTTTAGTTGTTTGTTTTTTTTTTTTAACCAGTTGAAACTAAAATAGCTTTATTAATATCTCAAAATTGACATGAACTAAATTAAACCCCCCCCTTTGGTTAGTTTTCCCCTGTGTAGAATTTTTGCCAACTAAACAATCTTCCACAAATCTTTTAAATGCTGTGAATTGGTTGTGGCAATTAATGAGGCAGGGATTATAAAATACATAGTTAATTTTATTTCCAGAAAGCCCCACCCACAGCTATATGCAAATTAGTTAAATTTTGGGTTCTAATTTGGTTGGGAAAATCTTCACAAGGATGCTTATTGGCAATATAATAATTGAGAAAAAACAGGAAAGTTGGAAAAGGTTTGGCCACAAAATGGCTTTGCCTCACTTACAAATAGGCAGCCTGGAGCCCTAGGGAAAGTCTGTGCTGCTTACTGCGGTGGAGTAGAAATGTCAAGATAGTCCCTGGCTCCTTTGTGGCAGTGTTGGAACTGCTCAGCTGTTGAGAGGCTTCTAGACCTTCCCAGGGTGCTGGGAAAGAGGCAGAGGATCTCTGACCTGGTCCTCGTTCCTCTTGGCACGGAGGTTTGCAGAGGTGCAGGCAGCATCTCTTGCAGATGTGCAGAGAGCACAGTGTGGGTGGCACTTCCTGCCATGTCACGAGGCACTTAAATGCCTTCTCCTGGGAAACTTGAGGCACTTAAGTTTCCAGATAGTTCAAGCCCAAAACATCAGGCCTCCGCTGGTCTGAAGCAGGGGCAGAGCAGAACATGCTGTCCAAGAGCAGTGAGGCAGAAGCAGCACAACTGCTTGCAGCTTAGCTCAGTTTATATTCTTTGCCTGAGTGCAAAGGCTCCTTTGGCCACAGAGAGTCACCAATCACAATGGCATCTGCAAAACTGACCATATTAGGTGACCCCAGGGCTTGCTCACCCTTATTTGGGCAAGACACCAACAAGTACCTAAACACCTGTGGGTACCTGTTTATCTCTTTGGGAGGGGATATAATGGCCCAAGCCTTTTTTTCCCTGCTTCCCCCATCAGCAGAAGGATGAGGCAAGCCAGGACTTACAATAGGCCTGTTGGCCTGCCAGGGCATGCTGTTGAAACTTTTTGTTGGCAATGTTACAACAAGTGTTGTTGCTTACTAGATTGTATATGGACTATTATCCAAGACTGGGCAGTTAACTATCAGTGGCCTCTCAAGAAGCAGTGGGATCCTTGTTTTGCAGTTTAACTGCCTACGTTTGCAAGCACAAGTGAGAACAGTTCTTTTGAAATAGAGTTGGAGTTTCAGAGTCACTCGAACTTCAGTGGAGGTTTTGCTTCTTTTTCTTTGCAGGAACATAATGAAGTGAACAGTTTACCAGCTCATCATAGTGCACATGAGCCCATTTGCAAATGTGGTGATCTAGATGTCATCTTCAACTACAAAGCCTCGAGTCAAAAGCTAGTAGTTACTGTCTTGGAGGCCAGGGATATCCCAGACAAAGACCGTAGTGGTGTGAACACCTGGCAAGTGCATGCAGTACTGATGCCTAGCAAGAAACAGAGGGGTAAAACAAGTGTTCAGAGAGGACCCATCCCCATGTTCAAAGATCAAATTACCTTCAGTAAGCTGGAGCCAGAGGAGTTCAGCAGCCATGCCATTCGTTTCCGCCTCTATGCAGTGCATAAGATGATTGGAGAGAAGATGATGGGAGAGCAATTTTTCTACCTAAGCAACATCAGCCAGGAAGAGGAAGTGAAGTTGACACTGGTCTTGGAGCCAAGAAGTAACTTGAGTGTAAGTTTGATGAAAGAAATATGGAGTCCATAAAAATTGTTGATGTGGTGAATGGGAAGCAGCTGCACCTGGTGTCTTTCATTCAGGGCTGTTAGGATACAACTGGTGGATCTATCCTGCTGTCACTTAAAATGTTATCAGTAAGGGGAAGCATGGGGCATGTCTTCCATACACAAAGCTGAGCCTAATTAACAAGCTCACACACTGTCATGTACATCTACAGAAGTCATTGAATGCTGTGCCATGCAGAAATAGTAAGTTGATCCTGGAGCCACCAAGGCTATTTATACCTTAAGTTGAACAAGGACAGTAGTTCTTGTTCACCCGTGCTACTGCCAGTGCAAGAGCTGTGTCATCTGGCACTAGCTGTTAGCTTATGGATCTCTGTGTTGTGCATTTTCTGTATTACCAGAAGTGCTTAGTAATGCTGCTTTTCATGGCAGATGGAAGTGGAGAGGTGGATCATGTGAGGAGGAGCTGGCTGTACTGCTTCGTAGCTTTCCGTGCACATCACAGTTGTATCCAGCTCTGGCTATGCCAATCAAATCATGTAGTTGAGCTCTGTCATGATTCTTTCTCTACAAAAAGCTCAGTGAGAGGCTGTGCACAAGCAATGAATAAAACATGATGCTCTTTGTGAAGAGGGGGTAGAGAGAGCATCATGCTAGCAAGAAGAGAAAGTAAGAAAATACATAGCATGTGGGCAAAAAAACCCCAAACTGCAAAATGTATTCCACCCAAAAGTCATTGTCAAGGAGACTTACTGTGTATTTGATGTAGTAGGATGTGTGCTTATCTCAGAGGCTTTGATTTACACTGGTGATAACACATTGTGCAGAGTTCCTCATCTTTACAGAGAAAGTTCAGAGATGTGTGTTTGTGAAAGTGATGCTCTGCCTCCTCTGGTGCCCCATCGTAATTCCTTCTCAGTCATTGTCATTTCTTGAGCGAGCTCTCACTAACTAAGGCTAGAAGGTATAAATTAAGGGGAGGGCGGTGGTGAACATCCTGCTGAAACCTTTCAGTGCTCTTTCCCTGCAGAGTGCAGACTCTCAGCTCAGTCTGTCAGCAATCTCTCACAGTGATAGCGCTTCTTCAACACAGTCCCTGTCGCATGGAGGGGTGCCAGAGCTGCTGGTGGGACTGTCGTACAATGCCACTACAGGGCGGCTGTCAGTGGAGATGATCAAAGGCAGTCACTTCCGAAACCTCGCAATTAATAGGCCACCTGGTAAGTACTTTTGCTGCTATTCAATAAGCCCATGGAGCCAAAATTAGCTGTTAGTTTGTTTGTTTGTTTCTTCTTTAAGTTATTTGATGATGTCATTTCTGAGCTGGGTTTTCTTGTGGAGTTACTGACTGAAAATTCAAACCGGTGTTTCAATTACTTCTGCTGGGCACTTTTATGGTGTCATTGGAAGCAATCATAGGGAGATGATTGGAGCCCCCATTACAAGAATACATAGAGTCCTGTGTGACATCAAGAAGGATGTGGAGATGCTGGAGCGTGTCCAGAGAAGGGCCACAAGGATGCTCAGAGGGCTGGAGCAGCTCTGCTGTGAGGACAGACCGAAAGAGCCACCTGTTTTCAATCTGGAGAAGAGGAGGCTCCCAGGTGACCTTCTTGTGGCCTTCCAGTATCTGAAGGGGGCCTACAAAAACATTGGGGAGGTACTTTTTAGGCTATCAGGGAGTGACAGGACTGGGGGGAATGGAACAAAGCTGGAGGTGGGGAGATTCAGAGTGGACTTGAGGAGGAAGTTGTTGAGCGTGAGAGTGGTGAGAGCCTGGAATGGGTTTCCCAGGTAGGTGGTTGAGGTCCCATCCCTGGAGGTGTTTAAGGCCAGGCTGCATGAGGCTGTGGGCAGCCTGATTTAAGATAGGGTGTCCCTGTCCATGGCAGGGGGGTTGGAACTAGATGATCCTTGTGGTGTCTTCCAACTCTGACTGATTCTATGCTTCTAAGACAACTGATGGGACAGTCAGACCTGAGTGTCTTCTTTTATTGCATATATCTTTACAGCATCTGATTGTGGCAAAAGTGCTATTGTACCCAGAGCAGAGAGTAGTTCTCAGCAGGTCTGTGACATGTGAGAAGGAGGCTCAGGGCAGACCTCATTGCTGTCTACAGCTACCTGAGGAGAGGCTGTAGCCAGGTGGGGGTTGGTCTCTTCTGCCAGGCAACCAGCAATAGAACAAGGGGACACAGTCTCAAGTTGTGCTGGGGGAGGTCTAGGCTGGATGTTAGGAGGAAGTTCTTGCAAGAGAGAGTGATTGGCATTGGAATGGGCTGCCCAGGGAGGTGGTGGAGTCACTGTCCCTGGAGGTGTTCAAGCAAAGCCTGGCTGAGGCACTTAGTGCCATGGTCTGGTTGATTGAATAGGGCTGGGTGCTAGGTTGGGCTGGATGATCTTGGAGGTCTCTTCCAACCTGGTTGATTCTATGATTCTTTGGTTCTAGTTAGTGCTTGAGCTGTGCTTAGTCCTTGAGATGGATAGTGGGTGGCTGGTGCTAATGCCCACACAATAGATGAGATCATACTGCCTTAGTCTACAATGTTACCTGCTTTGCTGCCAGGGTGCCTCATCCAAGGGTTGAATGGCACTGCTCTCTTTATTTCATGTTGTCCTTTTGCCTCCTGTCCGAAACCAGCAGCTAATGACAAAGAGTAGTAACACATTTGTTTGTTGTGTTTGATTTTTGTGGTTTGGTTGCTTGATTGTCAATGGGAACAAGCTTTAACAGTTCCTTGCACTCACAGAATTTACATCCTATCTGCAGTTTGCAAAAATGCCAAGATTGCTTTTGCAAGAGGCTGTGCTCTTTAGCCCAGAGGCAGCAAAATAATTTGGTATGATTTCAGTATATAGATGTGAAAACTTGGATTTCTGCTAAACTGTTCTTCAGTGTAGCCTGTGTCATCAGTCAGTCCCTCAGGAATTAAGAGCAAGTCTATGCAACAGTAAAAGACATGAACCCAGTTTCAGTAGCCCTAGCTAGCTTTGCATTAGCTGTGGCAGCACAAGTCTCCAATGTGAGCTACTTGAAGACATGTTCTTGTTTGTACATGCTTTGTTACCAAGTGCAGTGTCCTGCATCTGGGTCGCGGCAATCCCAAGCACAAATCCAGGCTGGGCAGTGAGTGGCTGAAGAGCAGCCCTGAGGAGAGGGACTTGGGGGTGCTGGTGGACGAGAAGCTCAACAGGAGCCAGCAGTGTGCACTTGAAGCCCAGAAAGCCAACCAGACACTAGACTGTTTCAGGAAAAGTGTGGCCAGCAGGTGGAAGGAGATGATTCTCCTCCTCTACTCCACACTGGTGAGACCCCACCTGGAGTACTGTATCCAGTTCTGGAGCCCCTATGACAAGAGGGATGTGGAGATGCTGGAGTGTGTCCAGAGAAGGGCCACGAGGATGCTCAGAGGGCTGGAGCAGCTCTGCTGTGAGGACAGACTGAAAGAGTTGGGGCTGTTGAGGCTGCCAGGTGTGACCTTCTTGTGGCCTTCCAGTATCTGAAGGGGGCCTACAAAAAAGATGGGGAGGGTGTAGCCAGGTGGGGGTTGGTCTCTTCTGCCAGACAACCAGCAATAGAACAAGGGGACACAGTCTCAAGTTGTGCTGGGGGAGGTCTAGGCTGGATGTTAGGAGGAAGTTGTTGGCAGAGAGAGTGATTGGCATTGGAATGGGCTGCCCAGGGAGGTGGTGGAGTCACCGTTCCCTGAAGGTGTTCAAGCAAAGCCTGGCTGAGGCACTTAGTGCCATGGTCTGGTTGATTGGCTAGGGCTGGGTGCTAGGTTTAATGGATGATCTTGGAGGTCTCTTCCAACCTGGTTGATTCTATGATTAAATCTGAGAAGCATTTAGTGTTTGGTGATGAGATAAGAACAGGAATTTTATGTAAAGAAAAAAATGGCATTTCTTTATGGAGTTTCAATTTTAAATTCTGCCCAAATTTTCCATGTCTGTGTTTGTAGGAGCTTCACATAAAATGAGTTAAATAGGTTTGATAAAACAGCCAAAGTTTTCTGCCATCTGAACTAATAGTCCTGACATTTGTTCCTTCACTGTTCTTCTGGTTTTGCTGTTAAGAGTTGTTTCTTTGCATTGTTTCTGTATCCAGATCAGCTTTAGCAATGTCAGACCAGTATCTCTCAGTGTTAGGGCAGCTATTAGGTGAAGCATAGAAATTCATAAGTGATTATAGGCAAATTTGAACCTGCTTCTTTTGTTCCACAGTCTGCTGCTTTTGTTCCAAGTCAGACTGTTTCTTCTGCGTTCTGCATTGTTCTTCTGCGCCTATAAAGTTCCCAGTAGTGTAGTGAGAAATGGAAAATCCAGTGAAGCAGAAATGAAAACAAGTTAAAAAGAAGGAATAAAACCAGTGCTCGTCTCAGATGCTGGAGCAGCATTTCACTGATAACTCCTGCAGGCACCGCCGAGGAGTGCTGTGAGGTCCAATCGTTACTGCCTGAGACACGCCGGTGGCTGAGCGAGATGTTTGATAAGTCTTTCACCAGGTGAAAACTCAAACTGTTCCCTGCCTTTCTGGAGGGTGAGCAAATAGCTCTTGTGTTTTCTCAAATATGTCCTAGCTGTGGTTCTGTTGTTTGAAGCTCAGAGGGAGTGATTTATTTCTTCAGAGTATCCTGGGGATTTCAGATGTAATAGCGCTTCGGGACACTCAAATACCAAGTCCAAAATGCTATTGAGGGCAGCCATTTATGGTAAAACTGAGAGAAGTCAACAGGGAGAATCCATCTCCATTTCCAGCCCTGCATGTGCAGAGCCTGTGCAGTGCCCATATGTGGTCCCGTCGCAATAGCTTTCATATTGGCTGCTGTTGCTAGCTGCAGCTGTGGGGAATGGCAAGAGAGTCTTGCACAATAGCAAATTCTCCAGCTGGGCTTTTTGCCCACTTTGACCTTCTTCTGTGCCACCTGGGGTCCTACACTGATGAGATCAGCATCTCCTGCAGCGTATGTGCCCCTTCCTTCTCATCCTTGTGCAGATTTCACTGTGTGCAGAAAAGAATAAAATAGAATAGAATCAACCAGGTTGGAAGTGACCTCCAAGATCATCCAGTCCAGCCTATTGCCCAGCCCTATCCAGTCAACTAGACCATGGCACCAAGTGCCTCATCCAGTCTTTTCCTGAACACCTCCAGGGATGGTGACTCCACCGCCTCCCTGGGCAGCCCATTCCAATGCCAATCACTCTCTCTGTGAAGAACTTCCTCCTAACATCCAGCCTATACTTCCCCCAGCACAACTCGAGACTGTGTCCCCTTGTCCTGTTGCTGGTTGTCTGGGAGAAGAGACCAACCCCCACCTGGCTACAACCTCCCTTCAGGTAGTTGTAGACAGCAATGAGGTCTGCCCTGAGCCTCCTCTTCTCCAGGCTGCACACCCCCAGCTCCCTCAGGCTCTCCTCATAGGGCTGTGTTCCAGGCCCCTCACCAGCCTTGTTGCTCTTCTCTGGACATGTTCCAGTACCTCAACAGAAGAAAGAACTGGATTGGAGCATTGGTAACTTTAGGTGTTAGAAACTGCAGAGGCTAAACCAGAGGGTCTTCTGGAGAAGGAAACCAGCAACAGGCAACTGTGATTGGCATTGGAATGGGCTGCCCAGGGAGGTGGTGGAGTCTCTGTCCCTGGAGGTGTTCAAGCAAAGCCTGGCTGAAGCACTTAGTGCCATGGTCTGGTTGGTTGGCCAGGGCTGGGTGTTAGGTTGGACTGGATGAGCCTGGAGGTCTCTTCCAACCTGGTTGATTCTATGATTCTATGAAAATCTGTGGATAGGAATATGACACAGGCTCTGCTCAGGTGCTTACAGATGTGATTCTAAGGAAAAGAAGATTGTGCATATCTTTATTTTTCCTGAGCACATATTCTCCTTTACTTAAACCTCCAAATAGAATACAGATAGTTAAACTGAGTCAGATAAAGATCAAAGTCTTTTGTGCTTCCATGGGTAATAAATAGGTTAGGAAACAGCTGGACTGCTTACAGAGACTTAATTCTTGCAGACAGTGTCTTCTCTTCAGGTCACACATGGGATTTAAGGACGTTTTGGTCAAGAAAAAATGTCTAGGTATTATTCTGGGGAACATGTTGAGTTATAGGCCTGATCTCACCATCCTTGATCACTCAAATATGTCCATAATCACTTGAAGCACTTAAGAGCACTCTGGAGTATGGCTGCAGCATCGAGCTGTAAATTACAAGTGTGTGCCAAAAAGCCTCATGCAGAAAAGCATCTATGTTTGTCAGCTGTGGACACCCTAGGTATTTTAGTGCTAATGGTTTGTGTGCTGTGCACCTCGGTCTCTCTGCTTCTCATGAAAATCATTAACTTGTGCTAGAGGTTCATATTTTGCTCTGTGGTATTTTATCTTCTTAGAACCAAACCCAGTGTGTTCATTTAAAGGATGGTTACTATAAAAAAAGTAACAAGAGGAGCCTACAGCACTGGCAGACACATCTTTAAAAATTTATAACCAGTTACATGCTCTGTGCATGATAGTACCACCTTGGGAGTGTAGAGATGGACCAGGAATCATTTGTGCTAGTCAGTGTATAAACACAGCAGAGAAATGATCTCTCACCACATGATGTTTAACCTTCATCAGCTGCTCTGCTGGGTGCAGCTTGCTCTCTCCTCTAATCCAGCCTTAGCTCTTTCCACTTAGACTCATAGAATCATAGAATGGTTTAGGTTGGAAGGGACCTCAAGGATCATCCAGCTCCAACCCCCTGCCATAGGCAGGGACACCTCCCACTAGAGCAGGTTGCTCAAGGCCTCATCCAGCCTGGCTTTAAACGCCTCCAGGGAGGAAGCATCCACAACCTCCCTGGGCAACCTGTGCCAGTGTCTTACCACCCTCACTGTAAAGAACTTCCTCCTAACATCCAGTCTAAATCTCCCCTCTTCCAGCTTAAACCCATTCCCCCTCGTCCTGACATTACTAGACCTTGTAAATAGTCCCTCCCCAGCCTTCCTGTAGGCTCCCTTCAGATACTGGAAAGCCACTCTAAGGTCTCCTCGAAGCCTTCTCTTCTCCAGGCTGCAGAGCCCCAACTCTCTCAGCCTGTCCTCATAGCAGAGCTGCTGCAGCCCTCTGATCATCTTCGTGGCTCTCCTCTGGACCCGCTCCAGCAGTTCCATGTCCTTCTTGTGTTGGGGGCTCCAGAACTGCACACAGTACTCCAGGTGGGGTCTGAGGAGAGCAGAGTAAAGGGGGAGAATCCCCTCCCTTGCCCTGCTGGCCACACTGCTCTTGCTGCAGCCCAGCACAGGGTTGCTGTCTGGGCTGCATGTGCACACTGCCGGCTCATGTTGAGCTTTTCGTCAACCCAGACCCCCAGGTCCTTCTCAGGGCTGCTCTCAGCCATTCACCACTCAGCCTGTATATTTGAGAAGGACTATTGTAAAGATATTCCCTTGCTTTTGTAAAGTCCTCCAGGCTTTTCAGCTGCTGCAGAATTAATCACTCTTAATAATTATATCCGTACATGATCGTTATTATACCAGAAGCATATTAACCCCATTAAACAAATACAATGGCGTTAATGTTGGGAGAGACAGGAGGGAGAGAACAAGGAGGCCTTCCAGTATCTGAAGGGGGCCTACAAGAAAGCTGGGGAGGGACTTTTTAGGCTCTCAGGTAGCAACAGGACTAAGGGGAATGGAGCAACACTGGAGGTGGGGAGATTCAGACTGGAGGTGAGGAGGAAGTTGTTGAGCATGAGAGTGGTGAGAGCCTGGAATGGGTTGCTCAGGAAGGTGGTTGAGGTTGCCCAGGGAAGTGGTTGAGGCCCCATCCCTGGAGTTGTTTAAGGCAAGGCTGGATGAGGCTGTGTGCAGCCTGATCTGGAGTAGGGTGCCCCTGTCCATGTCAGGGGGATTGGAACTAGATGATCCTTGTGGTCCTTTCCAACCCTGACTGATTCTGTGATTCTGTGACATCAAGATTTCTATTTGGAACAGGAGAAATTCTTGGAGTAAAGACTTGTTGGAAAAGCTGAGCTGCAGATAGTGCCAGAAAGTACAGAAGATGCTCTCATATTTAAATTAAGACCCTTATGTGATATTTGTTACTCTGGTATCATAGCAATTGAAAGCCATTAGTGGATTTTATTTTACCAGCTTATTTGTGAGGGAAGGAAAGTTATTATCCTTGTTTCATTCTTGGTGAACTAAGGATCAGGTTAATTTCTTTAACTACTCCCAGTGAGATCAGGAAGCTGAATGAAAGAATTAACTTTTAACCTGAATATCTTGCTCTGAATGGGGAACTTCTTGAGCTCCTAAAGTGTTGTAGTTCATGCTTCCATCTCATCAGTAATAGAAGGGGGGACCTGACCAGGGCTAGATGGAGCTGAATCAGTCCTCCAAAGAGTTTGGCTAAAAGAACATTAGAGGTGCTGGGCAGCTTCTTGCTGCTAGGTACTTGCCAGTCAGTCACAGTAAGCTTGTACAAGACCACCTCTCCTTCTGCATCTTTTTTGTTGCCCATTCTTGAATGTAGCTTGAATAAACTTACAGTAAGGTCAGCTGAGAAAGTTTTATTTGGGGTAGTAAGGATGAGGCCAGATGCAGGGAGCCTCAGAAGGATATCTCCATAATGAGCAGCTGGGCAATGAGATGGGAGGTGAAGTGTAGATTAATGTCAGGTATTGCATGGGGGCAGAACTGGAATTCAGACTTAATCTGGGTGGACTCCGAGTTGTTTGGTTGTAAATTATTAGGCTTACAGTAAGTAGCTCTGGAAAATATCCACTCAAGCATCAGCAGAAGTAGTGAAAACAACAAATTCAACATCAGAAATACACAGAGGGCAAAATGAAAAAAAAAAAAAAAAATCTTTGAATGTAAATATATGGTCACCAGTGTGGTGAACTGTGAGAACAGCTCTGCTTCCCTCTGTTGCACAGGGTGACAGGGTGTTAGGGGTTGGAAGGGACCCAAGGAGATTGAGTCCAACCTCTCTGCCACAATCTAGACCAGATCACAGAGGAACACATCCAGACAGGCCTTGAAAGGCTCCAGAGAAGGAGACTCCATGACCTCTCTGGGGAGCCTGTGCCAGTGCTCTGTGACCCTTGCGGTAAAGAAGTTCCCCCTTGTGTTGAGGTGGAACCTCCTGTGCTGCAACTTACACCCACTGCTCCTTGTCCTATCCCAGGGAACAGTGAGTAGAGCCTGTCCCCTTGCTCCTGACCAGCCCTCAGGTGTTTATAAACATTTATTAAATCCTCTCTAAGTCTTCTCTTCTCCAGACTAAACAGCCCCAGGTCCCTCAGCCTCTCCTCATCAGCCATGCCCTCCAGTCGCACTAATCATCCTCGTAGCCCTCTGCTGGACCCTCTCCAGCAGATCCCTGTCCCTCTTACATTGGGGAGCCCAAAACTGCATGCAGTATTCAAGATGAGGTCTCAGCAGGGCAGAGTAGAGGGGGAGGAGAACCTCCCTTGATCTGCTGGACACACTCTTCCTAATACACCCCAGGATCCCATTGGCCTTCTTGGCCACAAGGGCACATTGCTGTGCCATGGCTAACTTGTTATCCACCAGGACCCCCAGGTCCCTCTCCACAGGGCTGCTCTCCAGCAGATCACCTCCCAGCCTGTACTGGTGCAGTTTATTATTCCTCCCCAGCTGCAGGACTGTGCACTTGTCCTTGTGGAACCTCATTTGGTTCCTCTGTGCCCAGCTCTCAGTCTGTCCAGGTCTCACTGGATTGCCGCACAGCCTTCAGCTGTAGAATCATAGAATCAACCAAGCTCGTCCAGTCCAACCTCGCACCCAGCCCTATCCAGTCAACCAGACCATGGCACTAAGTGCCTGATCCAGTCTTTTCTTGAACACCTCCAGGGCTGGTGACTCCACCACCTCCCTGGGCAGCCCATTCCATTCAGGGCCAGAAGCAGTACCTCTTCAGGGCTGGAGAGTGCTGTGAGATGGAAAGCTGGCTTCATAGCCCAACACATGTCCCATACGAGAGACGGCATTTAAAAATGGAGAGGACATGGGATGTTGTGGCAGCAGAGGAGGATCACCAAGGAGCTGAGCTCAAAGATTCTTTGGAGGAGAGTCAGAGAGACCTTCAGCCTGATCTAGGGTAGGGTGTCTCTGCCTTTGGTAGAGAGATTTGGAACTAAATGATCCTTGTGGTCCCTTCCAACCCTGACTCATTCTATGATTCCCAATAATCCTGACTTGTTTCTGCCCCTCTGCAGCCTGCTTCCTTGCAAGTCTCTCCCCTCAGGCCAAGTGATGGAGCAGTGCACACCTTTCTGCTGCATTTTAAATTAAAGGCATCACTGCTCTTTGCTCCCCTGACTCACATGTCATGAAGGTTTCCAGATCTCAGCTGCTGTCTCGTGTGACAGCTGCCAGCCATGGCAGAGGGGCCAGGAGCAGAGACTTGGTGGAATGGAGGAAGAAATATTGGCTCCTCAGCAGCATAGTAGGTGGCTCTTGGCTCTCTGGCCTAATTCAGACTTTCATAATGTGAAGTTGGGAACAAAAATTCAGGGGCCTGATTCTTCTTCCTGCTCTTCTCCTGATCCATCTGCAATGAGCTAGGGTTGGAGTATTTGTGCCCCACTGCTGGTTTAGTGGGGAGATAAAGCCACGACTAATGGAGTAACAGCCTTCTGGGTCTCGAACTGAGACCTTGCATTGAGCTGCACTGCACAGAGTCAAGTTTTAGGGCTGCCCTGCGATGAAATGCTGCCATTTATTATGTAGGCTTGTAGCGTGGGCATGCCAGCTGGGTGAAATTAAGCTCTAGGCCCAAGGCTCTGTTTTACTGCAGATGTTATTAGTCTGGATTGCAGCATGCTGACACAGTTATGCTGCTTTTGGAAATGAGATAGCTTGCCTGGAGTGTGGTGGGAAAGTCCATACGGCACTGGCTTGTACCCTGCAGCCTGCAGACCCAAGGGGTCAGGAGCCTTTGGTTGTTTGTTTCCTTTCTGGATAGAAATTCAAGCAGGGGGTTAGACACTTTGGTATTTGCACTGCTTTTGTCTCTGGGTCAGCTTTATTAACAGTGTTGGAGGTTAGGGGAAATGAAAGCAGTGCACACAGTGGTCCCTGCTCCAAAAAGAGGAAGGTATATAAATTATAGTTGATTATTCCCCTGGGTTGTCATTATCAGTTAGCTCCCTTAGAAGGATGATGACAGAAATGGGTCATTAGCAGAATCGCAGATAAGCTGATTGCCTTTGCAGATGAGCTCTCAAGAGGTGTTTTATGGTTGGGGCAGTGCTGATGGAGGCAGAACAGCCTGCACGAGAAGAGGTTTGGGCAAACCTCTGGTGTAAGATTATGCAACTCCAGCCCAAAATGTGTCTGGCTTCTTGCAGCGTTCCTTGATTTAGTGCTTTTCACTCTGGTATTAAATGCAGAGGTGTCGATGTTTTATGTGTACGTGAATGTGGTTCCAATCACTCACGCCAGAGGTGAAAGATGAGCTTAGAGTAAAAATGATATGCAGAATTTTTTCATTCCAAAGCTTATGTGGAGAAGAGAGCCTGGTGGATGCAGTGCTACAATTGGTTTGGGCAAAAGTAGACTTTGTTCTTGCTTTTTCACAGGCTTTTCTGTAGCTGTGGGCGAGATGCAGTCTCAGACACTCCCAGATATTAAGTCTTGCTCTTCATGTCAGTGAGATGGGTGCCTAAATGGAAGGTGAGCACTTAGGCATTGTAAAGAATTCAGGCCTTAATCTCACTTCTGCCTTTGTGCTTGACAGAGATGGCGTGAAAGTAAATACACTGAAGGGCGCAGAGTGCTGAGATACCACAGTAATGAGGCCATTACTGAATCTGGGCATGTAATTAGATGAAAAATGTTTGGCTTCACAGTGAATAGATGCTCTCACACATACATTCCTCAGTAAATGTTCAAGTTCGTCCTTGCTGTAGTCCCACTAATTTCACCGTCTGTCCAGGGATGGATTTTCATTGGCAAAGCCAGCTGGAGGGCAGAGCTTTACATATTGAAGGACCAGACTGGACCACAAGGGGAACTAGGAAGTGTTTCTTGATGAGGCACTTCAAAAGATGTGCAAGAAGCACGATGCAGTAAGGGCAAATCCTAAAGTGTAGTTAGTGAAGCAAAATAACAGCCTAGCCTCATACATATCAGATCTGCAAAGCAAAATTCAGAGCCTAAATATATTCTCCACACCTACTCTTTTATTTCTGTTCAGGCAAGCTTGATTCTTTTGGCTGGTAAAATACAGCCAGTGGAAGTAATTTGAGAAGCATTAGCAGCCTGATTTAGTTGGGACTTGCATTGGTTTTGTGCCTGTGTTTACATGAGGATGAACAGGGCTTCTGGTATTAGCCTTGCTCTGAGCATAGTCTCCTTCCAGCCTGCATGTTCTCTCTTGATCCATATGATACATGCCTCACTCAAAGATGTGACATCCTAGAGTTTATGTCTACAAGAAGCCAATCCATTCATTGCGGTCAGGGATGTGACATCCTAGAGCTTAAGTCTACAAGAAGCCAATCCATTCATTGTAGTCAGGGATGTGACATCCTAGAGTTTATGTCTACAAGAAGCCAATCCATTCATTGTCTGGAAAATTAACTGGGACATCCTGAAACAACATCCTTGGAGGTGTTTTAGCTTTGCCATTCACTTTGGTGTTAAAACCTAATTAATCTCTAATGGTAGCGTTGTCTATTAGATCGCTGCTGAGTTATGCCATGTGCTGCTTTGGCAACATCAGTAGTAAATTAGTTGACTCCTTTGGGGACTGCTTGAGTTTGCCTGTGTGTGGGTGTGATGAATCCCATGAGCAACCAAAACTGGCAGCAGTCAGAAGGAAGGATGATAGGAAGGTTTACTGAGAGGAAAATCTAGAACTTAATCCTCTCCCTGTCTTCTTGAAAGAGATACAGTCGTGTGTGGGTGACCTTTCCCTCAAGTACCATGGGAAGATAAGTTAAAAAATTACTTTGTCTGCTCTTAGTTCTGTTGCACACTGACATCTCCAGGTGGGATGGCAGTGAAGGGTGTTTGCAGCAGTGCTTGGCTGTATACTGCTTCTCCATTCTGCCCATCGCCTGCCTTAGTGCCTGAAGAAACCCTCCCCAGAGCTGCCAAGGGATGCAGGGGCAGGATTTTTCCTGATCCACGCCCCAGCTCTGCCTTTGTTGACCATTCAAAGCCCCTGCGGTGATCCCAATCAAATGCCCTCAGCAAAGCAGTTCTCAGAGGGTACTGAGGAAGCTCCTATTACAAGAGGGATGTGGAGATGCTGGAGTGTGTCCAGAGAAGGGCCACGAGGATGCTCAGAGGGCTGCAGCACCTCTGCTGTGAGGACAGACTGAAAGAGGTGGGGCTGTTCAGTCTGCAGAAGAGCAGACTGTGAGGTGACCTTCTTGTGTCCTTCCAGTATCTGAAGGGGGCCTACAAAAAAGCTGGGGAGGGACTTTTGAGGCTCTCAGGGAATGACAGGACTGGGGGGAATGGAGCAAAGCTGGAGGTGGGGAGATTCAGACTGGCTGTGAGGAGGAAGTTGTTGAGCATGAGAGTGGTGAGAGGCTGGAATGGGTTGCCCAGGGAGGTGGTTGAGGCCCCATGGCTGGAGGTGTTTAAGGCCAGGCTGGCTGAGGCTGTGGCCAGCCTGCTCTAGGGTAGGGTGTCCCTGCCCATGGCAGGGGAGTTGGAACTGGATGATCCTTGTGGTCCCTTCCAACCCTGACTGTTTCTGTGATTCTAAAGCAATACAACAACACACATCTAGAGAAAAAATTAGGAACAAATAGAGCAAATAGGTCTTATCTTCATGAATTCCTAGGTGTCAGCACTCACCTCTCTGGTATCTAGGCAGAAATGAGCCCTTTCAGCCTTCTGTCTGCAAACATAATTGATTTGGGAAATGCACAGAAACTGTGCAGAAAATGTAAGGTTTTGATTGGAAGGAAAGGAAAAATGTAAAACCCAAACAGAGGATTGTACTAATGATCTGCTTGTTTACCTTTGAAAATCAGCCTGGTTGAATGTTTTTGTTGTATTTGAAATTTCCTCCTCTCTTAAAACAATAAAAGAGTGAGTACAGTAAAAAAATTCCATCAAGCTCCTACTCCCCACTTGTTTCCAGGGAGTTCCCTACAGCCTGAAACCAGCAGTCAGGACTTCAGCGTGAGGAATGGTTCAGTGCACATTATCACAGAATTAACCAAGTTGGAAAAGACCTCTAGGATCACTGAGTCCAACCTATCACCTAACCCTTCTAATTAACTAAACCATGGCACTAAGTGCCTCATCCAGCCTCCTTTCAAACACCTCCAGGGATGGTGACTCCACCACCTCTCCGGGCAGCCCATTCCAATGTGCAATCACTCTTTCCATGTAGAACTTGATCCTAAAGGCCAGCCTAAACCTGTCCTGGCACAGTTTGAGACTGTGTCCTCTTTTGGTCTGTAAGTGCACAGTAAAGTGACATCTCTACAACTACTGCAAGAGATTGTGTGTGGTTGTTATCTTGCATGGTTTCACATTGAGTTGAGCTGGAAGAGAGAGTGAGGATGGTTGGGTTTTTCGTTTCTGATGCATTTGAAACTGTTGAAGATGTTAGTCCTTCAGCATCACCAACATTAAACATTACTGTGGGAATTAGTCCACCTCTTGATAAAGCAGATCACAGAATGTCAGGGGCTGGAAGTGACCTCAAAAGCTCATGCAGTCCAACTCCCTTGCCAGATCAGGATCACCTAGAGCAGATCACACAAGAACGCATCCAGGTGGGTCTTGAATATCTCCAGAGAGGGATACTCCACACCTGCCCTGGGCAGCCTGTTCCAGGGTTCTGTCACCCTCACAGGGAAAAAACATCCTCCTCATGTTTAAATGAAACTTCCTATGCTTCAGTTTCCACTCATTGCCCCTTGCCTTGTCATCAGGCATCACCAAGCAGAGCCTGGCTCCATCCTCCTGGCACTCACCCTTTAGATATTTATAAACACTGATGAGGTCACCTCTCAGTCTCCTCTTCTCCAAGCAGCAGAGCTCCAGCTCCCTCAGTCTCTCCTCATAAGAGAGGTGTTCTAGTCCCTTAATCATCTTTCTTTCTTTCTTAATCATCTCTCTCTCTCAGATACAATTGGGAGACTATCTCATGTCAAGGCTCTGCATTTCTGTCTAGTGAGTAGGTCTCTGTTGGCAAGATCTACTTCACCTCCAGTGTTACAGCAGGAGCCAAGCCGGCACCCCCCGCTAACGGTGGGATTGAACTTTCCCTGCAGTAACTCAATAGCTGTACAGCTGTGCAGGCTCACAATTTGCTCCTTAATTGTCAGTCTCCTGACAGCTTTTCCAGTGGAACAGTTTGAGAGGAGTAGAAAGCCCTGCTTTGGAGACACACACAAGTGTTTTCACACCTGAAGTGTAATTTCACACCTTGTGTTGCTCAGTGGAGAAGTGCGTAAAATAGCACATCAAAAGGGAACAGAAGAGGATAGACATGCTGCAGACAAGAGGTGCAGGCTTCTTATTTATTTCCTATCTTCAGCATATCCTGAAATAATATTCACTTAGAATCATAGAATGGTTGAGGTTGGAAGGGACCTCAAGGATCATCCAGCTCCAACCCCCTGCCATAGGCAGGGACACCTCCCACTGGAGCAGGTTGCTCAAGGCCTCATCCAGCCTGGCCTTAAACACCTCCAGGGAGGAAGCATCCACAACCTCCCTGGGCAACCTGTTCCAGTGTCTCACCACCCTCACTGTAAAGAACTTCCTCCTAATGTCCAGTCTAAATCTCCCCTCTTCCAGTTTAAACCCATTACCCCTTGTCCTGACATTACTAGACCTTGTCAATAGTCCATCTCCAGCCTTCCTGTAGGCTCCCTTCAGATACTGCAAAGCCACTCTAAGGTCTCCTCGAAGCCTTCTCTTCTCCAGGCTGCAGAGCCCCAACTCTCTCAGCCTGTCCTCATAGCAGAGCTGCTGCAGCCCTCTGAGCATCTTCGTGGCTCTCCTCTGGACTCGCTCCAGCAGTTCCATGTCCTTCTTGTGTTGGGGGCTCCAGAACTGCACACAGTACTGCAGGTGGGGTCTGACGAGAGCAGAGTAAAGGGGGAGAATCCCCTCCCTTGCCCTGCTGCCCACACTGCTCTTGATGCAGCCCAGCACAGGGTTGGCTGTCTGGGCTGCATGTGCACACTTGCAGAAACTCAGGCACACATTACAAAGAGGTTAGGAGGGGACTTTTCCAGCCAAGTGATCTGTTACCCTTACATGCAGATTGAGCTGAAAACTTACACTGAGCTGGATCTACAGAGCGTTGGAACCACAGGGCTCTTCCTGAGACCTCATATTAGCAACTGCCTAACAGATGGGAGGCAATAAAGGAGGCAGAAAGAATTTTAAGGGTGGATTTACAGGAACGCTGACGTAGACCATCCCTTCCTTCTATCTACTGAGCATTTTTACTCCTTGTATTGACATAAATAGCAAATAAAATTGACCTTGAGTCCACCAAAACGCTAAGATGAGAATTTGGAAGAAGCCTTGCAACTATCATGTGAGATCAAACCATTTCAACATTTCTGCATGTTCCTTTCCCTCTTTTACAAGGCCTTTTGTTTTCTTTCTCATGTAGTTGCTCATAGAAGCATTCTTCTAAAGGAGGACTGGATGAGGCTCTTAGTGCCATGGTCTAGATGTCTGGATAGGGCTGGGTGCTAGGCTGGACTGGATGATCTTGGAGGTCTCTTCCAACCTGGTTGATTCTATGATTCTATGTTGCAAAGATTTCTGCAGGGCATCCATGCAGGCTCCTTGCAAGTGGTAGAGTGGTGGAGTCACCAGCCCTGGAGGTGTTCAAGAAAAGATTGGATGAGGCACTTAGTGCCATGGTGTAGTTGACTGGATAGGGCTGGGTGCTAGGTTGGACTGGATGATCTTGGTAGTTTCTTCTAACCTGGTTGATTCTATGGTTCTATGAGGGTGGTGTAGTGCAGACAAGGGAAGCCCTGGTAAGACAGCCCCAGTGAAGCTTGATTGTGAGGGAGAAGTGAAGGTGGGAGATGCACTTTGGGTTGGACTTGATGATCTGTGAGGTCTCTTCCAACCTTGGTGATACTGTGATACTGTGATACTTTTGATATGGAGAATCCATAGAGATGCTGATAGTTTTGGTTAGTCTTAGACAGGTTGCTAGGCTTGGGAACCAAATTTCCTTGCTCTTCCCTAGAGACTAGTGCTGAAACACACATCTATTTCCTTCTTTTTTTTCTCCTTAGATGAATATGAAGGAACCCAAGAGGTGTTTTCACCTGCTGCTTCTCATCCTGTGAATTTTACTAAGGGGAGCAGTCCAGTCCTCATCTGTTAATCATTGCAGACAAGATGGCTGTACTGGAGTTGTTAGGGGTGCTTTTTGAGAGTTTGAGGCTTTCATTTAGTCTGTCACTTATGCCAAACATTCTTTCCCTTTTTGTTCTAGATACCTATGGAAAGCTCTGCCTGCTCGACTCTGTGGGCCAAGAGATATCTCGCTGCAAGACCTCCATCCGTCGAGGACAGCCCAACCCTGTCTACAAGGAAACTTTCATCTTCCAGGTTGCCCTCTTCCAGCTCTCTGATGTCACACTAATGATCTCCATATACAACAGACGCAGCATGAAGCGCAAGGAGATGGTCGGTTGGATTTCTATGGGTCAGAACAGCAGTGGAGAGGAAGAGCAAAGTCATTGGCAGGAAATGAAGGAATCAAAGGGGACACAGGTCTGCAGGTGGCACACGCTCCTGGAGTCCTAGAGGTTACCAGGTTACCAGCCTGCACAAAGGGGACACAGGTCTGCAGGTGGCACACGCTCCTGGAGTCCTAGAGGTTACCAGGTTACCAGCCTGCACAAAGGGGACACAGGTCTGCAGGTGGCACACGCTCCTGGAGTCCTAGAGGTTACCAGGTTACCAGCCTGCAGGTCCTGGGACTGTGGGCTGCCTTTCCTTGTTCTCAGTTAGTTAGAAATCAGCTATCCCATAGCAAGTGTCATGCTCTGGCATGTCACATGCACTTTAACCTGACTTTACAAGTGTCAAGGTGGCAAGGCCTAGAAAGCATGCTTAGTTCTTGTCTTTCCAAGTCATCCTGCATTAACACAAGGGAGAAGCAATGGCAACATCTACAAGGTCCTTTTCTTGGTCACTGTCTTGCTCTTTTTGCCATAAGTTTAATCAATCACAGACTGATTTTTATGCTGTTTTCTTCTGGGGCAAATTCTCTCCCCCTTCCTCTTTATATTGCATGCATGCAGATTGCATTCTCCCTCTCTTATTATCCTGTTTCTGAGTCCTGGAAGTAAGCTTTTGATACCACTGTAAACTGGATGATACATTTTTCAGGCAGCATGGGGAAGCACCCTTGAATTCTCTGTCAACTTCTAAGTGCCTAGACACTACTCCTGTTCTCTCCTACTAACAATTGCTATTAGGACTAAACACTACTGGTGTTTTTAATTAGAGGTATCCTTTGCACTTGTTATCCTGCCTTGCCATTGCAGCCTGCATGGCAGATAGCGAGCATCCGTTCCACGTTGCAAGTACACAATGAATGTTTAGAAGCTTGCTGGAAGTTCATGGTTTCTGTCATCATGAATACCAAAAAGGATCAGAACAGGCTGCACCTTTGTGCCTGAATCACTCTTTTCTGCATTGTCATTTTGCTCGTGTGTAACTTTTTTCTTTGGGGCAAGGCTCATTCAGAAAAGCATTTCTGTGAGCATTACACAGGCAGGCTTTCATTTAACATTCAGTTAAACACAACTCAGTTTGCTGAGGGCTCTTCTTCAAATGTGCTGTCTTCTTGGGGTCTGAAAGGGGACAGGTTTTGACAGACTGAGCTGTAGGAAATGCCAGACCATGTCACCTCATCTTCAGGGCAAGCTCTCCTGCAGGCAAGGACTAGGATCTGGGGGATCCTCGTCAAAGGGCTGCTGGCTCTGCTGAACTAACACCAGAGAAAAGCATTGCACTTCCTGCCTCTAACTGAAACCAAACAAGGAGCAGCCTTGCTGGGTGAGGTGATGGCACTTTAATGTAGTTACTCTTTAGACTATATTGCCATTTTCCATGTTAATCTTTTTTCCCCTGTCTCTGTGAGTCGAACTCATGGAGATGATGGATAAAGGGACATGTCTCAGTCTGCTACATGACTATTGAAAGTTTAGTTTTTGTTAGCTGCTGTGGTGCTGTGTGACACAGACAAGGATATTCATCCTCTAGTGTAGTGATGATGTGTCAGCAGTCAGGTGCTGAGATCTTCAGACACTGACAGCTGCCCAATCTCCTGTTCCCTGTGCTCTCTAGGAGAAGGCTGGCATTTCTCCATTCCTGCTGGTGACAGCAGGACACAGGAATCATTTTGCTGAAAAGGTTTGTCTGTACTGAATCACTTTATATTTTGTTTTTGTCATTTACTGAGACCTGGCACCAAATTCTGCCTCCTACTGCCTCACAGCCATCTCCTTCCTTTCAACGGTGCTGTGCCGTGCACACCTTGGCTCTGGCTGTTTGACTCTGTGCTGATTTACATCACATCCAAGGCAAAGCCAGAGCTTGTGAGGCAATGGTGTGACCCACACCAGGGCTGCCACATGATGTCATAGACACGGGTTTTGTCTGTCCTCATGAGGCAGACAGAATAATTTGCATGCAGAAGGACCTGTAGTATATGGGATGCAAATTATTCTATGGGCCTTGGCTTTATACATTGTCATCACTTACAGGTCTAAGCATCATTTTTCCAGTGAGACTGGTGGGTATCCTATGCAGGAGGATTGTCCTCCACTGCCTAGATAAACTGGCTTAATACCTGCTCTGCACTACTGAGGCTTTGTGTCACCAAGCAGGATCTAACCCATGTACACCTCACCAAACAAATGCTTTTTGGACTGCATTGCTAATGCTGCTGGATCAGCACCGTGAGAGAAAATGAGCATGTGAGTGGTTACCAGCAGAACAGGAAAGTATGAGAAGAAGTAGAAAAGGTCTATTTGGTGAGTTCAGCTGTTTCCCAGTATTTGATTATTCTTTCCCCCCCCCCCCCAAACAGCATATAAGGAATTGTTTATAATTAACTTTATTATCTGGGTATGCATGTGTAATAAACTCACTGAAGTTCTCCTCATAACATCTTACACCTGTGAAGTGTTGCTTATGCTTCATGATTGGCTAAGGGAAAAGTATCATTTGATAATATATTTTAGCACTAAACTGGACACAGCCCAAAATTTTAACAGTATGATTAGGGAAAACAAAGGAAAAAAAGGAAAATATCACAGAAATGACAGAACCATTCTGTGTTTCGTAGTGGCTGGAGAGCAGCCAGGAAGAAAGGGACCTTGGGGTACTGGTAGATAGTAGGCTGAAGATGAGCCAGCAGTGTGCCCAGGTGGCCAAGAAAGCCAATGCCATCCTGGCCTGGATCAGGAACAGTGTGGCCAGTAGGGCAAGGGAGGTTATTCTGCCTCTGTACTCAACACTGGTCAGGCCACACCTTGAGTGCTGTGTCCAGTTCTGGGCTCCTCAATTCCAGAGAGATGTTGAGATACTGGAACGTGTCCAGAGAAGGGTGACAAAGCTGGTGAGGGGCCTGGAACACAAACCCTATGAGGAGAGGCTGAGGGACCTGGATGTGTGTAGCCTGGAGAAGAGGAGGCTCGGGGGTGACCTCATTGCTGTCTACAACTACCTGAAGGGAGGCTGTAGCCAGGTGGGGTTGGTCTCTTCTGCCAGGCAAGCAGCAACAGAAGAAGGGGACACAGTCTCAAGCTGTGCCAAGGGAGGTCTAGGCTGGATGTTAGGAGGAAGTTGTTGTCAGAGAGAGTGATTGGCATTGGAATGGGCTGCCCAGGGAGGTGGTGGAGTCGCCGTCCCTGGAGGTGTTGAAGCAAAGCCTGGCTGAGGCACTTAGTGCCATGGTCTGGTTGACTGGATAGGGCTGGGTGCTGGGTTGGATTGGATGATGTTGGAGGTCTCTTCCAACCTGGTTGACTCTATGATTCTATGGCTGGGGTTTTGGAGATGCTGCTAAACCTGTTGGCACATCCATGTCTTCAGCAATACATTTGTGGCATTCCTGAAATTTTGGCTGAAGCAATGGGGACATTTAGGGACCTTGGTATGGAGACAATGCTGAGAGTGCTCATGCTTGCTAGGTGAATTTTAGGGTCTTTGTTGGGTTAAGTGGTTTATTTTTCTTTCCAGTATTCACCTGTGAAATGAAAGCTTTGCAGCAGGTCCCTTATATTCCAGAGCTCCCATAACTCTTCCCGTTGACAGACTGAATTAGTCACTGCTAATATTGATACAGGCTGGGCCTCTGCTCTTGGTCTTTTGTAGGTAAATACCACTGCCCTTTCAGTCACTGCTTTAACCCCTTGTTTCCTTTGAAAGTGGCTGACAAGACTAAATTTCCAGAAAGATTTCCACTCCTTGGGAATCTTATCTCATACTTGGCTCACAGTTGGTGATTGTCAGTAGACTTGGCACCCTGTGCTCCACTGGCCTCCATCTGCATGGTTGCTGATGCCCAAGCCTGATCTTTGCTTCTTTGGGCTCCAAGTAGTGAGAAGAGCTGTGGGAGCCATGGAGGGTTCAGCAAACAGAAAAGGAACGAGTGGCTGACCTGTTCTGGGAATTCTTGGGTACTTGCAAATCCAAATTGTGGAGGTTTCCTAACATATGCATGTTTTTTTTAATATCATTCATTTCCTTTTGACCCCACTGGAATCTCTTTATAGAATCACAGAATCAGAATCACAGAATCATGAAGGTTGGAAAAGACCTTTAAGATCATCAAGTCCAACTGTAACAGCCACTGCATTGATGTTTCAGCACCCACCAACCTTTCCAAGCAGCCTGCAATGTGATAACAAGTGTTACTGGTCACTTGTTACTTGACAATCTCCCTTCCTGAAAGCCCTACCTGCAGTAGCAAGCAGGAAAAGGTGACCTCTGTTACTACAGAGACATTATGCCCAGTCTGGCTCCAGAGACAGAAGCCTCCAACCAGTGCTCCTCTGGCAATCACATGTCCCAGACTCACTGTCGGATACCCCTAGGGTACACCATGCTGAAATAGTTCTCATGCAGGTCCAGAGATACTGTGGGCTGGGCAGAAGTGTCCCCTGTGTGCCACACCACCCTTCCCTCTGTGTACAAATGCAGGAAGGACCACCAGTGTCACCTGCAGGAAGACCTCACAGAGCAGAGGATGGCACCCAGAAGAGCTGGAGTTGACTGGCACACTTCCACCAGCCTAGGAACGAGGGACTGCACTGCAGCCTTGGCCTCTTCTGCCCAAAGCATATATAGCTTATTTGGATTTTCTGCTTTTGGGGTGGGGAGGGAGGAAGGGAAAAAAAGAAGCCTGAAAAGTCCCAAAAGCACTGTGTGGTGAGAAGGAGCTCACTGCAACTCACTGCACTGGCATAAGCTAAGTGCAAGGTCCTGCATCTGGGTCAAGGCAATCCCAAACACAAATGCAGGCTGGGCAGTGAGTGGCTGGAGAGCAGCCCTAAGGAGAGGGACTTGGGGGTGCTGCCGGACGAGAAGCTCAACAGGAGCCAGCAGTGTGCACTTGCAGCCCTGAAAGCCAACCAGAGCCTGGGCTGCATCAGGAGAAGTGTGGCCAGCAGGGCCAGGGAGGTGATTCTCCTCCTCTACTCTGCTGAGACTCCAGGAGTACTGCATCCAGTTCTGGAGTCCCCATTACAAGAGGGATGTGGAGATGCTGGAGTGTGTCCAGAGAAGGGCCATGAGGATGCTCAGAGGGCTGCAGCAGCTCTGCTGTGAGGACAGACTGAAAGAGTTGGGGCTGTTGATTCTGGAGAAGAGGAGGCTGTGAGGTGACCTTCTTGTGGCCTTCCAGGATCTGGAGGGGGCCTACAAAAAAGCTAGGGAGTGACTTTTGAGGCTCTCAGGGAGTGACAGGACAGGGGGGAATGGAGTGAGGATGGAAGTGGGGAGATTCAGAGTGGACATAAGGAGGAAGTTGTTGAGCATGAGAGTGGTGAGAGCCTGGAATGAGTTGCCCAGGGAGGTGGTTGAGGTTCCATGGCTGGAGGTGTTTAAGGCCAGGCTGGATGAGGCTGTGGGCAGCCTGCTCTAGGGTAGGGTGTCCCTGCCCATGGCAGAGGAGCTGGAACTAACTGATCCTTGTGGTCCCTTCTAACCCTGACTGATTCTATGACTCTAAGCCCAGCATACTGTGGGCAGGTGCTCAGGATACATCTCTGTATCTCACAGAGTGCTGTTCAGCTTGCTGCAGTCTTTTCCTTCCTTGGGCTCTCTCCAGACAACACATCCCTGTCCTTCTAGGCTCATTGCTTTGGCCTTATTTTGTGTTTTTAATGTGTATGGAGAACAGAACAGCATTACCTCACCATGTTTATATTCCCTGTAATAATGGTGACTGTCAACTGGTGCTCACAGAAATGAGTACCTCTTCTAGCCTGCTGGTGCACGTTTGTGAAGGCTTTATCTGGATCATCTGCTGTGTGGTTTGGTTTGTTTGGGTCTCCTTTTTTTACCAGTGCCTTTAATTGCCTAGACCCTGCTGTGCTTAATTCTATTGGTCTGGCTTGTCTGCGTTTCCCTTGCAGGGCAACGTGGACTGTGCAGCTCCTGGGGCACATGGACAATACTTGGATGTACTTTTAGTGGCTGCAGATCCCAAGAGGTTATTTAGTGCTTTAGGTTGTCGACTGATCTTCAGTCATGAGTGTCTTCAGATGTTCCTGGATGCATGAAACCAAAGTGTGCCAGCTGCTATTGATCATTTCTCCAACAGAAAGCTGAAGGTGGCAGCTTGGCAAAGAAACAGGCGTTTCCTCTGGTGGCAGTTCATTTTCTCCTTCAGTTAAAGCTGGCAATGACCTTGGAGCTACTGTGCCTGCAAAGCTTTCCTTCCATTCCCATATTTATCATCATCTTTAATCTGTATGATCACCGTGCTTCATCTCTCTGCCTCTCTGCTGCCTTCTGCCCTTCAACAGGAAAGGTGGACAGAAGGGCTGAGCAAAGGACATAGCCTTCCCTACTGCATGACCCCCAGACTCAAGGGAAGCTGACTCCTGGAGGGGTCAACTCAAAGTTCTGATCCTCATTATTAAGTCCTTGCCTCTCTGATCTCTAATCTGCTTGTGAAGTTTGAAGCATGATGGTTGGGCTGTGACACTTGGGTAATTACAAAACAGTGACACTTGTTCACCTCAGTGTTGGCCAAGCTAATGACAGAGGAAACAAACTGTTCTGTATTGGTTTCTTTCTGGGTTTTTTTTCCTCATGAGTGTGATGTTCTGTACAAAGACAACAGAGCCTGAAGGAATTAGTATGCAGGAGCATCAGCTTTCCATTTAAAATGTACCAAGTGTGATGTTTGCCACTACAGTTTGAAGGGGAAAAAACAAGAAGCAAGCAGCCAGGATTTGTAGCAGAGCTCACACTTTGAATGAGGCAGGTTTGTCTCTTCAGCATGTGCTACCCCAGCAAATACATTCTCATACCCCAGGCAGTGATGCTGGCTCCCAGATGATCTGCTTCTGTGGTTAAAGCAGCCAGAAGCTGACAGATCCTAAAGCTTGGAAAGACATACAGGGTAATTCAGCCTAGCTGGTTTGGGTGGGTTGGGGGGTTTTTGAATCTGGTGTAGATTTAACAAGCTGTCATGCAAGAACTAAAAGCCTTAAGCAGTGGCCTGGCAGCTGGTGGGGAGGGCAGGCACCCAGTGTGCTTGTGCTGTTGCAGAGCTGGAAGCTTGCTCACTTTTCTCTACAAAGCAATGCAGCCAGGGTGCAGTGGCCTGAGCTGAAACCCAGTTTCTCTGCATGATTCCTGAGCTATAGGTCTGCTCAAGGCACAATTTTGGGGTTATAGGATTGTAGAATTAACTAGGTTGGAAGAGACCTCCAAGATCATCCAGTCCAACCTAGCACCCAGCCCTATCCAGTCAACTAGACCATGGCACTAAATGCCTCATCCAGGCTTTGCTTGAACACCTCCAGGGATGGATCTCCACCACCTCCCTGGGCAGCCCATTCCAATGCCAATCACTCTCTCTGGCAACAACTTCCTCCTAGCATCCAGCTTATCCCTCCCCTGGCCCAACTTGAGACTGTGTCCCCTGCTTTTGCCTCCTGCTTTTTTTTCCCCTTCTTCTTCCTTTCTTCTGTGCAGACTGAGTTCTTGTCTTCCTGCAGCCTGCACTGTAGGCTTCAAGAAGTGAATGTGTAAATATTTTATCTCTCACAGCAGCCCAAGGTCATCTTTCTGGAACAGCAAACAGGCACAGAATCCAAAGAAGATCAGTCTTTCATGTGAGTAAGGTTAGCATCTGCACTTACAAATGACAAAGGCTATTAATCCTCATGCTGTAATCCCCAAGCTGTTTGCCAGCTGGCAGCAGGAAGATGTTCCTGCTCAACCCACACAGCTATCCATGCTTTTTTCATCTTTATGAAGCAGATATAGGTCAATACTGTAGCCTGGATAAAGAACTTGGTAGATACCATTCATCTCTAGCATTACAATCCCTCCCTTCTCCACACAAGTCGTCTGTACAAGTGAGAGAGTAAGAGAAGAACTGCAGGCTGGGCTCTCCCTGCGTTGCTCCCCATAAACATAAAGACTGAAGGTGAGATTTTCCTCCCCCACCTCTGCTCCTGAATTTGTCATAGTAGGATGAATTTTGAGATCTTGCTGTGCAGCCAAACAGCCTGAGAGCAGGTCTGTTGGGAGAGAGGTCTTTTTAAACAGAGCAGGGAAAAACCAGAAGTTGTAGAAGCAGATTAAAGTCCAATGTTGACACCTTTTCTGATCCTAAATTGGGAGTCTGTATGAGATTTGGATCTTGCCCATCACAGGGACATAAAAATTTGAATCCTATGAAGTGCCATCATGAAGCATAAGGAAGTCTACAGCTTGGCAGTGATGCAGGTAAGCTGTGGTGGTATGTATGAACTTGCACAACAGAAAAGTGTATGCTGACCTTGTTGCATCCAGTGAGGATTAGGCAGCTGAGGTGGGAAAAAAAAATGAAGAGACGACCAAAAAGCCAGAAGGCAGCTATGAAGCTCCATTCAGAACTGTTAGTTGCTCACCTCTGTAGAAAACTGGAAAGCAAATTGTTGGGTTTTACATAATAAAAGTAGTTTAACAAATATCTCTGTTCCTTGGGCAGCTGCAGGTGTGAGGAAGTGAGAACATTACCTCTTGGCTCTTTGAGTTTCCTCCTGTCTGTAATGGATGACCACAGAAGAGATACCAAATACTCTGGAAGTGTCTGTTGCCTGTAACATCATAGCCAGTGTGGGTTGATCTCATTGAGTAACAAGAGACAAAAAGCAGATCTTGGCATTCAGACAAAAGCTAAATTCTTTCACGAGTCCCACAACAATTAATTAGCCTCAGTCTCCAGGCAAGGCATTGGATTGTGCCAAATACATCCCTCTCACTTCATTTCTCAGGGAACACTGCAAATTTCTCTCCTCATTAGCAGCAAGGCAAAATCATTTCATTTTGCCAGTTTCCTTCATCCATGGTGTGTGTCTTGTTAACACTTTCCAGGTGCTTTTTCTTCATGCTGTGTCCATCATTGCATCTCCCATACTCTCATTAATACCTCTAGAGGTCTACTCTACCCATGCCTGGTAGCAATATTTTATGTTCATGGTGCTTAGAAGAAAACCTACCCTCCAATCTCTTGCTTTCACTATGTGACACCTCAAACAAGAGTCTTCCAGTTAAATCAGTGCCACATCTCTCCCTCAGTCCTCTGCTGGCACTGCTGTGGTTTTTGTCTTGCTGAGCTGTGTTGTCAGCTGAAACTTCATTGACTTTTTGCCAGCAGAGGGTTTTGTTTGTCAAAAAGAGTAAATGGAGTAATCATTTGGTAGACTTAGCCTTTAAATACTGGGTGGCATTTATATGTGTGTGTATATATATAAATGGTTTTGTGGTAGAGTCCCCCTGGGCATTTGCATGCAGCACATCTCAGCATATATTTGAATATTGATTTAAATCTACTGTATATAGTAAGTTATTTTTAGTGTGTATTTGCTTCTTTCTATATTGGCAGGATATAGCATTTCTGGCAGGCACAGCCTTTTGTGGTCTCACAGCTGGATACTGGTGATGCAGTGCCTGGGATGTGCCTGTGCCTGTGCCTCTATGTGCCCTGCATCAGGAGAAGTGTGGCCAGCAGGTCGAGGGAGGTGATTTTACCCCTCTGCTCCACTCTGGTGAGACCTCACCCGGAGTTCTGCATCCAGTTCTGGAGCCCCTATGACAAGAGGGATGTGGAGATGCTGGAGTGTGTCCAGAGAAGGGCCACGAGGATGCTCAGAGGGCTGCAGCAGCTCTGCTGTGAGGACAGATTGAAAGAGTTGGGGCTGCTGAGTCTGGAGGAGGCTCCCAGGTGACCTTCTTGTGGCCTTCCAGTATCTGAAGGGGGCCTCCAAAAAAGCTGGGGAGGGACTTTTGAGGCTGTCAGGGAGTGACAGAACTATGGGAAATGGAGCAAAGCTGGAGGTGAGGAGATTCAGAGTGGACATGAGGAGGAAGTTGTTTAGCATGAGACTGGTGAGAGCCTGGAATGGGTTTCCCAGAGAGGTGGTTGAGGTCCCATGCCTGGAGGTGTTTAAGGCCAGGCTGAATGAGGCTGTGGGCAGCCTGCTCTAGGGTAGGGTGTCCCTGTCCATGGCAGGGGGTTTGGAACTAGATGATTCTTGTGGTCCCTTCCAAACTTGACTGATTCTATGATTCTAGATCCCTCCCCTCCACCATCTGTGAGAGTGGACATCCACCGGTGCTGAGGTGCATTGCTGGAGGACAGAGTTTTGAGCCCGTTCGCTGCATCCCCTTCCTGGCTCTTCACAGGATAAGCCACCTTTAAGGGCTGTCATTTGATTGCCATCATGCCTTCAGCACAGGTCATGGGCAGGTTGTGAGACAGTTGGTATT
This sequence comes from Tricholaema leucomelas, assembly GCA_013400475.1. NCBI lineage: Eukaryota > Metazoa > Chordata > Aves > Piciformes > Lybiidae > Tricholaema lacrymosa > Tricholaema leucomelas. The sequence continues at coordinate 8,318 of WAAF01018244.1, read as the reverse complement.
AATTCAGGCCTGTGGCTGTGGGTAATCAAGTGTAGTAGAGATTTCAGCTCTTCTCTGCCAACCTGAATCATAGAATCACAGAATGGTTTAGGTTGGAAGGGACCTCAAGGATCATCCAGCTCCAACCCCTCACCATAGGCAGGGACACCTCCCACTAGAACAGGTCACTCAAGGCTTCATCCAACCTAGTCTTGAATACCTCGAGGGACACCACAACCTCCCTGGGCAACCTGTGTCAGTGTTCCACCACCCTCACTGTAAAGAACTTCTTCCTAACATCTAGTTTGACTCTCCCCTCTGCCAGTTTAGACCCATTACCCCTCTTCCTGTCATTACAAGACCTTGTAAATAGTCCCTTCTCAGCCTTCCTGTAGGCACCCTTCAGGTACTGCACACTGAGGTATGCAAGCACAACATCTTGCCACAAACTGATCACTTTAAATAATAACAATACTCACCAATTAATAAAACTGCAAAGTCTTTAACTTCTGTCATTGCAAAGAGCAAGTCTTCTAGAACGTGGCTTTACTGCCGGATTAGGTTAATGTTAAATTCATCTCTAAAGGGGAGATTTGTTTGTACCGCAAGTGATACTCTCAGAGTCAAACGGTCTCCTTCCATAAGATGTCCAGACCTTGAGGTTTAAGAGCCCTGATTTGCCCCTCCGTGCTCCTGGAAAACAGACTGTGAATCATAGAATCCCAGAATCAACCAGGTTGGAAGACACCTCCAAGACCATCCAGTCCAACCTAGCACCCAGCCCTATCCAATCAACCAGACCATGGCACTAAGTGCCTCAGCCAGGCTTTTCTTCAACACCTCCAGGGACAGCAAATCCACCACCTCCCTGGGCAGCCCATTCCAATGCCAATCACTCTCTCTGCCAATAACTTCCTCCTAACATCCAGCCTAGACCTCCCCTGGCACAACTTGAGACTGTGTTCCCTTGTTCTGTTGCTGGTTGCCTGGCAGAAGAGACCAACCCCCACCTGGCTGCAGCCTCCCCTCAGGTAGTTGTAGACAGCAAAGAGGTCAGCCCTGAGCCTCCTCTTCTCCAGGCTAAAAAAGCCTGTTTCATAGTGGTGGCTCAGGGTGTGGGAGATGCCCAACGAGGTGGTTGAGTCACCAACCCTGGTTATGCTTAAGAGTCACTTGGATGTGGTGCTGAAGGATATGGTGTTCAAAAAAAAAAAAAGCCTGGCTGAGGCACTTAGTGCCATGGTCTGGTTGACTGGATAGGGCTGGGTGCTAGGCTGGACTGGATGATCTTGGAGGTCTCTTCCAACCTGGTTGATTCTATGATTCTATGATAACCCCAAAGCCATGCCTTGAGCAGACCTATAGCTCAGGAATCATGCAGGGAAACTGGCTTTCAGCTCAGGCTTGATGCCACTGCACCCTGGCTGCATTGCTTTGTGGAGAAAAGTGAGCAACAGGATATGGGTAAATTCAGCTAGATGCTGTCAGTAATGACTTCAGCAATTCTGAGGCCAGAGGCAAGAAGAGCTACAAAACACAGTCTCAAGTTGTGCTGGGGGAGATCTGGGATGGAAGTTAGGAGGAAGTTGTTGCCAGAGAGAGTGATTGGCATTGGAATGGGCTGCCCAGGGAGGTGGTGGATTTGCTGTCCCTGGAGGTGTTGATAAAAAGCCTGGCTGAGGCACTTAGTGCCATGGTATAGTTGATTGGCCAGGGCTGGGTGCTAGGTTGGACTGGATGATGTTGGAGGTCTCTTCCAACCTGGCTGATTCTATGACTCTGTGATATTGACTCACGAGGCCATTGGAATGGTACGAGCATCGTTTCGCTTGCTGTGCATCTGATTGAATGAGGTATCTGGAGTGCAAAACTGTGATGAAAGAATGAAAAAAAGATGAAAAATAGGATGAAAAGATGTTTGGGTATTCAGCAGGAAGAGTGGTATGGGTTTATTCTTAGCTTTTCATGTACTTGACAATGAAACATTTTTTATTCTACTTAAGTGCTAACGTGCGTGATCATACAGTATATTGCCTCCCACTAATTATATGCTGCGTTAGGAATACTAATGTCTAGATGATATCTGACTGAAGAAAAAGAGTATTAAACCCAGCTCCTGCAGAATTCTGGCCTGGAATTATCCACACATGTATACAACCATCCACTCCTTAGAAACAGTCTGATTTTGTTATGGTGAACGCTGCTGCTACAGGTTTGTATCAAGAAAATAGAAGCAGATGGCTCATGTAGACATGTAAACCCAACCTATCTTCCCTTTTTTTTGTGCTGTTGTGGCAGAATCAAGTGAATATGCATCTAGGAGAGGTGGATGTGTTCTGTTCAGAACAAAGATGCAGGTGTCCCATGCATAATGAATAAAGGAGGAATGAGAAATCTCCTTTCAGTTCTTCTTGTCCATCCACATGGACAGGAGGCCCCTGCGGTAGTGGGAAGAGGATGGAGGATGCTGGGGGGGCTTTAGAGGACTGAGGAGGTTCCTGTACCTTGCTTTGTCTCCCTACCCTTGGAACTGCCTTTCATTCAGCTCTGCATGGGGAAGGAAAAACACTGGCTATGCATTTGGTGTTTGCTGTTTCCCAATCTCTCATCTATGTCCTGGCTGGAGTTGGAGCAGCCCTTCACGCTCCCTCTATGGTTGTCCCCCAACCATTGTTTCTCATTCATGCTGGTGGATGATGCGTGGAAAACCTGCTCCAGGGCACATGGAGGTCAGTGTCAGCAACATGTCTCTGTGTGTAGATATATGTAGTTTTGCTGGCATCCTGGCCATGCCACATGCACCACAGATGCCTCCTTAGCATGCGGGGTGGTCCTGGGGCAGATGTGTCTTGCTTTGGCAATAGAGCTGAGCGTTCAAGCCTTGGGCTGGAGAGTTGAAATTGGGTTGACACGAAGACAGGCACATAACCACAGCATTGAGGGATGTGCGATTCATGGTGATTAGATGTTGTGCTGAGGGATTTGGTTTAGTCAAGGACTTGTCAGTGTGAAACTAAAGATTGGAGTCGATGAACTTGAAGGTCTTTTCCAGTCTGAGAAATTCTGTCATTATCTGGTAGCCACTTACACCTCCATGTACCTGTGGCCATGATATATTTGTGTGTGTAGTGTTGTCATTGTCTGGTAGCCACTTACACCTCCATGTACCTGTGGCCATGATATATTTGTGTGTGTAGTGTTGTCATTGTCTGGTAGCCACTTACACCTCCATGTACCTGTGGCCATGATATATTTGTGTGTGTAGTGTTGTCATTGTCTGGTAGCCACTTACACCTCCATGTACCTGTGGCCATGATATATTTGTGTGTGTAGTGTTGTCATTGTCTGGTAGCCACTTACACCTCCATGTACCTGTGGCCATGATATATTTGTGTGTGTAGTGTTGTCATTGTCTGGTAGCCACTTACACCTCCATGTACCTGTGGCCATGATATATTTGTGTGTGTAGTGTTGTCATTGTCTGGTAGCCACTTACACCCCCATGTACCTTTGGCCATGATATATTTGTGTGTGTGGTGTATTTCTAGCAGGTTGCTGATGTAATCCATGCTGACAGGAAGACAGAGAACGACAGAAGCTAAATCAATTTGCAAATCAGTGATTTGGAACTGGGGGTAGTTCTTCTCAGAATAGCAGTGCTGTCTTTGAGGGAGACAGGAGAAACCGAATCCCTGCTGGCATTCACAGGACTGGCTTTTCAGGACCAGCCCAGAAATAGAGTTTCTTTTTCTGGTGACAGTTGGTAGCTTCAGTCCCTGGAAGCCTCAGCAACGGCAGTTGGTATGAGCTGCATCTGGGTAGATGGAAAACCCAGCCCAGAGATCTTCATCCAAAAGACAGTGGGGATGTAGGGTACACTGAGAGGCTCAGAGAAGCACAAAGCTGCAAACTGGTGATGAAAAATGTGGTTTGCTAAAGACTAACATTGCTGGGATGATCAGAGTCAGCTGAAAGGCTGGGGAAAGAGTGGCTGGAGAGAAGCCAGGAAGAAAGGGACCTGGGGGTGCTGGTAGATAGTAGACTGAATATAAGCCAGCAGTGTGCCCAGGTGACCAGGAAAGCCAATGGCATCCTGGCCTGGATCAGGAACAGTGTGGCCAGTGGGACAAGGGAGGTTATTCTGCCCCTGTACTCAACACTGGTCAGGCCACACCTTGAGTGCTGTGTCCAGTTCTGGGCTCCTCAATTCAAGAGAAATGTTGAGATGCTGGAACATGTCCAAAGAAGGGCAACAAAGCTGGTGAGGGTCCTGGAGCACAGCCCTGTGAGGAGAGGCTGAGGGAGCTGGGAGTGTTTAGCCTGGAGAAGAAGAGGCTCAAGGCTGACCTCATTGCTGTCTACAACTACCTGAAGGGAGGCTGTAGCCAGGTGGGGGTTGGTCTCTTCTGCCAGACAACCAGCAACAGAAGAAGGGTCACAGTCTCAAGTTGTGGTGGGGAATGTCTAGGCTGGATGTTAGGAGGAAGTTGTTGGCAGAGAGAGTGATTGGCATTGGAATGGGCTGCCCAGGGAGGTGGTGGAGTCACTGTCCTGGAGGTGTTGAAGCAAAGCCTGGCTGAGGCACTTAGTGCCATGGTCTAGTTGACTGGATAGGGCTGGGTGCTAGGTTGGACTGGATGATCTTGGAGGTCTCTTCCAACCTGGTTGATTCTATTCTATTCTAATATCCTCAGCTGCTAAGTGGTGACAGAGAAGCTGGCAGCAGTGTCAGAGCAGGTGAGTTTTCTCAGACTGATCACCAGAGTGGGGCTAACCAGGATGGGGTTCGTTTCACCCACCAGCTGGGACTTACTTGCGTCCCTGTGCAAGCTCAGCACACACCATGGTGAACCTGCTGGTGTTGAACTAAGGGAGAGCAGGAAATGAGCCAGGCATCTTGGTGCCAAAGTTTGAGCAGCTTGGCCTGAATTAAGTCCCCCATAAAATCACTGGTAAAGTACTTGGGCTGTCTCTGTGCTTGGAGCAGAGCACTGCTGTGCAGCTACGACAGCAGGCTTAGCAGCCCACTTGTGCCGCTCTTGCTGCGAGTCCTGCTGTGCAGCACAAGCACATGTGGGCCTTACCACGTTCCCTGGGGGCTCTCCACTCTGTTCTATTGTTGTGATTACCTTGTTCTGCCTCCAGCTGCATTTTAATTCCACACTTAGAGCAGCTTCATTCCTTGGCAAAGCACCAAGTATTGTTTTGCCAAGACATCCCTGATGTCATCCTAATTTTGACCAGTTGGAAAAGTCACATTTTTAATGTCGGGAAACTAAGTTTTATATTTCAACAGAAGGATGATATCATTTTTTCATGAGAGGGTGAAAGCATTCCCACTTCTCAAGCAGCTCAGCTGAGGCTAAAGAAGCTGAGCTGTCTGCCATCTGTTTTCTTGCCAGTCTCTCTTCTACCATCATCATTTTGAATGGGTTAGCCAATTTCAATCACATTTGAAAGAAGAGTTAACTGTCTCAAAGGCATTCATGCTTCTACAAATTTTGTCACCTGGAAGAGGATCATTTACAGAGAAGCAGAAAGAAGTAGGCTTGATGAGCAAGGGCTGGTCACTGGGCCATCATGATGGCATGCAGTTCCAGACTGGCAACAGCATGTGGTGCCTGTTATGCTGTCTGATTGAGCTGGAGAGATCCAAATGGATGTTGTAGTACTTGGTTGATAGTGCTTGGGAGGATAAAATCATAGGGTCATGAAGATCCCTGAGATCATCAAGTCCAACCATCAGTCCATCATCACCACATTGCCATTGGAATGGGCTGCCCAGGGAGGTGGTGGAGTCACCGTCCCTGAAGGTGTCCAGGAAAAGGCTGGCTGAGGCACTTAGTGCCATGGTCTGGTTGACTGGATAGGGCTGGGTGCTAGGTTGGACTGGATGATCTTGGAGCTCTCTTCCAACCTGGACTATTCTATTCTATTCTATTCTATTCTATTCTACATCCACTAAATCACATCCCAAGTGCCATGTCTAAATGTCTTTTGAACACCTCCAGGGATGGTGACTGTACCACTTCCCTGGGTAGCCTGTTCCAATGCCTGACTACTCTTTCAGTAAAGATTTATTTCCTAATATCCAACTTAAACCTCCCCTGGCACAACTTGAGTGCACTTTTTCATGTACTATCACTAGTTCCTTGAGAGGGAATAAAGATCACAGATATGTAGGATAGTAGGGCTGTGTTAGTTCTGCTCTTCCCAGGTAGTTTGAGATTTTTGGGGTTGTTTTGGAATGTAAAAAAGAAAAAAAAGGCAAAACCCCTCAAAAAAAACTAAACCCAAACCCACAGAACACCAAATTTTACAATACTGACAAATCTTCTTCAACAAGGAATTCACAGAGAGAGTAGGAAAATAGAGCTCTGGTACTGGAAGAACAGAAAGGGCTGCTCTTTTAGGAAGAAATGCAAAGGCTGCAGTTCTGATGCAGGCAGGATTAGCCTCCTGAGTTACTCAGTCCCACTGAGGCTGCCCAGCTATTGGGAGGCATGAACTGGGTTCAGAAACTTGAGCTACTCCTTTCCATTCGCTGTGACAGGCCAACATCTGGGAAAGTCTTTGAGGGTTTTTGTCTGTTGGAGGCAGTTGAGTGAGCCAGGCCAGGGACAAAAATCACAGAATCATAGAATAAGCCAGGGTTGGAAGGGACAGCAAGGATCATCTAGTGCCAGCTCCCCTGCCATGGGCACAGACACCCTACCCTAGATCAGGCTGGCCACAGCCTCATCCAGCCTGGCCTTAAACACCTCTCTGGGCAACCCATTCCAGGCTCTCACCAGCCTCATAGGGAAGAACTTCTTCTTAACATCCAGTCTGAATCTACCTGCTTCTAGCTTTGCTCCATTCCCCCTAGTCCTGTCACTCCCTGACAGCCTAAAAAGGCCCTCCCCAGCTTGTTTGTAGACCCCTTTCAGATACTGGAAGGCCACAAGAGGGTCACCTCGGAGCCTTCTCCTCTCTGGGCTGAACAACCCTAACTCCCTCAGTCTCTCCTCAGGAGTGATGCTCCAGCCCTCTGATCATCCTCATGGCCCTTCTCTGGACACATTCAGGACATAACTCCTCACCTCTGAAGCTGCTCAGTGTTTCAGGTACAAATGCTAAACATTTCAAGTGCCTTTTATCTTCTGAAAATATCTTCTGCTTGCTGTGCTCAGAAATCCAGCACATGTGCAGGGAGGTTGTGCCTGGGAGGGCTGCTTGCTTTGATACTCATCTTCCAAATGTTTGGTGCTTCAATTCAAAAGGGTGCATGAAGTCAGTTTGTTTTGTTTTGTCTTGAACAGTGGGTTTGAGGAGATGTAACAGCTTTGAAATGAAGGCACTGTTTTTTTTCTACTTCCGTGAGGCAGTTAAAGTAAATGCTAATGTTCTTGGTGGGGGGGGGATGGTGGTGGTGTTGTATTCCCAATTGCTCTAAACCATTTGAAAGCATGTATTCATGGCAGCACTGGCTGTGCTTATAGAATCATAGAATGGTTTAGGTTGGAAGGACCTCAAGGATCATCCAGCTCCAACCCCCTGCCATAGGCAGGGACACCTCCCACTAGAGCAGGCTGCTCAAGGCCTCATCCAGCCTGGGCTTAAACACCTCCAGGGAGGAAGCATCCACAACCTCCCTGGGCAACCTGTGCCAGTGTCTTACCACCCTCACTGTAAAGAACTTCCTCCTAACATCCAGTCTAAATCTCCCCTCCTCCAGTTTAAACCCATTCCCCCTCGTCCTGACATTACCAGACCTTGTCAATAGTCCCTCCCCAGCCTTCCTGTAGGCTCCCTTCAGGTACTGGAAAGCCACTCTAAGGTCTCCTCTAAGCCTTCTCTTCTCCAGGCTGCAGAGCCCCAACTCTCTCAGCCTGTCCTCATAGCAGAGCTGCTGCAGCCCTCTCAGCATCTT
>WAAF01018243.1:0-20572 GCA_013400475.1 Tricholaema leucomelas | reverse complement strand
CACCATTCACCACCACTCTCTGGGCTTGGCCTTCCAGGCAGTTCTTGACCCAGCACAGAGTGAATCTGTCTAAGCCATGAGCTGCCAGCTTGGCCAGGAGCTTGTTGTGGCAGACAGTGTCAAAGGCTTTGCTGAGGTCCATGTGTTTGTTTTCTTTTCATGCACTTTGGCGCCAAGATGTGCACAAGTCCTCATAGATGTCTGTGAAGGTAATGGATGATATAATAAGGGAGGTATGGAAAAAATGTGACCCCCATGTAGAGTCCTGCAGTGAGAAACTGCCCCACGTTGAGATCATCCCATCACACCCTACAGAAATGAGAACCTGTAGCAGATGGCACTGATGTAACTCCGCTCCCAAGGAGAGGAGCAAAGAACAACTTCCTGAGTCAAGAGCATTCACTCCATTGACTGCTCACAGAGTATTAAATACAGGCAAGGGGAAAAAACAAAAATACAACCCCAAATTTTATGGACCATTTCAGTGACAAAATGCTTGCAGCAGGAAAGGGCTGAGAGGAATCCAGCCTTTCATAAAGCCAGTCATAAAGGTATAAAATATCTGAATGCCGATGGAAGTTATTGACTGAGCAATCTTCTTTTTGGTGGGAGATATGTTTAGTCAATATTTACACTGATCTGCCTGAAATACTCAAGGCAGAATGGGAAAATGAGCTGAAACTCTGGGAAATTTAAAGTGTGTTCTCAACTGGCTGAAAACCAGGAGTCATCAGGCAGTTCTTTTAAAGGAAGAGCAGCCGCGGCTGTGTCAGAGATGAATCACAGAAGCAGTCAGGGTTGGAAGGGACCACAAGGATCAGCCAGTTCCAACCCCCCTGCCATGCCCAGGGACACCCTACCCTAGAGCAGGCTGCCCACAGCCTCAGCCAGCCTGGCCTTAAACACCTCCAGCCATGGGGCCTCAACCACCTCCCTGGGCAACCCATTCCAGCCTCTCACCACTCTCATGATGAAAAACTTCCTCCTCACAGCCAGGCTGAATCTCCCCATCTCCAGCTTTGCTCCATTCCCCCCAGTCCTGTCACTCCCTCAGAGCCTAAAAAGTCCCTCCCCAGCTTTTTTATAGCCACCTTCAGATGCTGGAAGGCCACAAGAAGGTCACCTGGGAGCCTCCTCTTCTGCAGCCTGCACAGCCCCAACTCTTTCAGTCTGTGCTCACAGCAGAGCTGCTGCAGCCCTCTCAGCATCCTCCTGGCCCTGCTCTGGACACACTCCAGCATCTCCACATCCCTCTTGTAATAGCTTCATTTTGTTTAAGGCCAGAAAGGGCCAGTAGATCCTTTAGTTTGACATTTGGCTTGACAAGGACCAGTTACCCCTATAGTTAGCCTGAAATGTTAGAAAAGCAACTAGCATCTAGTTCTGACTTGTACATGCTGAGAACTGCAGAACCCACCACCTCCCCAGGATTTCCTACAAGCCATTTATAACTTTCCCTGTGTTCTTAACTGCTCACTTACAATTGTATGTCTCAGACCTTGCCTCTTATGATGCTTTGCTCCCTTAGCTGAAAGGGACCTTCCATACTCAGTGTTTTCTTCTTTTGCACTGTGATGGTTTGGGAGTTACCCACCCCCCACACACATGCAATGAACTCACCCAGATGAGACTCAGCCAGCTGGAAGTTAAGGGATGAAGCTTTATATTCACAGCTTAGCACAACAGACAAGCAGAGAGTTACACTATACTACAAACATTTACAGCTATAGACAAGTTAAAGGTAATGCAGAAACACAACAGACCCTCCAAGAAATCAGAGTTCCCAGGAGGGGCTCCCAACTGCCCTTCCACCTTCTTTCCACACCTCTACCTTATCCCAGAGTCTGCCTTACATGCAAGGTGAGCTGGAAGGATTGGCAAGGGGAAATAAAAGCAGAATGATTAGTTGGGTTATTCAGATCCAAGCAGAACAGCAGACACTGACTCTGATGGATAGAGGCACTGTTCTCTATGTTTGTGTTCATAGAATCATAGAATCAGCCAGGTTGGAAGAGACCTCCAAGATCATCCAGGCCAACCTAGCACCCAGCCCTGTCCAATCAACCAGACCATGGCACTAAGTGCCTCATCCAGGCTTGTTTTAAACATGTCCAGGGATGGTGACTCCACCACCTCCCTGGGCAGCCCATTCCAATGCCAATCACTCTCTCTGCCAACAACTTCCTCCTAACATCCAGCCTAGACCTGCCCTGGCACAACTTGAGACTGTGTCCCCTTGTTCTGTTGCTGCTTGCCTGGCAGAAGAGCCCAACCCCACCTGGCTACAGCCTCCCTTCAGGTAGTTGTAGACAGCAATGAGGTCACCCCTGAGACTCCTCTTCTCCAGGCTAAATAACCCCAGCTCCTCCCTCTCCTCATAGTCTCAGCAAACCTGTGAGTGCAGCAGACATCACCATTGTTTTCTTTTCACAGCCCAGCATCTAATTTCTCTCATTAAAATGTTCCAGTTAGCCTCAAACCAGCATGCCTGCACAAACACACTGCAATCAAGTCACCTCTCCATTGTTTTGCTAGTTAATTAAACTGATTGAGTTCCATAAATAATGAACAAAATCTTTTGCTAGATTATGAGGAGAGACTGAAGGAGTTGGGGCTGTTCAGTCAGAAGAGGAGAAGGCTCCAAGATGACCTTCTTGTGGCCTTTCAGTATCTTAAGGGGGCCTACAAGAAAGCTGGGGAGGGACTTTTGAGGCTCTCAGGGAGTGACAGGACTGGGGGGAATNTTTTAGAGTCTTTATTGCCTACAGTTTTCCACAGCCTTAAAAAACTCTGGAGTGCTAAAGGAGGGTTGTTTTGCTGGGGCTGTATGCAGGGGTGAAAACCTACTGCCCAGTTCTCTTCTTTTTGTGTATCCAAAAGTCAAATTGATCTAACTTCCGTTCTTGTTTTCCTAGAATGAATTGCTAGTATAAGCTGCTTGACTCTGCCAGAACTCACTGCTTTCTATCTCATCCTCAGTGATAGCTGTGAAACTCTGCACTTCATGGACTCATAGAATCATAGAATGCTTTAGGTTAGAGGGGACCTCAAGGATCATCTATTTCCAACCCTCTTCCATAGGCAAGGACACTAACCACTGGAACAGGTTGCTCAAGGATTCATCCAACCTGGCCTTGAGCACCTCCAGGGAGGTTGTGGAGCACAGAATCACCCAATGTGATCAAATTATAGAATGGTTTAGACTGGAAGAGACCTCAAGGATCATCCATTCCCAATCCACTGCCATAGGCAGGGACACCTCCAACTAGAATAGGTCACTCAAGGCCTCATCCAACCTGGACTTGAACACCTCCAGGGAGGTTGTGGAGCACAGAATCACCCAATGTGATCAAAGATCACTTACAATCACTTACAATCCTTGTAAAGGAATTCTGACCCGGTTTTCATATAGAAATGTCTTAACTGTTAAGAGCTGGGAGGGAGAGCACTGTATCATCCAGGAATTCCTAACTCTCATGGCAGTGTTCACAGGCTCACAGGGTGTTAGGAGTTGGAAGGGACCCAAAGAGATCATTGAGACCAATGCCCCTGCCAGAGCAGGACCATGCAATCTAGCTCAGGGGACACAGGAACACATCCAGACAGGCCTTGAAAGGCTCCAGAGAAGGAGACTCCACAGCCTCTCTGGGCAGCCTGTTCCAGTGCTCTGGGAAGCTTACAGGAAAGAAGTTCCCCCTTGTGTTGAGCTGGAACCTCCTGTGCTGCAGCTTCCATCCATTGCTCCTTGTCCTATCCCAAGAAGAAGTGAGCAGAGCCTGTCCCCCCCCTCCTGACCCCCAGCCCTCAGATATTTATAGCCATTTATTAAATCCCCTCTCAGTCTTCTCTTCTCCAGCCTAAGCAGCCCCAGGTCCCTCAGCCTCTTCTCATCAGGCAGTGCTTCAGTCCCCTCAGCATCCTCATAGCCCTCTGCTGGACCCTCTCCAGCAGATCTTTGTCCCTCTGAAACTGGGAAGCCTAAAACTGAAGGCAGTATTCAAGATGAGGTCTCACCTGGGCAGAGTAGAGGAGGAGGAGAACCTCCCTTGATCTGCTGGACACACTCTTCCTAATACACCCCAGAATCCCAATTGCCTTCTCGGCCACCAGGGCACATTGTTCATCTTCAATTGGCAGATCTTACCACCTTTGGGCTTTTGTATTCATGACTGAGCAATCAGTTGTGTTCTACTTCTTATCATATGGGTAAAATCAGATGGAAGAAGCATTTCATCTAGAACAGATATGTGTGATGTATGTGTAGCTTGGAGAAGAGGAGACTGAGAGGTGACCTCATCAGTGGTTATACATATATGAAGATGAGAGCCAGGAGGCTGGAGCCAGGCTCTGCTGGGTGATGCCCAATGCCAGGACAAGGGGCACTGGGTGGAAGCTGAGGCAGAGGAAGTTTCATTTAAACATGAGGAGGATTTTTTTCCCTGTGAGGGTGACAGAGCACTGGAACAGGCTGCCCAGGGGGGTTGTGGAGTCTTCCTCTATGGAGATATTCAAGACCTGCCTGGATGCATTGCTGTGTGATCTGGTCTAGGTGATCCTGCTCTGGCAGAGGGGTCTGGACTGGATGAAATGTCCCTTCCAGCCCCTGACACTCTGTGATTCTGCGATGTGTGTGCATTTGCAACCCTAGACTCCAAAACTCATCTCTGAGTTCAGCCATGGTTAGACAGCGAATTACTGGAATCTGTCCTCTATGCAACTTGAGGTCAGCACCACTCCAGCGAGCTAAAACCCCAGGAATCTCCCAATTATCCGTGCAGACTGACATCCATTACTCCCCCAGCACAGCCCATGAGACTGCATTCCAGGGGAGCAGCCTCAGTTCTGCCTGGGTTCTTGCACGGTGTGACGTTTCCGTGTGAGCTGCGCTGAAACAGCCTTAGGCGCATCGCAAGCCTGTTCCAAACAGAGCTCTCGTGTTTCATTTGGTGTGTTACAGAAAACTCTGGGCAACTTTTCCGCTCAAATACATTTTGTTTTACAAGGACACTCTGCAGACTGCAGCATTCTGCAGGCTTTTGGTTTGGTTTTTTGGTTTTATAATGATGTATCTTTAGGAAAAAGAAGGTCCTTATAACAATGCAATAGCTTTCTGCTCTTCCCAGGGAGATGGGGCTGTGTGCCACAGATGTAAACCGATTTCTTTGTCAATTGTTGGATATTTTGATTCAATGATCTAGCAGCCAGCTCAGTGCAACACATATTCTGCTTTCTATGCCTGAAGGAGAAGGAAAATCATGATGAAAGAACATCGTTTGAGTCCGGCTCCCAGATAGGATGGGAAAGAAATTAAATGCAATGTTGTCCAGACTGCACCATGAATCCATCCACCTGCAGATTAATGTATCTCCTCTTTCCTCTTGGAAATGGAGATGACATTGTGGTCAACTTGCAAATGTATCCAGCAGAGAATGTGTGATCAAAAGGAGGAAGTTGTTGGCAGAGAGAGTGATTGGCATTGGAATGGGCTGCCCAGGGAGGTGGTGGAGTCACTGTCCCTGGAGGTGTTCAAGCAAAGCCTGGATGAGGCACTTAGTGCCATGGTCTGGTTGACTGGATAGGGCTGGGTGCTAGGTTGGCCTGGATGATCTTGTTGGTCTCTTCCAACCTGGTTGATTCTATTATTTTCTATTCTATTCTATTATTTTCTATTCTATTCTATCCTATTCTATTCTATTCTATTCTATTCTATTCTAAAAGCAACTGTGTGATCAGGTAGTTTGGTACGGGTCTAAAAACCTCTGTCCGTAGAATCATAGTGTTGTAGAATGGTTTAAGTTGTAAGGGACCTCAAGGATCATCCAGGTCCAACCCCCTGCCATAGGCAGGGACACCTCCCACTAGAACAAGTTGCTCAAAGCCTGGTTGGTTTGTTTTTTCTCTTGCTAAAGTGCTGGAATTTCTTCCTGTCCCATCAAAATGGCCAGGTTATCCCAGGTGGTCTGATTGGATCAGAGACAGAGTTCATGAGACAGTCTCTGGCATGCAACTGATGTATTTTTCTAGGGTAAGCTAAGCTGAGTTCCCTGGAAAAGATTGGAAAGGTCTCCTGGGTTGTTAGTAATTTAGAATCATAGAATGGTTTCAAGTCAGAAGGGACCTCAAGGATCATCCAGTTCCAATCCCCTGCCATAGGCAGGGACACCTCCCACTAGAACAGGTCGCTCAAGGCCTCAACCAACCTGGCCTTGAACATCTCCAGGGAGGTTGTGGAGCACACTGAGGCATCAGGCTCTCCTCCTAAGAGATATGTTCCATTCCCTTCATCATCTTTGTGGCTCTGCACTGGAGTCTCTCAAGCAATTCTATGTCCCTCTGGAACTGGGGGACCAGAACTGAACACAGTACTTCTGGGGAGGGACTATTGACAAGGTCTGGTAATGTCAGGACGAGGGGGAATGGGTTTAAGCTGGCAGAGGGGAGATTTAGACTGGATGTTAGGAGGAAGCTCTTTACAGTGAGGGTGGTGAGACACTGGCACAGGTTGCCCAGGGAGGTTGTGGATGCTTCCTCCCTGGAGGTGTTTAAGGCCAGGCTGGATGAGGCCTTGAGCAGCCTGCTCTAGTGGGAGGTGTCCCTGCCTATGGCAGGGGGTTGGAGCTGGATGATCCTTGAGGTCCCTTCCAACCTAAACCGTTCTACGATTCTATGATTCATTCTGCACTTCAGATGTGGCCTCATCAGAGCAGAGTAGAGGGGCAGGAGAACCTCTCTGGACCTACTAACCACAGCCCTTCTAATAGACACCAGGATGACATTGCCCCTCTTGGCCACGAGAGCACATTGCTGGCTCATGGTCAACCTCCCTTCAACTAGGACCTTCCTCCTACAGATATGGAGCCATAGAAATGTCTTTCTAACATGAGCTGAGGAGTAGCTGGAGGAAGCTGCAGCTAAGGAGAGGCTGGGCTGTGCACAGCTGCTTTGTGTACCTTCTCCGGGTGGAGCAGATGTTGAGAGCTGTTCCCTTATGAAATATTTAATAGTCTACTTTATGGCCTAATACATTTTCCAGTCCTCAGGCCCGATCCAGAGTCCACTCACCTCTCTGAGCAGGCTTCCAGTGGCACCAGTAAAGCCTATAAAATTCTTAATGAGCCAATGCAAGCAAGAGGTAATTTAGAACTATTACCTTGCAGGGTTGTGCAAGGTTCGGCCATGCTCAAACATTGGCCTCCAGAGTTCTCTTCTTGCTGCTTCTCTTTCTTAAGCTAGCTGCTTTTTCACCAGCCTTCAGAGGTCTAACTGCAACAGCTCTGGGGGTCTTGCACTGCCTGAGGCTATGTGCCACCATGTCACAGGCTTTCACAGAGTCATAGAATCCATGAATAGAAACCATAGAATTCCAATCCGGTTGGAAGAGACCTCCAAGATCATCCAGGCCAACCTAGCACCCAGCCCTGGCCAGTCAACCAGACCATTACACTAAGTGCCTCAGCCAGGCTTTGCTTCAACACCTCCAGGGACAGTGACTCCACCACCTCCCTGGGCAGCCCATTCCAATGCCAATCACTCTCTCTGACAACAACTTCCTCCTAACATCCAGCCTAGACCTCCCCTGCCACAACTTGAGACTGTGTCCCCTTCTTCTGTTGCTGCTTGCCTGGCAGAAGAGCCCAACCCCACCTGGCTACAGCCTCCCTTCAGGTAGCTGCAGACAGCAATGAGGTCTGCCCTGAGCCTCCTCTTCCCCAGGCTGCACTCCCCCAGCTCCCTCAGCCTCTCCTCACAGGGCTTTGTGCTCTCTTGTTTCTTTGGCAGGCTTCCCTAGGAAAGCTGCAGGCCCAGTGGCAGTTGATAGTGCCTGATGACATTTTGTGGCTCTCTTTCAGTCTTGTCATACTTCCCTATGTTAGGCCTCATCAGCTGCAGCCACCTACTTGTGGCTTGATGTTTAAGATCACTGGCAAAGGTTGTTTACTCATGGGTTATCATAACCACTCCAACACCCTCTGAGAACAGAGGGACAGGGAGAGCAGACTGCAGCTTTTTGTTATGGCAGAGTGCTGTGAACCCTTGCACAGGAGGCTAATTTCCACATACAGGGTCTAAGCTGAATCTAGGAAAGCTAAGTGACTGTAGGAGCCAGGTTGCTGAACATGTACCAAGATGAAAAGCAGGCAAAGGAAAGGAGAAGATCCTGCACTTGCTCCTTGGCTTAGGACTCAGTATCCTAATTGAGAGCCTCTGTAGGACTGCATCTTTAGGTTGCAAAAAGTATGCCTCCAAAAGCAGGATCCAGCCACTCTGCAGCAGGTTTTGTATGCATTGATGTATGTGGACCACTGGAACAAACCAAGACTGCTTTGCCTCTACTGCAGAAGAGGAGGGCAGAGTCCAATGGGATGGCATTCAATAGCTCCAAGTGCAGGGTGCTGCACTTTGGCCACAACAACCCCATGCAGAGATACAGGCTGGGGTCGGAGTGGCTGAGAGCAGCCAGACAGAGAGGGATCTGGGGGTGCTGATTGATACCCACCTGAACATGAGCCAGCAGTGTGCCCAGGTGGCCAAGAGAGCCAGTGGCATCCTGGCCTGCATCAGGAATGGTGTGGCCAGCAGGAGCAGGGAGGTCATTCTGCCCCTGTACTCTGCACTGGTTAGACCACACCTCGAGTACTGTGTTCAGTTCTGGGCCCCCCAGTTTAGAAGGGACATTGAGATGCTTGAGCGTGTCCAGAGAAGGGCAACGAGGCTGGGGAGAGGCCTCGAGCACAGCCCTACGAGGAGAGGCTGAGGGAGCTGGGATTGTTTAGCCTGGAGAAGAGGAGGCTCAGGGGAGACCTTATTGCTGTCTACAACTACCTGAGGGGTGGTTGTGGCCAGGGGGAGGTTGCTCTCTTCTCTCAGGCAGCCAGCACCAGAACAAGAGGACACAGCCTCAAGCTGTGCCAGGGGAAGTTTAGGCTTGAGGTGAGGAGAAAGTTCTTCAGTAAGAGAGTCATTGGACACTGGAATGGGCTGCCCAGGGAGGTGGTGGAGTCGCCGTCCCTGGAGCTGTTCAAGGCAGGATTGGACGTGGCACTTGGTGCCATGGTCTAGCCTTGAACTCTGTGGTAACGGCTTGGACTTGGTGATCTCTGAGGTCTCTTCCAACCTTGGTGATACTGTGAGACTGTGAGACTGTGAGACTGTGAGTTTGTCTTCATTTTTCATATCATATATATCTATATTATGACACCAAGTTAGGTGGCAATGTTCATTTGAATGAGGGTAGAGAGGCTCTTCAGAGGGACTTAGGCTGCATTTATTGGCCAACATTAATGGGATGAGTATTTGAGTGCTTGAATACTGAGTCCAGTTGTGGGCTCCTCCATTCAAGAGACATGTTGATGTACTGGGACATGTCCAGAGAAGGGCAACAAAGCTGGTGAGGGGCCTGGAGCACAGCCCTATGAGGAGAGGCTGAGGGTGCAGCCTGGAGAAGAGAAAGCTCAGGGCAGACCTCACTGCTGTCTATGACTACCTGAAGGGAGGTTGCGGAGAGGCTGCTGCTGGGCTCTTCTCACAGGTAATTGGAGACAGAACAAGGGGGAATGGCCTCGAGCTGAGGCTGGGGAGGTTTAGATTGGATATTGGGAAAAAGCTTTTCACAGAGAAAGTGATCAGGGACTGGAATGAGCTGCCCTGGGAGGTGGTGCAGTCACCCACCCTGGATGTGTTTAAGGGTGGTTTGGCTTAGGGCTATGGTTTAAGGTGAATCTTGCAGAGTAGGGTTCTAGGTTGGACTTGGTGACCCTGAGGGGCTTTGCCAACCTGCATGGTTCTGTGATTCTGTGATAACCCAAAAGGGTTAAAGCAGTTCCAAAGCTACTAGAGAGGAGCCAAGTGCACATTGATCTCCCCAGTTTGATGTGGCTGTGCTGGGGAGCGCAGACGTTTCACACCTACTGCATGCTTCTGGGAGATGCTGCTTCCACTCCTGCAGTTCCTGGCCCTTGCTCTTGTTTGTGCTTGTCCTGTTAGATCAAACGAGGCTGAGGACTGGGAGGTAGCCATTCTTCCCAGGGAGAAGAGGACTTAAATGCTTGAAAGCTATGAGGAGACATGCTCTGTTGCTGGGTACATTGAAGCCTTTTGCTTCAAGGGTTCGTCCTACAGGCTGGAAGAAAACAACAGCTCAGTCTTTTGACAACATCAGCTCACAACTTTGTTTTAGCAAGAACAGTCTTTTTGTGATCTTAATGTAGGTCATGGCTGCAAGTTAATTTGTTCCATGTGCCATTATGATGTATGATACATTCAGAAAAACAGGGTTCTCCCAGGGTGAGGAAAAAAATTATGTTTGCTAAGCAGTTCTAGCACATTTAATTTGCTTTCCTCCCCAATTTCCCACGNCCTCCCCCCGCCCTCCTCCTGGTTTTCCTGCCTTAGCTGCCTGATTCCCCATCGCTGCCTTAACCAGTTTAACTCCCTCTGCTCTCCAGACCTTTGGGTGTGCAGGCAGAGAGCAGCCCTATCCCACTCCCCATTAGGGCATGCAGCTCCTCTGCAGCTCCATCTGACTGTACTTGAATTGGCAAGCTGGGGCAAGGACTGCACACTCCACCCCCACCAGGCATTTTGAGGCTGGTGGATCACAGCCTATGTGACATTAAGTATCTGCTCCTCTGGATCCTCTACAAACCTAGCCCAGCTCCTCCACCACCTCAGTGAGAGCAGGAAGAAGTGGATGTCAGGTGCTTGAACGTGTCCAGAGAGGGGCACCAAGGCTGGTGAGGGGACTGGAGCACAGCCCTGTGAGGACTGGCTTAGGGTGCTGGGGGTGTGCAGCTTGCAGAAGAGGAGGTTCAGAGGAGACCTTATTGTCAGGTACCTTATTCAGGTAATCGTTTCTACAACTACCTGGAAGGAGGTTGTAGCCAGGTGGGGTTGGTCTCTTCTGCCAGGCACCCAGGGACAGAACAAGACGACAAAGCCTCAAACTGCACCAGGGCAGGTTTAGGCTGGAGGTTAGGAATAAGTTCTTGCCAGAGAGACTGATTGGCATTGGAATGGGCTGCCTGGGAAGGTGGTGGAGTTCCCATCTGGGAGGTATTTAAGAGGAGGCTGCATGAGGCACTTAGTGCCATGGTTTAGTTAATTAGAAGGGTTAGGTGATAGGTTGGACTGGATGATCCTAGAGGCCTTTTCCAACCTGGTTAATTCTGTGATTCTGTGACTTCTGGCTTTGCTTGAACTTCACCCAAACACTGATAAGAAAAGTGATAATGTTTGCTCTGTCTTGGCTGAATACACACCAGATTTATCTCCTGTCTGTCTGGTCTGCAGCAGGAAGAATGGCTTCAGGGTGGACTGTTCTGCCTGGGCATCTCTCTACCATAGGTGACTGGTAAAGCTGTATTCCTAAACTCAAACAGCAGAGGCCTTGAGCTTTAGAGACTGCATAGACCAAGGCAGTGCCTTATTTCAATGACTCATCTATGTGGTGAGCAGCTTTTGAGATTGCTTGATTGGGAGCTTTGCAAACAGCCTCCCCAGCACTGTTGCAGTGAATTTGCTCTCTGGCACGTATGGGAGCAGAAGAATGCAAAACCTGGTTAAGGTCAGTGATGAAAGCTCTGTCATCATAGAATCATAGAATCAGCCAGGTTGGAAGAGACCTCCAAGATCATCCAGGCCAACCTAGCACCCAGCCCTGGCCAAGCAACCAGACCATGGCACTAAGTGCCTCATCCAGGCTTTGCTTCAACACCTCCAGGGACAGCGACTCCACCACCTCCCTGGGCAGCCCATTCCAATGCCAATCACTCTCTCTGCCAACAACTTCCTCCTAACATCCAGCCTAGACCTCCCCTGGCACAACTTGAGACTGTGTCCCCTTGTTCCATTGCTGGTTGCCTGGCAGAAGAGACCAACCCTACCTGGCTACAGCCTCCCTTCAGGTAATTGCAGATAGCAATGAGGTCAATCTCAGAACAATTCATCCTCTACCCCCACTAAGTCCAATTTTAATGTTTTGGGTATTTTTCTCTCTGCTCTTCTGCAGATTTCAAAGACCTACTGGAGCAAACAAGCTGATGTGGGGTTTGGGATCCCAGCTCAGCATGGCTGACTGGTTAATCACACTGGGAGCACGAGCACATAAAAGAGCTGAGGTGGCTTAACAGCTTTTGTCCCAGTCTCCTGCTGCCGTCACTCAAAACCTCACCTACCATTTTATGAGCTCTCTCTGTGCTTCAATAGGCTATTTTGGGCAACTTGAATTGAACCAGTTCAGCCACTTTGAAGGCTGCAGTGCCTGGAGAATGGATTATTTCCCTATACATATATGTATGTGTGTGTGTGTGTGTGTGTATAATCATAGAATCATAGAATGGTTTAGGTTGGAAAGGACCTCAAGGATCCTCCAGTTCCAACTCCCTGCCATAGGCAGGGACACCTCCCACTAGAGCAGGTTGCTCAAGGCCTCGTCCCACCTGGCCTTCAACACCTCCAGGGAGGTTGTGGAGCACAGAATCACCCAATGTGATCAAAGATGCTCCCTGAGCAACCTGTGTCAGTGTCTCACCACTCTCACTGCAAAGAACCCTTTCCTAACATCCAGCCTAAGTCTCCCCTCTTCCAGTTTAAACCCATTCCCCCTCGTCCTGACATTGCCAGACCTTGTCAATAGTCCCTCCCCAGCCTTCCTGTAGGCTCCCTTCAGATACTGCAAAGCCACTCTAAGGTCTCCTCGAAGCCTTCTCTTCTCCAGGCTGCAGAGCCCCAACTCTCTCAGCCTGTCCTCATAGCAGAGCTGCTGCAGCCCTCTGAGCATCTTCGTGGCTCTCCTCTGGACTGGCTCCAGCAGTTCCATGTCCTTCTTGTGCTGGGGGCTCCAGAACTGCACACAGGACTCCAGGTGGGGTCTGAGGAGAGCAGAGCCAAGGGGCAGAATCCCCTCCCTTGCCCTGCTGCCCACACTGCTCTTGATGTGTGTGTATATGTATATATATCCAAATCATAGAATCAACCAGGTTGGAAGAGACCTCCAAGCTCACCCAGTCCAACCTAGCACCCAGCCCTAGCCAATCAAGTAGACCATGGCAATATATCTACATCTATATCTATCTATCAGTATTTGAAGGGGGGCTGTAAAAAAGCTGGGGAGGGACTTTTTAGGCTCTCAGGTAGTGACAGGACTGGGGGGAATGGAGCAAAGCTGGAGGTGGGGAGAGTCAGCCTGGCCATGAGGAGGAAGTTGTTCAGCATGGGAGTGGTGAGAGGCTGGAATGGGTTGCCCAGGGAGGTGGTTGAGGCCCCATGGCTGGAGGTGTTTAAGGCCAGGCTGGCTGAGGCTGTGGGCAGCCTGCTCTAGGGTAGGATGTCCCTGGGCATGGCAGGGGGGTTGGACCTGGCTGATCCTTGTGGTCACTTCCAACCCTGACTGATTCTATGATATACATACAAGTCGAACTTCTGTCTATAGGGGGTTTCAATGTTGTTTTAGTAGGGTTGTGCTACAATGCCATGAGACAAAAGCATTGTACTGAGATGTTAGAGACAGTAGTTGAGATATGAGCAAGTTGTAAGCTTAAGCCTATTGCTTGGAGTATCTTTTTCCCCTTCTAAAGCAGCCACACTGGGTGCCTTTTGATGGGGTGTACAGTAAAATAGGGCAGTGAAGGATTGCACCTCCCTGGAGGTGTCCAAAGTCAGGTTGGATGAGTGACCTGTTAGTGGGAGGTGTCCCTGCCTATGGTGGGGGGTTGGAACTGGATGAGCTTTGAGGTCCCTTCCAACCTGAACCAGTCTATGAGTTTTCCTCTTTAGCTTGTAAGTCCTTTGTGCTCTACTTCCAGGAGACCTTGGTTTTCACAGCACGTCAAAGACCAGGTCTTCACTTGTTAGCAAGTGATGTAGCTCCATTTAAGTCGATAGATCTCCAGTGGTCTGCACTAATTAAGGGTGACACTGAGCCTCCAATGTTCTGTCATAGAAAGCAAAATGTTTACTTTCTCTAGGGCAAAATAGCAATCCATTAACTCTTAAAATCTGAATAGGAAACAACCAACCAAAAAAACCCCACCCAAACCCCAAAACAACCAAAAAAGCTTGACATAAGTTAATTCAGTGTGCTCTTGACACCAGCCAGAGAGGAATTTTATCACATTCACCCTATGTGTGAAAATGTTGTGTGGCTTTCCCAGCAGCAAAAGTGTGACCAACAGTGAGATAGAGGCAGTCTGATTTACACAAAAGAAACAGCACTATGAGAACATCTAAATATTTATGGAAGGGAAAAAAAAACAGAGGCTGAAAAATTATCTTCCATTTGAGCCATATGGATACTATCAGCAAGCATGATACAAAGAGAGGGTGAGGGAAAAATAAGAATTCAGCATAGAATCATGGAATGGTTTAGGTNTGCCTGGCAGAAGAGCCCAACCCCAGCTGGCTACAGCCTCCCTTCAGGTAGCTGCAGACAGCAATGAGGTCTGCCCTGAGCCTCCTCTTCTGCAGGCTGCACACCCCCAGCTCCCTCAGCCTCTCCTCACAGGGCTGTGCTCCAGGCCCCTCCCCAGCCTTGCTGCCCTTCTCTGGACACCTTCCAGCACCTCAACATCTCTCTTGAGTTGAGGAGCCCAGAACTGGACACAGCACTCAAGTTGTGGCCTGAACAGTGCTGAGCGCAGGGGCAGAATAACCTCCCTTGTCCTGCTGGCCACACTGCTCCTGATACAGGCCAGGATGCCATTGACTCTCTTGGCCACCTGGGCACACTGCTGGCTCATCTTCAGCCTACTATCCACCAGGACCCCCAGGTCCCTTTCCTCCTGGCTGCTCTCAGCCACTCTGTCCCCAGCCTGTAGTGCTGCTTGGGGTTGCCGTGGCCAAAGTACAGAACCCTGCACTTGGCCTTGTTCACTCTCATCCCATTGGCCTCTGCCCACCCATCCAGCCTGGCCAGGTCCCTCTGCAGGGCTCTCCTAGCCTCCAACAGCTCCACACCTGCTCCCTTTCTTTCTCTTTTCAGTTTCTCTACAAGGCATAAAACATTATCATGCGAGCCACAGATTTCTTAGAGAGCAGATCCACTGGGACATATAATTAGGATATCTTGATGAACATCTGAACCAAACTGTAGCATGCCACGAACTCTTGAAGTGATGCTGAGCAGCACTGCTCACATTTTTTGCTTCATGTTTGCTCTTGGAACTCTTTGGCAAAGAGAACTCTTTCAAAACACACATCTCAGTCACATAACAGCTCTTGCAACTGGGGGAAAGTGAGGGAGCTTAAAAATGTACACAAAATCCTTCTTTGGAAGAAGGGAGCAGGGCAAAACATGCAATGAGAAATTATATCAAAACAAAAAAAAAAAGCCTTTAATTGATTATGAGGGCAATTTGCAGACTGCAGTATCAAGGGCCTTCATGTTTAGGAACAGTTTCTGCCCTCACCTAATAACTGAGAGTCAAGGAGAAGCCATCAAATTAATTTTAGTTTTGGCTGGAGAGTTGGGCTTTTTCAGGAATGCTAATGGTTTTGTCCAGATATTAATAAATCTGCAGTAAAACCCAGTCTGCAAAAGACAAATGAAGGGAAAAACTCTGTCCTTCATTCCCTTTCTCTTCTTGGAAGCCTGTAAGTACTAGTTAGCTCTGCTGCTGCTGCTAGGGACAGCTTTCTGAGTGCATGGGGCAAGATTCAAATGTGCAAGGTCCTGCACCTGGGTGGGTGCAATCCCAAGCACAAATCCAAGCTGGGTGGCAAAAGGCTGAGAGCAGCCCTGAGGAAAGGGTCTGGGGTGATGAAAAGCTCAACATGAGCCTGCAGTGTGAGTGCAGCCCAGACAGCAACCCTGTGCTGGGCTGCAGCAAGAGCAGTGTGGGCAGCAGGGCAAGGGAGGGGATTCTGCCCCTTGGCTCTGCTCTCCTCAGACCCCACCTGCAGTCCTGTGTGCAGTTCTGGAGCCCCCAACACAAGAAGGACATGGAACTGCTGGAGCGGGTCCAGAGGAGAGCCACGAAGATGCTCAGAGGGCTGCAGCAGCTCTGCTCTGAGGCCAGGCTGAGAGAGTTGGGGCTCTGCAGCCTGGAGAAAAGACTTCAAGGAGGCCTTATGATTGCCTTCCACTATTATCTGAAGGGAGCCTACAGGAAGGCTGGGGAGGGACTNGAGATGTTGAGGTGCTGGAAGGTGTCCAGAGAAGGGCAACGAAGCTGGTGAGGGGCCTGGAACACAAACCCTATGAGGAGAGGCTGAGGGAGCTGGGGGTGTGCAGCCTGCAGAAGAGGAGGCTCAGGGCAGACCTCATTGCTGTCTGCAGCTCCCTGCAGGGAGGCTGTAGCCAGCTGGGGTTGGGCTCTTCTGCCAGGCAACCAGCAACAGAAGAAGGGGACACAGTCTCAAGCTGTACCAGGGGAGGTCTAGGCTGGATGTTAGGAGGAAGTTGTTGTCAGAGAGAGTGATTGGCATTGGAATGGGCTGCCCAGGGAGGTGGTGGAGTCATCATCCCTGGAGGTGTTCAGGAAAAGCCTGGCTGAGGCACTTAGTGCCATGGTCTGGTTGATTGGCTAGGGCTGGGTGCTAGGTTGGCCTGGATGATCTTGGAGGTCTCTTCCAGCCTCGTTGATTCCATTCTGTTCTATTCTTAATGGCAGAGCACCCACAGCCATTGGCACTCCAATAGCAGTGGGCATTGCAATCCAGGGGCTGTGTCCAAGCAAAAATGAGCTTCTTCAACTCCACTTTGCCTCCCTGGCAGCCAAAGACATTAATCATCTTCTACAGCATCCTAACCACCTCTGGTAATCCTAAATGAGGACAAACAATGAAGCTGACTTTGGTTTTTTGCAGGAAAGTGGATGTTACTGCATGTGAAGTAGCCCAAAATACACTTTAATCTCCTGCTCCCACCTCTGCAGGGAAAGCTCTAATTATTTTGTGCTGTAAGTAACTTAGCTTGGCACAACTTCTTTAGCCTCTCTGAAGTATCAGTCTATTTCCAGAGCATTAAAAAATGAAAGCTGGTGTCCAGCCTATTGCCACAGCAGCTTTGAGAAGGTTTATGTGATACATAACACACCAGAGCCTTCCACTAATGCCTCAGTGGGTTCATAATGAAAACAGAGCTATGTGAGTCCAGGGCTCATACAGTATGCAGAGATAGAGCAAAGCCTGGGCAAGCATTTAAGGTGAAGGAAAGTGGTGGATAGAAGCCACAAGCCCAGCTTTAATCCATTTTCTTGTCCTCATGAAAACCCTCAGCACCCACTGCTGTCTCCCACAGCTTCACAGGTTTGGATTGAGTGCTGAGGATGTTTCTCCTCTCAGGGATGGATAAATTCCTAATGAACTGTGTCAAGACAGCACATGGATTTCTCTAGGTGGCATCATTTGCAAGAGGCTTCTTGCAAACTCTGTCTCAGCTTTAGTGGCTAAAAGATTAACAGAGTGAGACATAGCAAATGAAAACAAGGCCTTGGAGTTGAGAGCAACCTAAACCAATGTCTTCTGGAAAACAGAATGAATCATAGAATGAATCATAGAATGGTTTAGGTTGGAAGGGACCTCAAGGATCATCCAGCTCCAACCCCCTGCCATAGGCAGGGACACCTCCCACTAGAGCAGCCTGCTCAAGGCCTCATCCAGCCTGGCCTTAAACACCTCCAGGGAGGAAGCATCCACAACCTCCCTGGGCAACCTGTGCCAGTGTCTCACCACCCTCACTGTAAAGAACTTCCTCCTAACATCCAGTCTAAATCTCCCCTCTGCCAGTCCAAACCCATTCCCCCTCATCCTGACATTCCCAGACCTTGTCAATAGTCCCTCCCCAGCCTTCCTGTAGGCTCCCTTCAGATACTGGAAAGCCACTCTAAGGTCTCCTCGAAGCCTTCTCTTCTCCAGGCTGCAGAGCCCCAACTCTCTCAGCCTGTCCTCAGAGCAGNGCCATTCACCACCCAGCCTGGAGCTGTGCCTGGGATTGCACCGACCCAGGTGCAGGACCTTACACTTGGCCTTGTTAAATGTCATGAGGTTGGCCTGGGCCCACCTCTCCAGCCTGTCCAGGTCCCACTGGATGCCATCCCTGCCCTCCAGCAAGTCAACTGTGCCACACAGCTTGGTGTCATCTGCAAACTTGCTGAGGGTGCACTCAATTCCTCTGTCCATCCTCGTAGAGCTGAGGATCTTTGGTACCTTTGTGCAGTTGGGTTTTATTTAGGAATTGGATTGCTATCTGTCTTATAATGGAGCCTGAGTGGGGTTTAGGAGTCACTTTCTGGACTCTAGATGTCTGTATAATCTGTTTTCTCCCCATTCTCTTTCCTGAGCATGGTGAGTAAGGAGTCTAGTCTCAGGATGAAATCTTGCCAACATTATATGATGTAAAATACTCAGCTGGATTGATTCCCAGATCTATTCTCATCTCTCTTGTCTTGCAAAATCAGGGCAAGACTCCAGGAAAGAAGTGGAGCACCCTGTAAAAATGCAGAGTGATCACTAATCACTATACCCAACTATCTTAGAGCCTGAAGGTATTGCCCAAGGAGGTTGCTGTGCAGAGGAATTGTAGTTTAAGAGGCAGCAAAAAGACAAATTCAAGCTGATGGGCAGAGACATAAACAGCTTCTTCCCGTAATGGATTGAAGCTCCAGCACAGCAGGTTCCAGGTCAACACAAGGGGGAACTTCTTGACTGTAAGGGTCCCAGAGCACTGGCACAGGCTGCCCAGAGAGGTTGTGGAGTCTCCTTCTCTGGAGCCTTTGAAGATCTGTCTGGATGTGTTGCTGTGTTACCTGAGCTAGATTGCATGGTCCTGCTCTGGCAGGGGGTTGGAGTCGATGATCTCTTTGGGTCCCTTCCAACCCCTGACATCCTGTGAGCCTGTGATCCTGTGGTCCTATAATCCTGTGATCCTGTCCTGGTGCAAGTTCTGACTCTGCTCCCCTTTTCTAGGGGCTTAAATAAAACAAAGTGTTTGGAGCATGTTGTTTTACAGATGCATATTTAAATGAAGACTCCAAAACAGCAGGTAAAATCTTGATCCTGCAAGCACCATGACACACACAGAGCTGTGTGCTTATACACAGTCTCTGGAGGCTTCTGTATCTCTGTGCAAGTTCTGGGCCCCTCAGTGCAAGAGAGATGCTGAGGTACTGGAACGTGTCCAGAGGCAGGCAACGAAGCTGGTGAGGGGGCTGGAGCATAGCCCCAGCTACAGATTATANTCTGCCCTGAGCCTCCTCTTCTGCAGGCTGCACACTCCCAGCTCCCTCAGCCTCTCCTCACAGGGCTGTGCTCCAGGCCCCTCCCCAACCTTGCTGCCCTTCTCTGATTACCTTCCAGCACCTCAACATCTCTCTTGAATAGAAGGGCCCAGAACTGGACACAAGACTCAAGTTGTGGCCTGACCAGTGCTGAGTACAGTGCTCCAGTCCAACCTAGCACCCAGCCCTATCCAATCAACTAGACCATGGCACTGAGTGCCCCATCCAGTCTTTTCTTGAACACCTCCAGGCATGGTGAGCTCCTCGTGGTGAAAGGCCCTCCACTAGGGTGACTTTCCAAAGTGTGAGGGATGAGTAACTCCCAAACCATCACCTACTGGCTGGTACCACATGAATTTTGCTCTCCTAGATAACACCGATCACACCCAAACTGTCTTGTGGGGCTTCACATGAGAGAATCAGCCCTCAGCCAGCATGCCAAACACATCTGGCTAGCAGGTGAATGCCTTTGTGGGAAAAGGCACATTCCATTTCAGTTTATAATACACAACAAATGTTTGTTGGGCTCTTAAAAAGAACCCAGAACATGAGTATTTGTTATGCCAAAAACACGCTGCGGGAGGAAACAAAGGAGCAAATAAAGCAAGCAAACAAAGGAGCAAATAAAGCAAGCAAACAAAGGAAGAAATCTTGGTTTCTTTTATTGTTTCTATAGAAGCCATAAGCCTACATAATGGAAACAGCTCATAAGGATTCCTGATGATGGGATAACCCTGGGTTCCTTGTTCTGAATATAAATTGATGCATTAAAATACGCTCACGAGAGCTGCAGCTTTAATGTCAGTTGCCAAGAATAAGAAACTCAGCTCCCAAATGCAAAAGCTGTCCAAAAGATAGAGTAGAATCAACCAGGTTGGAAGAGAACTCCAAGCTCATCCAACCCAACCTAGCACCCAGCCCTGGCCAATCAACCAGACCATGGCACTAACTGCCTCATCCAGGCTTTGCTTCATCACCTCCAGGGACGGTGACTCCACCACCACCCTGGGCAGCCCATTCCAATCACTCTCTCTGTGAAGAACTTCCTCCTATATTTATATCTACTCCAAAAAAGACAATTTGCTTTTGAAGCCAAAGAAATGGTGGAAAAGACACAGACTGAAGCAAGAACTTGATTTTCAGTTCTGGGCTTGTGTGTTTCAAAGCTGGAGCTTCCTTATTGCAAGCCTTTGTGAAGCCAGTCAAGCCAAATCCAATGAACCTAGCTTCTGCTACTCTGCTTTTCTTGGATGGGATAATGTGAGACCTGAAAACACCCTTCTAAGCTGGTGGAATTGTTCTTTCTTGCTCCAGAGAAAACTGATTGTGAAATTGTGATGGTTTGGGTGTCCCCTGCC
>WAAF01018242.1:163643-179611 GCA_013400475.1 Tricholaema leucomelas | reverse complement strand
TTTCTTTTTCGTTCTCTTTTTCTTTTTCTTTTGTTTTTGCTTTCTGGAAGCCAGTTATTAAGCTGCAGGTTTCTGTTTCATTCGCCTGCCTTTCACTTTAAAGCAAGCAGCAGCCACTGAGAACACAATAATGAAAGAGGTCATGGAGCACCAGTTGTGCATGAAAGATGCGAAAATTTACTGCAAATGAGACAAGAGCAGTAAATTCATTTTTATTCAAATTACTGTCATCATACATTACCACTTCTCCTGTAAACATTGTGCTTCAGACAGTGTGACAGCATATTATTATTTGCGAGATTATACTATTATTAAGCTATTAACATGTCACCTCCTGCTTGAAACAATGACTCAGCTTGGTACTGCATAATAGGACAAGTTAGGGAGACAAGGCGAGGTGACGGAGAGGTTAGTTGTAAGAAGGGAGGCCATGCATAGAGTGACAGCTGGCACTTAAAGGCTAACATTTATTCAAAAGAGCCCACATAATGAGGATGCAATCCGCTTTTATTTACATACTGTACCCATCCACTTTCCATAAACTAATCCTTCTTCTTTCTGTCCACACAGGATGCCTCTCAGCTCTTGTAATGCGTCTGAAGAAGTCACCTTTCCCCAAGCTGAAAGAAGTTGGTGAGGAAAGTTATGGATGCAGAAGATGCCCAGAATCATATGGGGACGGGGTTGGTCTCTTCTGCCAGGCAACCAGCAACAGAACAAGGGGACACAGTCTCAAGCTGTGCCGGGGGAAGTATAGGCTGGATGTTAGGAGGAAGTTCTTGCCAGAGAGAGTGATTGGCATTGGAATGGGCTGCCCAGGGAGGTGGTGGAGTCACCATCCCTGGAGGTGTTCAAGGAAAGACTGGATGAGGCACTTAGTGCCATGGTCTAGTTGACTGGCTAGGGCTCGGTGATAGGTTGGACTGGATGATCTTGGAGGTCTCTTCCGACCTGATTGATTCTATTCTATTCTACCTTGGCTCAGACTGGGAGATCAACAGTGCTCACACTATGCTGCCGCTCTCTCCCTCACTTCCAGCAGAAATGTTGGAAGATCTTCTATAGGTCTTATTGCAACATACCCAAGAGTTTACTGACAATTAAAATTTCACAGCTTATAGGCTTCAGAGGATTCCACTGTTACAGTATGAAGCTGCTACTACATAAGTGGTGCTGGTGGATGAAAGGTTGGACACGAGTCACCAATCTGTGCTCACAGGACACGAGTCACCAATCTGTGCTCACAGACAAGACTCAGTTGTGTCCTTGGCTGATCCCTACCGGCATGGGCAGCAGGTAGAGGGAGGGGACTCTGCCCTTCTGCTCTGCTCTGATGAGACCCTACTTGCAGTGCTGGGTCCTCAGCACAGGAGAGACATGAACCTGTTGGAGAGGGGCCAGAGGAGGCCACAAGACTGATAGGAAGGCTGGAAGCCCTCTGCTCTGAGGCCACTCTGAGAGAGTTGAGGTTGTTCAACTTGGAGAAGAGAAGGCTCCAGCAAAACCTTTCGGTACTTAAAGGTGGCTATCAGAAAGCTGGGGACAGACTTTTAATCAGGACCTGCTGTGACAGGACAAAGAGTGATGGTTTAAACTCAAAGCAGGAGGATCAGACAGGAGAGAAGGAAGAAATGTTTCACCACTGATTGTGGTGAGACTCTGGCCAAGATTGCACAGAGAGGTGGGAGATGCCCTATCCCTGGAACAATTCCAGGTCAGGCTGTTTCGGGCTCTGAGCAGCCTATTCTAGTTGCAGATAACCCTGCAGATAGCAGCAGGGATGGATTAAATGAGCTTTAGAGGCCTCTCCCAACCCAAACATTCTGTGATTCTATGACACTTGAATAGTTTTCTTCTTGGTACCACAGTTACTATATTTTCCAGCCCAGCATAAGGAATATACTTCCCCCCACCCCAGCTCTTACTTGATTTTACCTTGACTTTTGCAAGTATATGTTAACCATGTGGCTTCTCACAGAGCTTCTCCAGTCCTTCAAAGATTCATAGCTCCTCTTTTTCAGCCCTAGCTGAAAGATCAAGTACTTGACCTTGAGTTGTTCTTTATTTCCCTTCCACTTGGACTTGCCCTCCTTTCTCAACCTGCTCTTGACAGAGTTGATGTAAATATTCTTCCTTGAGATTTTGCTGCAGTCTTGGGGGGGGGGCGGAAAGTGTCATTTTGTGAAACCAAGTAAACACCAAGCTTTGCTCTAAATTAGTTAGGGAAGTGCCTCGTGAAGTAGAACAAACAGGGAGACATCAGTGAGTTACTAATGATTGCTCGTCAGGCTTGTGGAAGAGACTGCAAATGCATAAGTCTTGAAAGCCTCCAAGGTGCAGGTTCCCATGTGTGGGACGCAATGAAAGCCACGATGTGAACAACACTTCCTTGGTACAGCCCTTATGAGTGTCATTTTAATGCTATCCCAGACTGGAGGAAGGCAACTGATGTCCTGAAAGCTTAGACAATAGGCACTGATATGTTAGAAGCACAGAATCATAGAACTGTTTTGATTGGAAGACACCTTTAAGATCATCAAATCCAATCTTTAACCCAGCACTGCCAAGTCCAGCACTAAATAATGTCCCTAAGCAATACATCTTTTAACCACCACTAGGGATGAAATCTGCTTAGCATGAGTGGAGACTTCCTCTTTTTGCCTTCCTCTACTTCATTTTCACAGAATCACAGAAACATCCAAGTTGTAAAAGACCCTCTGGATCACCAAGACCAACCTAAAACCCTACTCTACAAGAGTCACCTTAAATCATATCCCTAAGCACCACATCCAAAGAACACTTAAACACATCCAGGGCTGGTGACTCAACCAACCTCCCTGGGCAGTTCATTCCAGTGCCTGACCACTCTCTCCATGAAAAACTTCTTCCTAATGTCCAACCTAAGCCTACTGAGTCTCAGCTTGAGGCCATTCCCCCTTGTTCTGTCTCCAATTACCTCTAAGAGGAGACCAGCTCCAGCCTCTCCACAATGTCCCTTCAGGTAGTTCTAGACTGCAGTGAGATCTCCCCTCAGCCTCCTCTTTTTCAAACTAGCCATCCCCAGCTCCTTCAGTCGCTCCTCATAAGATTTATTCTCTAGGCCCTTCGCCAGCTTTGTTGCCCTCCTCTGGACCTGCTCCAGTACTTCCATGTCTCTTTTGTATTGCGGTGCCCAAACCACAATAATCAAAGTGTGGCCTCACCAAAGCTGAGTACAAGGAGACAATCACCTCCCTACTCCTGCTGGCCACATCTTTTTGTCTCTTTCCTGGTTTTAATCTGTTTCTACTGAGGGCAGACTAAGATACAGAGAGACGGCATCACATTTGGGAAGTGGCTCCCTATAGCTACTCTCCCTGAACATCTTGAATCCTTCTTACCCCACCTTGTCCCCCTTGTTCTCTGCTTTTTTTTCTGCAGCACAACAGCACTTTGAATTCATTCCAAAACTTATTTCTTTGATAAAACAGGAGCTCAAATCCTGCTCCTGTTATTGCAGGACATCTTATGAGGCACCCTCCCACAGTGCAGAGTTGCAGTAGGTGAGCCTGGGCACTCTCTATCCCTGGAAATTGCACGGATTTGATTCATAATAACAAAAATAACCTAAAGTGGAAGTTTAGGCAGTCTGAATTTGGGGTGTCTCATCAAGTTTATTCCAAGGCATTTCCATTAAACCATACTGGGTGAGTCTGTTGGAGTCTTCCCATTCAGGCCATTGCTATTGCAGACAACATGTCCTCTAATCCCCTGTCATCAGGCTTCACTTTAAGAGCCGTTAGTGGTTTTTCACATCGTTACCCACATATGGAGTCTGCTCCACAGCCTCACTGCTTTGATATCAGAAACCTTCTCCTAAATTTCTAGCCTCTGTGTAGGTGCAAGTAGCTGGTGCCTATGTGTTGTGGAGACAACTTTATCCCAGAGCTTATTTTTTCCCCTCTCTCACTTGAGCACAATAACCATGTCATTTAGCATCACTAGGCTGCAATTTCACCTCTTGCTTCTCATAAACAGGAGGTTTTCTTTTAGTAAATATGCATTTATTTGCCAGCACAGTTTTCCCTTCCACATCCATCCGTTTTTTTTTTCCATCTGCTTCAACATGCTTTGTCTTTCTTTGCCATGGACTATCCTGAACTGTGAGGATCTCCTGACCCTGATGGTGAAAATGTCCTTGTTCCCACAGATCAGCTCTTCTGACTCCTTTGTGGACATGTCCTGGTCAGCAATTACTGCATTTTATCACACAAGCAGGGATGGTATTGACCTGCTTGTTATTTTAGGAGAATAAAGTGTAAGGTCATTCAGAGAACTCAAAATAGTCCAGTGAAGTTGGAAGCAAAAGGTTTTGTACTGCTGCACGTCATTATTACCCTTTTGTTTGTTTGTTTGGGTTTTTTTTGAGCCACTTGCTCTTCTTGGGTAATGTCCTTGTCCACCTACCATCTCCCATTTATTACAACAAAAAGCCAGACCTAAGAACCCTAGGCTTAGCTCCTAAATCCTAACGAGACCTACACGTGGAAACTACTCTCAATTTACTACATGCGTACAAAATAGCACTACCTCGTCCCACTCCTTACTACATAAGAGCTCAGGAGACTGAGTTGTGGTGTCAATTTTTAAACTCTTAACTGTAAGAGATATATGGACCCTTGCTCCCCATCAACATGAGTGAAGTTGGAGAAAATTCAGAGTAAGAAAGAGTTTCTGTGTTTTTTTTTTTTCACCTGGGCAGTAATTGCTGCTCTTAGGCAAGGGAGCTCAGTGCACTAACAAAAGATCAGCACAGGAACCATTAAACACTGAATTTTCCCAGTGCACTGCAAATGCACATATAAACACTGAGTAACCTTAGGCTTAGTCAGGGTTCAAAACACAGTTATGCACCTCTTAAAACACTTTTTTTTGTTTACACTACTGCAGCTTAGGCTTGCACTTCCTTATGTGGTGTCAGCCACATTTGCAGTCTTAATTTGCAACCAGGCCTGAAAATCAGTGCAAAAAAATGGCTCTAAATTAGAAATTGTTCTGAAATAGAGATTGTTCTGAAATAGAAATTGTTCTGAAATAGAAATCAGTGCAAAAAATTACTCTGGTGCAAAAATTGCTCTGAAATAGAAATTTAAGAACACATAAAAAAATCACAAGGGAAAAAAAAACAACAACAAACAAAACAATAAAATTTTACAATTATAACATCAGTGCAAACTCAAAAAACTGTTCTGCATTTCCCCAAGTGTAGTCATAGATTATTTAGGCTGCAAGAGCAGCATAATTTTCTTTCCTCCACACTCTCATCGTCATGGCTAAGAGCAATGGCTGTCCTCACGCTTAATGAATACTGTGCCGCAAATGTGTGTTGCAGTATTCAATCACAAAACGTGTTTAAACTGAACAAAAACAATAAGGAAAGGAAAAAATCACACAGGTGCAGACAGTGTGCAGGCACCACAGTGTGCCAGCCAACAGAGGAATGGTCAGTTGGGCTGTGGTGACAGATTTTTCAACTGATTTGTCAAAGTAGATGGTTTGATGAGACCAATATTGAACCAAACTGTGACACCCCCTGCCCCTATGCACAGACATTTCCATACCCAGAAACTTCATCTAGCATCCGCAGAAATGCTTACAAAAAAATTTAACGGTCTCTTTTTTTAACACAAATGTCCTCAAACCCTTCTTACTTGCAAGAAACCAGCAGCTTTCTCACAGAGAGGTGATGGTGATAACGTATAACAAACTGCATGAGGCAGATTTTGCTACTCCCTCTCTTGGCCATCACACTGCTCCTGCTTCTCAGGACCATGAAGCTTGCTAAAAGCTGCTGAAGGGGTGGCACCAAACCCACCACCGCCTGCTCTGATGGGGCGGGGGTGGATCTCATGTGTTTGGCACTGAATAGACTACATTATTTCTATTATCCTATTGGGCTTCACACTAGGCATAGAGGCACTTGCCCTTATTTGAAACTAGCAGACACCAGGAGAATTTGCTGATTGCTAATGAGAAAGCCAAGGTTTTGTTGATATCATCTGGGACGTTCTTGCTGTGGTCTGCTATTAAGATCTGGAGCTCTACATAACACACCATATTAACCAGGCAGTGACTTTATTATGGGATCAGTATAACTTTTCATGTCTGGTGTACTCCTAAAGCCTCAGCTCAAACACCTTTTTCCAGAATATGAAACCTAATATCTTGGTGCTAGCTGCATTATTTAAAAAGGGGCAATGTGGTTCATAACTTTACATTTATTGCATACTTTTAAGCCACTTGACCCATATAAATATTACTATAGAGTTGCCCTTAGTTATTAAATTCTTATTGCTTATAAAAAGGGCAGCAGGAAGTATATAATCTATAGACTAAGGTGTGCTTTTTTTAAGGGGGAGAGGGAAGAATGAGAAAAAAAAAAGGAGGAAGGCTGGAAATAAATGTGTTTTGATCCCGTTCGTAGCCTTGAAGTTAATTTCTCTGGCTTAAAGCAAAGATCTGTTTATTTAAACTTCAAGAATTAGGTACTAGCATAACAAGTAGGTCCCTACCTTCTTGAAGGTGAACTGGAAACCCCACCTCTTAAAAGAAATTGTTTGCAGAAACTTTTCAGTCTTTATTACAGTCAAAGCCAGCTAAAAACAGGGCCTGGGTGTTTGTTACAACTCCTGCACAGCACAGACTGGCTAAGGGGAAAAAGAAATAGATATAAAGATGCTTTTAAGGATATTTTGAGGCACATCTCATGGACCAGTATGGTCTAATGCAAGCCTTCCTGCAAGCTGCACCAGTTCCCACTTGGGCTCTGTTTTGCACGCTTGTGCACGCTCTCACACGTGTGCCTGGCTGACAGCAAGGACAACACATTAACATAGGTAATTTTACTTCAGAGTTGCTTGGGGCAGAACCTCTAGACCTAGAGGTTACTGCTGTCAAAGGAGGACCTTTTTCTTCCTGTCACTTCTTTCAGAGATGAAGGGAAAGATTTCCCTTAGCCTACAGCATTTAGCGTGCAAACGCTCCACCACAACATTTCGAAACTATAGAAATCATGAAACCAGCCTGTGACCTTCCATTTCAGTGACAGTACAGGAATCCCTTGAGCAGCAGAGGCATCCTCTGATATTTGGAAAAGTGTCATGTTTTCTTTACAGAGAAAACTGTCATATTGTTGTTGGCATAAAATACAACACTTCCTGGAGTTGTGATTTCCTTGTTTGCTACAAAATGTCACCTGGGCAACTGACATGTTTTTGTTTTGCTTAGAGCAACTTCCCACTTATGATATTCAAATCGAGTTGATATTGATACCTTAAGCTGTGCTGAAAGGAGCAGCAATTACAGACATCAGAAATTCCTCCAGAAAAAGGCAGTTTAGCTAAAAGATACAGACCCTCTCGACAATGGCAATCTGGCTGCAAGTTAAACACAAACCCTTATATAATTTGCAACCTATTGATGTGCCAGGCAGTAATTCTCCAGCAGGAGAAAGAGAAGAAGGTGGGAAAAAAAATTAGTCTTGGGAAGAAACAGGCTCAGATAAATGAGATGCTTCCCCAAAATAAGCAACTGTGTTCAGTGGAGGGAAAAAAAAAAAAAAAGGAAAAACAAAATGTTCAGCCTGAAGCAATAAGTAGAGCTGCCTAGAAAAGTGTGGGGTGTTTAAATCATCCCTATGCTTGCATCATGAAGTATAAAAGGATTTTAATCTTAATTAGCAGAATATTATTATAACACTGTGGGGTTTTTTGTTTGGGTTTTTGGGGTGTGGGTTTTTGGTTGTTTTTTTTTTTTGGGGGGGGGGCAACTTTAACCTTTGGCTTTGCTTTTTAAATACCAGAGTTCTTTTTTCCTGACTCTAAATACATTAAGAGCCTTTAGTCTCTATCGTTTGGGATTCTGTGAGCAGCAACTTTGGCTGAAATCAAGAGTGCCGAAGGGTGTCACTTCTTGTTGCACAGTTAAAAAGCTGAAGGGGAGAAGATAATATTTACATCCAAACAAAAGAAAACAAAACAAAACAACACCCACCAAACAAAACACAGCACAGCAACCTCCAAACGGTTGCAAAACAAGGAAACAAAAAAAATTAACAAAAACCACAACAACAAACCAAACAACACAAACAAAACCAAAACCCCTTTAATTACACGGAGTGAGGAAAGTTAAATTGCCAGCTGAAATCACACAGTCTGAAGCAGCAGGTGGTCTTCAAAGTGTATTTGACAAAAGGAGCAGGATAGGTGCTGGGATAGTCAAAGTTTATTTAATATTTTCTATGAGATTTCTTAGCGAAAGATGTCTTAATGCAAAATACAGAAATAAACGTTCACCTCTGATCCAAGCAGAGGAAAGAAGGCTGTGTTTATTGCTTTCCAGTAAGTAGTTAACGATACCAGTTTTGACACATGGGTGTAAAATATAAACAAAGTTAAGTACACACATGGATATCTGTGTGTCTAGATGTGTTTATCTCTTCAGCATTACAGCAGATTTTCTCTATATGAGCTCTGGGTGAAGCTACACAGATGCAGAAACAGAATAATTACTTCTCAACAGAAACAGCAACAACAACAATAAAAAAACTTTTTTTTTTTTTCCCTAAAAAGGCCAAGAGAGCCTATTGTGTTTGAAGTTGTAATAGGGGGGGGGGGAAAGAGAAATCCTAAAATTATATCCATTTAGTAAATGCTCTGCTTCATTTAGAACCGCTGCTCTTTTAAATGAACAAGCAAATCTTTTTTTTTAACAGATTCACATGTTTTGCAAAATATGTCAAACAAACTAAAGAGAAGGTCTCCTAATTACTCATCAAACAGACTCCAGTCAGCGGGGAATGCAGCTGGAGTGATATGTTGCACTAATGTTAGGGCAGACCCGAAATATTTCCTCTTGGAAAATAACAGCAACAACAGACGCGCCGGCAGCAGCAACACCCCGCTCAGCAGCGCCTGCGGAGCTCGGTCCTGCCAGGACGGACGCTTGCGCCGGGCACTGAGCGCATGAGCAGCCCAGGCATCACCAGGAGGTCAGCAGGGGGCTTCAATTGAACCATAGGCAGCAGCCTTTTTTGGCAGAAGGAGCAACGTTACGCATCTTTTTGCAACGTATGGGATGTGAAACCCACGCTGTTTAGCATGCAAGTGGTGAACAAAGTTTCACGTTCACACCGAGACTCTTTTTTTCTTTGCTTTCCTTCTCTTATTATCTACCCCAGCAAGATTTCCAGGATAGGATAATTAGAAAATATGCAGAACTGCTTCCTGGTTTGAGGCTGAAATTCTCTTGAAATCTGTTCGGTAGGAACAGGACAAAAGTGACCAATAGGCATATTAATGACTGCCCCTTTTGACAAGGCTGCTGGCTTCTCTTGGTGTCAAAATTAATTTGAAAATAAGAATGATGCCAAAATAGTGGCTTTCCTTTCACATGCAGCAGTATGTTTTCTTGTATTACACATGTACAGATTTTGCTGGTACAATACCCATAGTGAAATTCCTTATTCCTGCATAATTGTTCTAAGGCAGGGCCCTCATCCTGCTCTTCCTCTCCAGCCAAAGCTCTGACTCACTTCAAATGAGACTACTTGTTTTTCCTAGGCAAGAAGTCTGACATAGGGCTTACAGTTTGTAACTCTTCATGTCTACCCTAAAGGGAGCAAGAGGTGTTTGGCACATCTTCAGCGTGAAAGGTATACTTAAGACGTGTGTGTCGTAGCTTAGAGTGATGTGGAAAGGCTGAGAGTAGAGTCTAAAGGTGTGTCAAAATACGCAGCCTAAACCCTCAGCCTCATTCCTCTGCCAGTTATCAGAGAGCTCAGATTGCCAGTCTGGCATAATTATTACCTTGAATAATTATTCTGATGTGCACCCCAATAGCTGCAAAGAAAACAAAGCTGATAATTTCACCGTAGCCAAGAGCAGAATAGGACCCTCGATTGCCACTTCTGATTTATCATGCAATTCATATTTTCAACAATATGCAATCCATTAGCAGGGTAAAAAAAAAACAACCCCACATGCAGTAACTACTTGGGTGGACTTAGGATTCTTGGGTTGCTCTCAGACAGATGGCTTCTTTTTTTCTTCTTTTTTTTTTTTTTTTGATCCCCCTTCACAGTTTGCTTTCAGTTGTATTGCAACTGGTTTAGTACCTCCATAGGATTGTTTTGGTTTTTTTTTTTTTTAAAGATAAGTAGAGGGATTATTGGTCACGCTCCTTGAAATTCATCACGGAGCGCTGCTGGCTTGGACTGTAGCTCATTATTTGTTGCATCTCTCTAAAGTGGAATATGTTCAGGACACGCACATTTCAAAGGTACAAAGAGGAAAACAGTCTCAGCAGAATCTGCTTTTGCATCAGCTCCTGTAGGGTCCTTAAATAACTTCTCTCCAACATGGCAATATTTCAATATTCTGCTAAAAGATCCTTGTTAACAGGAGGGACCTCGGATCTTATAACTGGGGTTTTATTACAAATCCCAGGGATGTTTGTTCTGTAGATACAAAGGGAAAGTTCTGCTGTCTTGACTTTTTTTTTTTTTTAAGGTAAATGTTTCAGGGGTTGTGTTTTTTAAACTATGTATATTTGGTAAATGCAATTACCTACCTTCTCCTAGCGGAACTTTATTTTCTTCCTTTATAGTAATATATAGATCTGAAATTCCAAGGGTTTCTGGTGCTTTTCAGCTGTCACCTCAAGTCAAAATCATGGAGTTCAGCTATTAAAAAAACCAAAAAAAGGTATAATAAATTTAACTTGACCGAAGTGAAGGTTCCTAAAGCAAGAAGGTATTTTTCACATTTAAAGAAAAAATACTTTTGCAACTGTGTTATCCACAGATCTCCTCCCTTCTAGTTGCATCACACACAGACACACACAAAATAAACCAAACCAAACAAACCCAAACCCCTGTTCTGCAAAATGTGCTCCAAAGTTCGGTCCCTGCTAAGATCTGTGACAGATGGTGCTTTGGAGAATACACTTGTACAAAATGCAAAAGGCACTTTGCAGCATCTCAGGTCACAAACCGACACCACATAAACTGATATGCAATACCACCTATATGTCCACACACATCTATAGGTATTGTTTGATCGTAGAGGGACCCCCCACCTCATTTTAGCAGCCTCCCACGCAGCCTTGTCTGTGCCGAGGGCAGCCAGAACCAATAAGCCTCTATTTAGCACTTTCTGGGCTATTTTATACACCCAAGTAAACTTTCATACTCCGGTTCAAATTTAATCAATTTTTTGTTTTGCAGCCTTTTGTAGATTGAGTCTTTTGTTAAGAAAGGACGTCTTGTTTCCAAAACACACCAGAAAGTAATCGCTGGCATCAGAGTGCCACCAAAAGGCAGGAAAAGAAATCAGCAGCCAGGCACTGACCTTTGCAGAGACAGCTAAGGTTATGCACATAACATTTGCTTGTTTACTTTGCAAAATAAGCAATGAGTTGGAAACTCCGAGCTTAGCAAGCGTCTCGCTACACCTGAAAAAGCAACACTGACAACAACAAGCAAAACCCCACGGTTGTTCTTGGGTTTTGCTGTTGTTGCGCGTGAAGGCTGTTAGCTGCTCCGCTCTGTATCTATCATGATGCAACTTTAATAACGTTAGCCAAGACTGCTTGGAAAATCACAGCTGTAGCTGGAGGCAAAAGGGGGGAAAAAAAATAAAAATTAAAAAAAAAAAAAAAAAGAAAGAAATGGGGGGAGGCAGAGGGAGGAATATCAAAAAANNNAGAGGGAGGAATATAAAAAAAAAAAAAGACTAAAATGAGGTGCTTCTCCCAAGCCTCACCTAGTGAGCTGAGTATTGGCTTATGCGTGAGAATAAGCAAACGAATCGATCGCTGCAGTAGGTTGATGGCTACTGGTCGTTTTGATGGATATGACGGCAAAAAAAAAGTCCAGATTGGTTCACAGTGGACCTCAAACCATGTCAGCTAAAACCAAAGAGACAAAAAAGTGACAGCTGCGGAGAGTACACTGCAGGCAGTCAATGGTTCCTGTGATTTATTGTTCCATCTGCCTTGCCGCTGTGAGGACAAGTTCCCCCTGATTTGGTTAAAATGAAAAGGACCTCAGAGAGCACAACGTGTTTTTTGAAAATGTGCAGAAACTATTTTTTTTCTGTTTCTTGATTTATGTGCCTTTCCCTCTCCATAATGTTTGCACCAATTGTTACCCAATAATGCTTGCTGAAAAATGTAAAGCTTCCCAACCACTAAGAAATCCNAACCCCTCCACTCACAAAAAGAAGGGGTAAAAGAAAAAAAAAAAGGAGGGGAAAAAAAAAACAACAACAACAACAAAAGCTGAGGGGAAAAAAAAAAAAGGAGAAATACCCACATAAATAACGCAGGCTGTCAAACACAAGCCAGAAAACTAGTTTGTCTGTTTTTTAACCTTCCTGCTTCCCAATTAACAGCCGCGGTTTGGAGCAGGCAAAGCTGCCAGGCTGTGAGGCGGTTAAAAGCCAGGCTCGGCAACGGGTGGCGTGTAAGCATTTAATATATTAGAAAGTTCAAACCCAGATTATAAATTTGCTTGAGCCACCCAAGTGCTCTGACCAACAGTTTTTGATTAGTAAAGGGTATGGCCAGAGCTCAGCCCTGCCACTTAGGTGGAGAGGATGGAGCCTTTGGAGTGTTTGCACACCAACTTTTGTGCCGGTTCTGACTTGAAAAGGAGCATTTCCTTCGCGCAGTTGATATCGCTTATTACCCCATGAAAGAGAAGCACCACACGACACTTCTGTCAGGGTAACACCAAGGCCTAATCAACACTTGGAGGTGTAACACAACACAAATAATCTTGCTCCTCAGGGAAGCCGGAGCAGCAGCCTGAGAAACGCTTGGGCTTTTCCCCGGGAGGATTCAAGTATGCCATAGCAGAAATATGGTTAATGTTTTAATACATTTATGGGGCATAAATCATAAATGAAGCATTAAGCATCCGGTGCTCTC
The DNA here is from genome assembly GCA_013400475.1 of Tricholaema leucomelas. Lineage (NCBI taxonomy): Eukaryota > Metazoa > Chordata > Aves > Piciformes > Lybiidae > Tricholaema lacrymosa > Tricholaema leucomelas. Next base: position 166,642 of record WAAF01018242.1, on the reverse strand, counting down.
TCAAAAGTTTTAACAAATATGAGCAAATTGAATGAGGCCGGTAGAGCGAGGTATTGATAATTTGCTGTGTGTATCACACAGTGGGGGAAAAAAATGGATGCGGGGCCTCCGAGACCCGCCGCGTCCTCGCATACATTAGAATCCCCCACTTAACGCCGCGTGAAGCGGTAACCCACCAGAAGCCAAAGGGAAGGCTATGCCTCTCCCCCTCCAATAATTGTTTCATGCAGATCAGCAAATTTTCAGCAAATTTCCCATGAAAAGGCTGGCGGGTCCTGCGGTGTTAGGCAGGGAGAGGGGTCCCCTGCGGCCTGACCCCGACGGCGGTCGCTTCCTGGCTCCAGGTTTCCTTCGGCCTCGCAGGTCCAGCCTGGTGTCAAAAGCTGGCCTTGTCTCCTGTCTCAGGATGTTGGTTTTACCTCTCAAGTGTTTCCTGAATTTGCAAAAGAAAATTCTTTTGGGTTTTTTGGTAGGTTTTTTNTGGTTGTTGGTTGTCTGCAAGTGGCTCAATGTTCAGAAGCCCATTTACGTTTTCCACGGAGCGGGGCAGGGAAAGTAAAAACACAGGGAAAAAAAATGTGAGAAGGATTATTTCTTCCTTTTTTTTTTTTTTTTTAATGAAAAGGGAAAGAAAAGCAAGAGAAAACAAGAAGGAAAGAAAGGGAGAGAAAGCAGAAAAAATTCTTAGTCGCTACTGTTGAGCAGGGGGTTTTCTCCTGGGACCAGTTCTACTTTTGGAACATGTTATTGTCAGGCAGAGGTCAACATCTTTTACCTCTTTTTTCCATTATTCAAAATAAGTATTGATGTTATGTTTTAGCTATTTAAAAGCCAGCTGCCTTGCTCATTTTAGATATTTTTCCTGGTATTATTGTATGTGGTAATAGCTGGCCTGTGTATCGTCTTTCACAAAATCTAGCCTTTCAGGGTCTCAGTCTTCAAATGATATCAATCAAAATTTATGCAATTCAAAATCCATATGTATAGAGTCCCAGTTCACCTCATTTAATGATAATAGTAAACCACATGTTGTGTACATGTCTGAAACACTTTTCTAGTTCTTGACTGTATTAACCCTAGGGGCACTATGTTTTTGTACAGCTTGCCCAACTGAGCAGCATAATATATTGATTAATACTTGGCAACAACTGCATTCCTGAATAATAAAACCATGAACAAGGTAAACGTGTACTAATAAAACAAGAAGAGTGTCAATATTATTTGGGGATGTATGTTAATAAAAGATGTTAAAAGAACAGGCAAGGCCCTATCCTCACAATTAACAAAGCCCAGTGCTTAGAGCTGGTCCCTTTTCCAACCCTCGTGATGTTGTTATTCAGGAGTCTCCTCGCCTACCTGGGTATCCATGGAGTAGCCACAACAGATGCTCCATATTTATGGGGGCTGCATCCAGCTCACAGGAAAAAGTTAGGTGGTTCTGCAAAAAGCAAATTAAAATTAACAGTGTTTCATCGTTACCCTGATTCTTCCCGGGCAGAGCACAGTGCGGGTACCACCGGCAGAGCCCAGGATACAGCTCCTGATTTTACAATAGAATTTGCTTCTGACAGACTGCGTTATTTACTTACAGTTTAATATACAGCTAGAAATAAGATTTGCTTTCATGGAAAAACACTAAAACATTTGGCAAAGGAAGAGCCGAACGTTTGCCTTAATTTGTTTTGGCAACTCCGAAAAATAGACCCCATTACGCTCACGTTTGCATTCCAGAAGCAGAACGACAAATGCTCATTTTTCCCAAAAAAAAAAATCAAGATATAATGAAAAATAGCAGGATATAATAAGGAGCAAGCAAAGGCAGAAGAATGAGAAGAGACGTGCTGGAAAGCCTTGCTCTCAGCACAGGGGATGAGGAGAGAAGAGGAAAAAAAAAACAACAAAAAGAGCAAAGGACACCAGCTGAAAAGCTATTGCCAGAGCTTATTTATTTATTTTGGGNAACAGTTTCATGCCTTTTTTTTTTTTTTATTTTAAATTCTTGCTTCTTTTTAAAGGAAAACAATATTTAAACACAGCTTCATATGCATGTTTCAGGCACTGGACTTTTCGTATGAAAACAAATATTGAGGAGTTAAACACAATTATGTTTTGATTAACTGGAGCTGGTTCCTAAAACCGCAAGGTAGAGGGGCAAGATTGCATCTGTGTCTTCCCTCAATGCCATCCACATGAGTCACAGCGAGGCAGGAAAGCTGTTGACAAATTAATACTTTAAGAAAATAAACTATGGTCATGTTGAACATAGAGCAACTTTATCCTGATTAATTTGTGTTGGAGTGGCTCCAGCCCCCTATACAAAGCCGCGCAGTTTGTACAAATGTAATTTCCTAATATTTACATGAGGAAAGCCTCAGCCGTTAAGCTTTGCCTCCAGTGTGAGTTTTGTGGTTAGGAAAAAGACAATAAAAATACAGAGAGGTAATTGTAAGAACATTTGGAGGGGGGGGGTGTGGTTGGGGTGGGGAAGAAGACAGAGAGAAAGAGAGGGATTAAGAAAGAAAATAAAAATCTGTTTTTCTCCACTCCTCCTTGCAGAGCCCTATAAAAGTGTGCTGCGTCGCAGCGTGCTCACGGGGACCCGGCAAAAAGGGTCCAGGAACGCAACACCTAGCGCTTAATAACAACTGGAACACCGCAACTGAAGCTCCCAAACACACAGCGACCTTCCCCGGGGTTGGGTGTGCTACCTTCCCCAGCCCCTGTGCGCTCTAAAAGCCAGTATAAATTCCAGTTAGGCTGCCTAATCACACGGTCTCTGTCATTTTATGTCTTTATTTAAATAGAGCGTCAGGCGTTGGTACAATTGTCTAATTTAATAAATACGGGCAAGAGGAACGCGGTTATAATGTGTTGCTTTGTTTGAAGAATATTAAAAATAACCTTTAGTTTTAATGAGATTTCCCCACCGCCCACCCCCCCCCCCCCCCCCCCCCCCCCCCCCACTTACCCAAACTTCCCAAGCCCCAAAAGACCTTTTG
>WAAF01018242.1:130721-163631 GCA_013400475.1 Tricholaema leucomelas | reverse complement strand
GGGGGGGGGGGGGGGGGGGGGGGGGGGGGGGTGTTAGCAGAGGAGGGAAGGACGTGAAAGTAGAAAATTGTTTAGCAAACAGTTAAAACAGTTTCATGCCTTTTTTTCAGCCAGGATGAGAGCCCCCAGGTGCTGGCCCCCTCCCCCCAAAGCCCAGCACCTTACCCACGACCTTGGGTANGGTAGAGGGGCAAGATTGCATCTGTGTCTTCCCTCAATGCCATCCACATGAGTCACAGCGAGGCAGGAAAGCTGTTGACAAATTAATACTTTAAGAAAATAAACTATGGTCATGTTGAACATAGAGCAACTTTATCCTGATTAATTTGTGTTGGAGTGGCTCCAGCCCCCTATACAAAGCCGCGCAGTTTGTACAAATGTAATTTCCTAATATTTACATGAGGAAAGCCTCAGCCGTTAAGCTTTGCCTCCAGTGTGAGTTTTGTGGTTAGGAAAAAGACAATAAAAATACAGAGAGGTAATTGTAAGAACATTTGGAGGGGGGGGGTGTGGTTGGGGGGGGGAAGAAGACAGAGAGAAAGAGAGGGATTAAGAAAGAAAATAAAAATCTGTTTTTCTCCACTCCTCCTTGCAGAGCCCTATAAAAGTGTGCTGCGTCGCAGCGTGCTCACGGGGACCCGGCAAAAAGGGTCCAGGAACGCAACACCTAGCGCTTAATAACAACTGGAACGCCGCAACTGAAGCTCCCAAACACACAGCGACCTTCCCCGGGGTTGGGTGTGCTACCTTCCCCAGCCCCTGTGCGCTCTAAAAGCCAGTATAAATTCCAGTTAGGCTGCCTAATCACACGGTCTCTGTCATTTTATGTCTTTATTTAAATAGAGCGTCAGGCGTTGGTACAATTGTCTAATTTAATAAATACGGGCAAGAGGAACGCGGTTATAATGTGTTGCTTTGTTTGAAGAATATTAAAAATAACCTTTAGTTTTAATGAGATTTCCCCACCGCCACCCACCCCACCCCCCCCACACCCCCATCAGTTTACACAATTTTCCAGATGCAAAATGAGCTTTTGGCTGTAAAATATTTTATCGCATTGTCTTACACAATAAAGATTAGATGTTTTTCGCTCTCTCCCAACTCCACCGCAATTATTTTTTAGTGTTTGCAAATCATAATATCATTTAAAAACCATATTTTATACCTCATCTAAAATACTTTTATAGCAGTGTGATGAAGATTGGGGTGGGGGTGGGGTGTGGAAAAGAAAGGAAAAAAAAAAGAAGCACCCAACACCACATCTATTTAACTACTCTTTTTAAGTGGCTGTAATATGCTTTGGTATAATTTCCCAGGGAGAAAAAAAAAAAAAGGCACAGCTAAAAAAGCTTAGCTGTTCTTGAAAACAAATCTCCCAAGAAGCATCTTTGCAAAAAGAATCCCCAGAATTTAATTCCCCTGGCTGAAGAGCCCAGAGAGCCTGAATATAAAAATAGTAGCCCTGTCATTTCACATTCATTAAGTGTGAAACTCAGAAATTAATAATGTAAAAATATGCTTTTTAATTAGTCTTACATTCTGCCCAATGTACTTAAATGGGATCAGCAGCTCCCTAATGATTTTTTTCTTAATAAAGTATTAGCCTGTGATGCACTGGGGTTGACAGGTATGATAAACTGGAAAGTACTTTTGGAGGCGTATGAATGATACCAAAATAGTACTCTCCCATTTAAATGTAATTAACATCAGGGAACAATATTACATGAGGAGAAGCCTGCAAGATTTTTATTTCAGGGTACTTCTTTCTTTCCTTCCTTCCTTCCTTCCTTTCTTTCTTCCTTCCTTCCTTCCTTTCTTCCTTCCTTCCTTCCTTTCTTCCTTCCTTCCCCTTTTTTTTCTCTTCCCACTTCTTGTTTTATGAGTAGTTTGATGATTGCAGCAGTGATTTTATAATTTAATTACCTTTGTTGAAAGCTAAGCTTTTGCTAATAGCAGGTCAACAGGATCATAAAGCAGCCTTCAAAAATATTAAAGAGGAGGTAAATCCCCTTAGCTAACCTACACAATGAGAAGGCGGGTGCGCATGTCTGTGTGCCCTGCGTTTTAGAGACCTATGTATCTACAGCCTGGAAGCCTGCTCCCCTGTTATTTGTTTACTGCGCTGTTTCAAATCAGTATTTACTCTCTAAAGGGACTTGTTATACATTAATCATGTGAAAGGGAAGCGGGGGGAAGAAAGGAAAATAAAGAGTAAATAAAGGGGAAATTGTGAAAGAGAAAAAAGGAAGGAAAGAAAAGGGAAAAGGGAAGGGGAAAGGGAAAATGGAAAGGCAAAGGGAAAATGGAAAGGCAAAGGGAGAGGCAAAGGGAGAGGGAAAGGGAAAGGGAAAGGGAAAGGGAAAGGGAAAGGGAAAGGGAAAGGGAAAGGGAAAGGGAGAGGGAAAGGGAGAGGGAAAGGGAGAGGGAAAAGGAAAGGGAGAGGGAAAAGGAAAGGGAGAGGGAAAAGGAAAGGGAGAGGGAGAGGGGGAGGGAGAGGGAGAGGAAAAGAGAAAGGAAAAGTGAGAGGGAGAGGAAGAGGGAGAGGGAAAGGAAAAGAGAAAGGAAAAGGGAGAGGGAGAGGAAGAGGGAGAGAGGGAGAGGGAGAGGGAAAGGAAAAGGGAAAAACAAAAAGGGGGAAAGAAAATGGAAAAGAAAAAGAAAAAGGGAAAGAAAAAGAGAAAAACAAAAAGGGAGAAAGAAAATGGAAAAGAAAAAAGAAAAAAAAGAAAAAAGGAAAGAAAAAGAGAAAACAAAAAGGGGAAGAGAAAACTGAAAAGAAAAAAAAATAAGTAAGGAAAGAAGTAAAGGAAGAAAGAGAAAAAGAAAGAGAGAAAGAGAGAGAGAGAAAGAAAGCAAGAAAGCAAAAGAGAAAGAGAGAGAGAAAACAAAGCAAGAAAGCAAGAAAAACAGACCGACCAACCATTGGGCTAGAACCATGAATTGGAGCCCAAATGCGGTTTCTCCAGACCAACAAACATCTCCTTAGTATCCAGCACCATGTCATAGTCCCTCTTCCTCTGCCATCCCTCCTGCCAACACTTTGCATTTTCACATTTCTAAAGCAGATGATTTTAAAACAGAAGATAAAAGATCACTGTTGACCTGCAGTGCTTGCGCAAGAGTATTCCCTAACTTATTTGTATGCCAAATGTCACTTCTGTTTACTTAAGAATTTCTTCTTATATCATGAAGATGCAGTGCTCCCCGAAGATGCACTTGCCATAGGGTAAACAAGTGGGGAGAAAGGCAGGCAGAATTCCTGTCTCACTCCTCATATAACTGGAGGCTACTCCATGTGAGCCACTTTCCCGGCCACACATTGACACTCTCCTATGTTTCCAGGCTGATGGATGCATGGGCCGAGGTGCTGAGTGATGTAAACAGCTTGATGCTGAGCCACAGCAGCTTTTGTGGAGTGGTTCCTCAAACGTACGTCTCCACATTGGCATGCGCTGTGTGGGCTGTGGCTCTTGCCCAAAGTTCAGCCTTTCTCCACTATCGTTTGAAGCTGATCTAAACAGAGATTTAGAGCTGGCCAACCTAACCAAGCAGACTGACAGATAGATACTGCTTGGACCAGAGGCAGTGAAGAGAACTTTCCGTTTCAATATTCTTTTTCATTTGGTTTATCTGAATATAAGAGCTGCCCTTTTCCAGGGAGACCTTCTTGTGGCCTTTCAGTACATAAAGAGAGCCTCGAAGAGAAATGGGGACAGTATTTGGAGCAGGGTTTGTAGTGACAGAATAAGCAGTGATGGTTTTAAACTATAAGAGGGGACATTTAGACTAGGAAGGAGGAAAGAAAATTTTTACACTGAGAGTGGCGAGGCACTGTCCCAGGTCGCCCAGAGGGGTGGTAGACACATTGTAGTCTTTCCAGGTTAGGTTGGATAGGACTCTGAGCAACCTGCTCTAGTTGAAGATGTCCCTGCTAAGTGCAGATAGGGTTAAAATTTGATGATTGGATGTTAGGATTTTTTCACTGAAAGAATGGGCAGGCTTTGGAATGGGCTGCCCAAGGAGGTAGTTGAGTCACCAACTCTGGATGTATTTAAAGGTCATTTGGATGTGATGCTTGGGGATACGGTTTAGGGGTGAACTTTGTAGAGTAGGGTTATCAGCTGGACTTGGGGATCCCACAGGTCTTTTCCAACCTAAATATTTCTATGATTCTATGACCTTTAGAGGTCCCTTGCAACCCAAACCATTTGATAATTCTATGTGACTAGGTAATCCCATAAGCAATCGACACAACACCTAGTTCTTCTGTTGCTCTTCCATTTCCCAGCTGATCCTGTCACTGAATATCCCAACAGGAAGGCCTTAGGGCAAGCAAAACCAGTCATCCTATGACCAAAACGGCCAAGGGATGGGGTTAAAACATCCAGATAAAAACATTTGCCGCGAATACAGTGCCACATCATGATCTTGAAGAGCTAGGTGAGAGGGAGTGAGGGGCACAAGGGATGCCCAACTGGCAGCCATGCCAAGTGGGACTGCAGATCTATCACCACAGGACATCTATTTCTCCTACTTTGGTAACTTCCAACATCCTTTAAAAATACGATCATGAAATGTCATTTATTTTCTATTTATCTTGGCGGTACACAACTGCCTAACTATTGGCTGTACGTGAGCTCTTTTATAATATTTTTCCAATCACAAACACCAGAGCATTGCTCCCCAGGGGATCCTGTGATGGATCTCTCCATCTATCTATTTACGCCTTCATGAATCAAATCATCGGAGTGGAGAAAGTTTGTATAATCTATAGCTTTCATAAGATTTCACCAAACTTATACTTCACGTGGGATTTCCAGGAGTGTGATGTTATTTGTACCCATCTCAGGCTCAGGCCAAACACCTCCCTTTTTTTTTTTCCCTTCCCCCCCGCCCCCCCCCTCCCCCGCACAATTTACTGTCTTGTCAGGAAATAAAACCTCCTCAACTCACCCCAAAATCAAAGCTTAAAATGCACATCTTGCAAAAAAGGGAATTGCCAGGAGCAAGGAGGCTTTAATGGGCAGCAGAATCAGAAACTAATCATTCAAAGTGCCCTCATGTAAACACAAGATGGAAATTTTATTACTGAGATATTTGGGGGGGTTCCTGATAGAGAATAAAAGACAAATAATCAAACTTACTGGGAAATATTTACACAGAGCCATGCAGTGCAAACCATAGGAAAGCTGAACGGTATTTACTCAGAGGAGTAGCCCTGGTGAAGGCAGAGGAGTGGATACCGCTCAGCCGTCCAGGGAATTGGAAGGAGTTTGTCTGAGTCAGACACGCAGGCAATGGCCCCACACTGGGGCATCATAATGCTTTAATTAATTAATGTCTGTAAACTGTTTGGTGATCTTGGGATGAAAGGAGTTCTGGAAATGCCAGGTATTATTGAAAATTAATTACTGAAGTCTTCCCCTTCCCCCCCAAATCTTGCTAAACATATTTTGGGTTTTAATCTATCCTGCTGCTTTAATAAAGCTCATTGCAGAATTTTTTTCTGCTAAATATTAAAGGGAGGGAGGGTGGAAATAGCAGGCAGCATTTAAGCAGAGGATTGAGAGCTGAAGCAGAACAAACTGTACAAGAACCACATTTTGAAGAGGACAAAGATCCACATGCATGGGGCAGGCATAGGCAGGGGACACGGCACTGCAGATGTTCTACTCGAAGGGCTCAGTCTTCATCTCCCTTTCAGTGACCAACTAAAGGTTTGCTACTCACACATTGCTGGAGGGACTGCTGCCATAAGGAGACAAACCCGTGGGAGATGCAGGACAACTTTGGGGGTTCCAAGGACAACATGAACTGTTCCAGCCACCGCTGCATGTGCGTGTCAGCAAATCAATCACTCAGAATGCTCTTCATCATTCAACAGGAGACAGAACATGTGTATTATTTATACAAGTCTGAAATCATTTGGTGTCACTTACTGAAAAGTCACCTTCTGCATCACCCTGAATCAAAGGGGAGATCCTGGAAGAGACTTCATGTATCAGGTCCACCAGAAACACTTTGAGCAGCCTCTAGCATTGTTTCATGCTCAAGACAATAAACTGCAATAAATAAACAAGACATCACTGTAATACTTTGTCAGGATTGTAGGTTTATTCTTATGTATTTTAATTTACATTAGTTTAAAACACGAATAATTTTGTTGTTGCTTCTTTATAAGTGCCAGCCCTGTGGCCTCTCTTACAAGACTCCCTGCTTACTGCATGGGAGGTTGAACTTGATGACCTTTAAAGGTCACTTCCAACCCAATGCATTCTATGACTCTTATGTTTCTAAGGCTCAAGTTGTGCCACAGAAGGTATAGGCTGGATGCTAGGAGAAAGTTCTTGACAGAGAGAGTGATTTGCTATTGGAATGGGCTGCCCAGGGAGGTGGTGGAGTTGCTGTCTCTGAAGGTGTTCAAGAAAAGTCTGGATAGGGGACTTAGTGCCATGGTCTAGTTGTTTGGATAGGGCTGGGTAATAGGTTGGACTGAGTGATCTTGGAGGTGTCTTCCAACCTGGTGGATTCTATGATTCTATGTTGGAGCACCTTTCAATTCTCCTTGTGTCAAGTCAACCCTTTTACTGCTATAAGCAGACAAAACCCAGGTCCAGCAAGTGATCCTGGAAGGTTTGAGGGGGAAAAGGGAAGGAAAATGTTCCAATAAACTTCCATAAGTCTAAAATGACCTATGCTGTATTGTACAGATCTGTAGCCACCAGTCTCATTCCATTTGTTTGCTTGGAGCCGTTCGGATTTGCTGAAATAAGGAAGCAGCTATGTTAGAAGGTTCTCCAGTGATCACCCACCAGCTCTGACCTCTTATCCTCCTCTTCCTTCTCTTCTTCCTTCCACTGCAAAAGCCAGCTATCTTCCCAGAATGCCTCCTAAGCCATGGTTGAATGGAGGTGGAATTTTCCATTGCACTCTTGCAACTTCTTCATGCAAATTCTGGAAATTATGTCTTTCCTTACTGCCTTGAGACAAATCCATAGAACCTTCACAGAATCAGCCAGGTTGGAAGAGACCTCCAACATCATCCAGTCCAACCTAGCACCCAGCCCTAGCCAGTCAACTAGACCATGGCACTAAGTGCCTCATCCAGTCTTTTCTTGAACACTTCCAGGGACGGTGACTCCACCACCTCCCTGGGCAGCCCATTCCAATGCCAATCACTCTCTCTGGCAACAACTTCCTCCTGACTTCCAGCCTATACTTCCCCCAGCACAACTTGAGACTGTGTCCCCTTGTCCTGTTGCTGGTTGCCTGGGAGAAGAGACCAACCCCCACCTGGCTACAGCCTCCCTTCAGGTAGTTGTAGACAACAATGAGGTCCCCCCTGAGCCTTCTCTTCTCCAGGCTAAACAACCCCAGCTCCCTCAGCCTCTCCTCATAGGGTTTGTGTTCCAGGCCCCTCACCAGCCTTGTTGCCCTTCTCTGGGCACATTCCAGCACCTCAACATCTCTCTTGAGTTGATGAGCCCAGAACTGGACATAGTACTCAAGGTGTGGCCTGACCAGTGTTGAGTACAGGGGCAGAATAACCTCCCTGCTCCTGCTGGCCACACTGTTCCTGATCCAGGCCAGGATGCCATTGGCTCTCTTGGCCACCTGGGCACACTGCTGGCTCATCTTCAGCTACTATCTACCAGTACCCCCAGGTCCCTTTCTTCCTGGCTGCTCTCCAGCCACTCTGTCCCCAGCCTGTAGTGCTGCTTGGGGTTGTTGTGGCCGAAGTGCAGAACCCTGCACTTGTCCTTGTTAAATCTCATCCCATTGGCCTCTGCCCACCCATCCAGCCTGTCTAGGTCCCTCTTCAGGAACCAGAGTTTAGGTCCCACCTATTGCCAATTTTCAACAGTGGTGGTGGGAGGGAAAAGGTTCAGTTTCACCAAATCTTCTTCTTGGCTACTTCTGCAATTGAACAGCAGATGGGGCTACAGAAACCACCACATTTAAAGAAAATAAATAAGAAAAGCAGCCTTTTACATCCTTAAAAAAAAAAAAAAAGACAATTTATTCTACACCATTGCAAAAAATAAATAGGATTCTCCTTTTCTGTTTTAAGACATCAATGAATCTGTCGCATAATGGGCTTTTGTAAAGCGATTATCCTTGATAATCTCATTAGCTGAAATTATTTTACTTTTCTAACATGGTAGATTTTTAAATACCTTTTATTTCATATCCCTCTGGGCACGTTGCAAGGAAATTTACTATTAAGCAAAATAATTATCTATCTCCATCCTTAATGCTAAAAAGTACAAAAATAAAATAATTGCAATCTAAGGGCAGATATTAGAAGGGATAAAGTAGAAGAAAGCCCACAGTGAGAAGGGGAAAAAGGGAAATTTCCATGAGCAAGCAAACCTCTTCTCCCTGTTGACAAATAAATCATACTTGTTTTCCTACAAATATTAAAAACACAGAGTAGTTGAGGCAAGTTGCTGCATTCATGTTCAAAGCAAGGTTTGCAACCTCCCATGGTGGACCAGGACGTGAACAGCACAGTGGCTTCACACTTGGGAAGGATGATGCTCCTTCAGCTCCCACCAGCCAGGAGCTGCATCGCCCACTTCCAATACAGACCTGAGTAATTAAGAAATGAGAGTTGCTTGAAAATAGGCTTAAACCTGCCTTTTTAACATGTGGAAGTTTGCAGCTGTAATGGGATTATGGTGTCGGCAGAGGGAGGGAAGTTTGCAGCTGTACTGGTTTCGGGGGGTAGGAAGCAGCTGTTAAAATAGAAGACTAATGGTGATTAATTCTTATTATGTGTTTGAAGATCTCACAATGAGTTCAGGACCCAAACCCTCCCGCAGGGAATAAACTGAAGGAGGAGGATTTAAAAAGAGGGAAAAATAGAAGGGGAATTTTAATGTACATTTGGCCTAAATGGCCTGGCCTTAAATCACCTTATTAATATTTAAGTATAATTTAAATCAATATTATGAAGACAAAAATATCTAGCTCGGGAAACCTGTAATTCATGTATATTTATGCAGGCTGGGAGATCACCTGCACTCTCAGAAATGCACAGGTTGAGGCTATGCAGGGAAACATCCTTCCAGCCCACTGTGCTGGCACACACCAATGGTGCCAGACAGCCTGCACAGGCCCCTGCACCTTCCCATTTCCCACGCATCCCCGTCCCGAGCAGCATCACTCCCATGCCATGATGGAAAACAGCAGGAAGAGACCCCATCCCGATCTGCATCTGCCACTGCAGTGAGGGAAGCTGGTCCTGTGTCTGTATCCGTCACCATGGTGAGGGATGCTGGTCCTGCTTCTGCATCTGTCACTGTGATAAGAGTTGCTGGTCCCACTTCTGCATCCAACACCATGGGAAGGGAAGATGGTCTTCACTTCTGCATCCACCACAGCAAGGGATGCTGTTCCCACTTCTACATCCAGCACAGCAAGGGATGCTGTTCCCACTGCTACATCCAGCACAGCAAGGGATGCTGGTCTCACTTCTGTATCCAGCTCTGCAAGGAGAAATGCGGGTCCCACTTCTACATCCACCACCACAGTGGGTGAAGAGATGGAGGGACTTCACCACAATGAAGGATACTGGTCCCACTTCTGCCTCCACAACTGCAGTGAGGCTTGCTCATGGAGAAGACAATGAGATGCAAGCAGCAGGAAGAGCCCAACCTGGGCTGAGCTCCATTTGCAGCCTCTAGGGAAGATGCAGCATTTCCCAGATTCAGGGCAATTCACATCAGGCCCAGGTTATTTGCTGCAATATTGTGGCCAGGTCCTGTTGCTGGTTTGAAGGGATAGGTGATGTGCTGGGTGTTCTGGGGCTTCCCCAGAGCACAGCAGGTAGAAGATATGAGATTTCTATTTATATACTACGGCCCAGCCAGGAAAGTGACAATTTAACAGCAAAGTTAAGGGGAGAGTGAAGCAGCCTGGAAAGGCTGGTGGGGGAATGCAGGGTCCCCTGAGCCTCAAGGATGCAGTGACCTGGCATGGACTGTAACAGGGTCCCTGGGAGCACCCAGATCTTCTACCCTGATGAACTGCTCCCAACTCATCCATTTTGTGGCTTGACAATGTGGTGGTTCTCACAGTTCTCCTGAAGCCAAAAAAAAAAAAGGAAAGAAAATGAAGAAAGCAAAAGTCAGGTGAATAGCAGCACCAGGGCAAACTCCACGATCTGAGGTTTGTTTTTCAGTCAGCACTTTAATAAGGATTAACCAAATGCTGAACATCTAGAGAGACCTCACTAAATTATTAGAGGGAAGAAAAAGGTGGGGAAATGAACAGAGAGCTAAATTGTTTTTTCTGTGTATGAACTTTTCTTTTGGAATTTAAACTTTCACATCACTCTGATCTTCACAAAGAGATCACAAACACATACACACCAAAAAAAATAAGGGAAAGATTTGATTTGGAACTAAATAGAACTTCCTTTACCAAAATAACTGTGTCTATGTTTTTCCTGTTTCCATGTTTTTCAGATGTTTTGTTTTGAAAATACGATAGAATTAACAAGGACAACTTGTGGCTGTGTACCAAGTGTACCCAGAAATCCTGCCTTTCACATGGCTGTAGCTGATACCCATTCCCAGCAGAGCTGGTTAGTAAATTAAAACATTCCTTCTAGCAGCAACTGATAACTTGAAGCTGATGATGTAGGTCAAAGACATCTGCAGTAAATTATAACCCTTACCACAGGAGGAAGGGGCACACTTGGGACATGGAGATCGTGTTGATTCCATACAGGAGACCAAAAGACACATTTTCACTCATTGCTGCTACATAACCAGATACCTCACTTGGGTTATTTTGCACCCAACTATCAATGGGTCAGTGAGAAAGGGTAGGATGGATTTATTGACTGGCAGCCACCCAGAGAGGAGTGGGGTGGGATGTGGTTTCAGTGCTGGCTATTCAACCATGAGGCCCTACATGGAGCTTGGATGACTAGGAGAGAAAAATATTCTGGCCTGGAAAAAATCGTTGGGTTTGGATTGGATGGGATTTGGTTTGCTGGCTTTGTGGGAGGCTTGAGTTTCGGCGGTGTGTCCGCGGCATAATTAATACACCATTTCTGTTTGAATGGCGTGTTTTGTCTTCATTTGAGCACGTCCTCTACAAAGACAGAGATCAAGACAAACCCACTCAGAACACAGCAAAGATAAAAGGGAATCATAAAAAGAGACAGACAGAGGAAAAGGAAGAACAAGGAAAAAGAGAAGACAAAGAACAGGGAGACACCAAAGAGGACACAGAACAAAGATAGGCAAAATGAAAAGACAAAGGAAAGAAAAGACAAAGAGCAGAGATAATAGAGCAACAGAAAATATGCAAGAGAGGCACAAAAGGAAAAAGGGGGTGAGGGGGAACAGCAACTGAGAACAAAGGGCAGAGAACAGAGCAAGAGCAGAAACACACAAGAAGGGAGAAAACTGGAAGAGAATTCAGCCAAGATGAGGCATGGAGAACGGCCCAAAGAACAGTAAGAAATAAACCAAATGAAGAAGCAGCTAATCATCTTCTGGTTTGCATTAAAAAATAAGTCATGGGAACAGATGCTCAGCAACAGAAACCTTGCAAGTTGAACGTCAGGATTTCTGGTGTCCTCTAAATTCAGTCTGACTACTAAGGAAGCTAAGCATCGGGTGATGGCTGTGGAAGCACAGGACTGGTGAGTTGAAGGATTAGTGTCTGACGTTGAAGACATTGCAGAAAGCAGTGCTGAGGGAAGGCTGTTCTGGTTGCATCGTGGATGGGGCCAAGCTTACAAGCAAGGGATGCTTTAAAGGCAGCCAAAAAAAAAACCTTCAGAAATACACAAGATCCATCTCCATGATGAACCAAGCTGGCAAAGCCACATCTTAACCATTATACAACACTTTTTTTTTGCAAGAAAAGCATGACAGGAACCCAAATCCACAAGTTCACCTACAATTTATAGGCATTTCTATAGCTCACTCTTTCTGAAAAAAAACAAGTCAATATGACTTGTTGACCTTATTGCTGTCTACAACTACCTGAGGGGTGGTTGTGGCCAGGGGGAGGTTGCTCTCTTCTCTCAGGTGGCCAGTGCCAGAACAAGAGGACACAGCCTCAGGCTGCGCCAGGGGAAGTTTAGGCTTGAGGTGAGGAGAAAGTTCTTCACTGAGAGAGTCATTGGACACTGGAATGGGCTGCCCAGGGAGGTGGAGGATTGGACGTGGCACTTGGTGCCATGGTCTAGCCTTGAGCTCTGTGGTAAAGGGTTGGACTTGATGATCTGTGAGGTCTCTTCCAACCCTGATGATACTATGATACTATGATATAAATACAAATCTATAAAAAAATATATAGCATCAGTATGGATATGGAGGTGTCTTAGAAATATCATGTTGTAGGTCATTATAGGTTTGGAACTGACCAAGACGGTCTACATGAGATCCAGAAATAATAACACCTAGAAAAACCATACAGATTTCAGTCCTGCTGCAAAAACCGAGCAGAAAAATCATGCACTAATATTGGTAATGAATGAGTAAAACAATTTGGAGATGCAGAGCTTCATGAAGAACATGAACACTCAAGAGTTTTGTGCACATTGCAAAGAAAAGGGCATAAGGGGCCGGAGGATGCAGAGGTTTTCTGTTGCCAGGTGCAACAGAAGGAACACAGAATGATAGAGCCAAGTCAGAATCACAGAATTCCAGTAGGTGGGGGTTGGAAGGGACTGCTGTGGATCACCTAGTCCAACTCCCTTGCTAAGGCAGGTCATCCACAGCAGGTTGCCCAGCATCACAATGTCCAAGTGGGTTTGGAATCTCTCCAGAGAAGGAGACTCCACAACCTCTCTGGGCAGCCTGCTCCAGGGCTCCAGCACCTTCACACCAGAGTTTTTTTTCATGTTCTTCTCCCTAGTACCAGGTAATAGAACAAGAGCTTGAAATTGTACCAGGAAAGGTTTAGTTTGTATGTTAAGAAAAATTTCCTTCCTGCAAGAGTGGTCAGACATTGGAACAGGCTGCCCAGGGAGGTGGTGGAGTCACCATCCCTGGAGGTGTTCAAGAAACGTGTGGACATGGCAATTTGGGACAGTATTTAATGGCCATGGTGGTGTTGGTTTGAAGGTTGGACTCGATGATCTTAGAGGTCTCTACTGACTAAAACAATATTACGATTCTTTGATTCTAGGTTTTCTTCTGTTTTAGTCTGTCGACATTTATGCCACACTTATTGTCACTAACCCACAGAGCCATTCCACTTGATATTCCTCACTCAACATTCTGTTGGCTGGCAGTATGGAAGCACTGGTGTGCAGTCACTTAAATAGTCTTCCCATGCTGCTCATTGGTTGTGTTTTATTTACCAGTATTTCTATAATGCCCTTGTTGCTTTTGTTACTTTTTTTCTCCTTTTGAGATTTTTCTCTCTCTCTTTTTTTTTTTTTTCCCCAAACACTTTCACCTGATTTCTGGGCTGCTTTTCCCAAAGGAGCAAAGTGGAGGTTCAGAAACTTCACATGAACTTCCTGAAAAAGAAACAGATCACCTATTGGAAAAAAAAAAAAACAACCAAAAAGACCAAGTGGAATGTGCTGTGAATACAGTTTAATATGTCCCAAAGAAAGAGCTGGCTCTCATCACAATGTATGATTTAAAATTCATTGTTGTACTCAGTTTATTGATTTAATAATGTATTTATTATTTATGATTTCTGTGACAGATGGAATTCTATTTCCGTTGTTTGAATTGGGTTAATCAGAGGATAATGTGCTGCTTTTATATCTTCACTTACAAACTCTTCTGGTACTCAAGAACAGCGAATCAAATCCCTTACCATCATACAATTATGTCTGTTTCCTTACCAAATCATAATCTGTTTTAAAACTAAGTCTAATATTTGAACTAAAGTAATTGCACACATGAATTAAAACTAAGGTAGAAAGGTTTCCAGAGAGGCTGCAGCCTTTCAGGTGGTTTCACTGCTTTGAAATTGCTTGTCAGTGGCCTTTGGGATGTCCCACTGCTCCTTTTCCTAGCAACCTTCACTGGTAACACTGCTGGCTTTGCTTTCTAGGTGTGCTCTTCCTGCTTTTAGATTCCCATCGCTCAAAAACAAGACCTTGAGAAGTACAAACCTCTGCCAAAGATGTTGCAGACAATACCTACAAAGTAGAATCATATGGAATCAAGCAGGTTGGAAGAGACCTCCAAGATCATCCAGTCCAACCTAGCACCCAGCCCTAGCCAATCAACCAGACCATGGCACTAAGTGCCTCATCCAGGCTTTTCCTGAACACCTCCAGGGACGGTGACTCCACCACCTCCCTGGGCAGCCCATTCCAATGCCAATCACTCTCTCTGGCAACAACTTCCTCCTAACATCCAGCCTATACCTCCCCTGGCACAACTTGAGACTGTGTCCCCTTGTCCTGTTGCTGGTTGCCTGGCAGAAGAGACCAACCCCCACCTGGCAACAGCCTCCCTTTAGGTAGTTGTAGACAGCAATGAGGTCTGCCCTGAGCCTCCTCTTCTCCAGGCTAAACAACCCCAGCTCCCTCAGCCTCTCCTCATAGGGTTTGTGTTCCAGGCCCCTCACCAGCTTTGTCACCCTTCTCTGGACACGTCTCAGCACCTCAACATCTCTCTTGAGTTGAGGAGCCCAGAACTGGACACAGTACTCAAGGTGTGGCCTGACCAGTGTTGAGTATAGGGGAAGAATAACCTCCCTCGTCCTGCTCTTTATGGACACCTCTCAGAAACACACCTTCTCATCGCGTTCAGCAGAACATTTTGATTTGTTAACCTTCAGAACAGTTTTGACATGGTTTAAGTTATGTATCATGACCTTCACAAGTGTTTCAGCATTCCTCTATCCCAACGTCAAGCCTGTGGTGCCAACGCATTAGTTTCCTTGGAGAGCAGCAACTGCTAGGAACAACAGGATATTAAAATCAAATCAGAATACACATGGTGAAGGAAAGAAAAATCAAAGCAATGAGATTTTCATGCCAACTGACTTTATCCTACCCTAGAATGATTTCCAGTCTTGATGATATTTGATATAAAGCCCTGCAAGGTTTGGTTTGAGTTTAGCTTTGAGCTTCTTTTCAAAAGGACACTCCTCCCTCAAAGCTTGAGCAATCTTGGGTGCCTGAAGGCACAGCCATACCCAAACTCCCAAGCTCTCAACCTGCATCTCTGTGGGCTAGAGAGAGGTTGCAGAATGCCCAAATCTCCTCTCCTAGTCTTCATGAGTAAGGCTGCAGCTCTCTGCCTCCCAGCTCTGATTAATACACTGGGGATAACAAAGCAGCTTTCACACCTTGTTCTGGTTAGAGTTCTTCACTTGTTTGAATGTCTACGAAAATGAGAGGAAAGAAAACACATTTTCAATCCAGTCTCACCAATGCACGAGTGGTCCTACAAGTGAAGCTATAAGGTAGCATCTTTCTCATGACCATATTTTCATAAAATCATAGAATCTCAGGTTGGATGTGACCTTGGGGATCATCTATCTAAGCTTTCTTGGCAAAAGCATGGTTTAGACAAGACAGGCCAGCACCCAGTCTGGTTGAATCTTGAAAGTATCCAGTGTTGGGGAAAATTTCTCATGCAGCTGATCCCTAGAGCTCGTGGGGGCTGTGTTTGGCTGTGTAATGGCAAACTCACACATTGAAAGCTAGAATTTGGAAAAACAGACAAATAGTTTGTTTTAAAAATCCAATCCCACCAGGTTTGCATGCTGGCAAAGGAGCTGGAGTGAAAATATTCAGAGTTCCACAGTCTGGGAATAATTCCACAGACAGACAGGAGAACGCAGAACGCTCTTGAACTCTCCAGGAAGACAGAAAAAGCAAATTGTTTAATCAAGATGTTTTAAGCCAATATTCACTCCTCTGGAAATTCTCTACAATTTCCAGAGGCAGGACTGAGGATGCTCCTCCAAAACCCCTTTACACTCCGTTCGTTTTAGGGTTTGTGAGGACTTCAGCTCTAGCCCTTGCCACAATCATGCAACCAAAACTTCTCCATCTCTCCTCAAGACAGAAAGTGCAGCACTGTCTTTTTAGAATAGAATAGAATAGAATAGAATCAACCAGGTTGGAAGAGACTTCCAAGATCATTCAGCCCAACCTATCACCCAGCCCTATCCAGTCAACTAGACCATAGCAACATACAGCAGACAATGGAACCAAGGAAGAGTACCACACCACTGATATTTAAGGGTAAAAACCAACCAAGCAAGCAAACAAACATAAATCTACAAATTCATGCTTTGCTTTTTCTTTTGCTTGATTTTTCCCTAGAGGAAAACAAACAAACAAGTAAAACTATGGAGAAATCTGCCCTTCTGCCTATGTGGATTTAGGAAGAGCAAGGAGAATGACTTGAGATGCAAAACTGCTATCTAAATGCTATTATTTCTGAATTCAGCCCTCTCTTGAAAAGGTAACCCCTTCACAACGCTGAGCACAGGCACAGTCCCAAACCACAGCTGTAATAGCATCACACATTTTTAAAGGTCCAGTTGTGCTGTGGGAGAAACATACGGCTCTTCCCAGCCCATCCTCTCATTTCTGCTCTACAGTATCTGAATTTTATCGTTGGAAAATGAGAGGCATCTTACCCAATTAGGTACTCCATAGCCTAATCAGCCTCTTTCCTCTACCAGGAAAATATTATGCGTTTCAACCCAGCTGTTCCCTTGTGTTGTCCTGTTGTCAGTTGTATTCTGCTGGAGAGAAAAGCAATGGTGAACCCAGGATGTTCCTGCACATCTGTTAGCTGAAAGACAGGGATAGTAAAGGATTTTAGAGCAATTTCCAATAACAATAGGAATTAGTTGCTCAGCTGACACTAACAATGGGCACCTTTTCCTCTTCTTTAGCATGTCTGTCAAATAATGTAATTATTAAGGACCGACAATGTGGCTTTTTATGTGAACCAGTGCTGACGACGCTGGAGTATTGCATTTTTAATTATTATGATGTTAAATGGCTTTAATTGCTGACACTCTCCTGATTCACAGAGCATTTTTATAACATTTATTAAAAAAAGGCCAAAGTTTATTTTACAATCTGCAATAAAGCAGAACACAAAACCCAGCAATTGGCTCAATGATCCCAACACATTCGTTTTATACACAGGCTGCATATTATTCTTGCTCTGTAAGTGATGTGAAAAGCAAAATTGAAGTCCTGTACAAAATTTGATCATCTTACTTAATAACAACAGATGCTCAGAGTGGTGGCATTTTGAAAAGAGCTCTGTATGCTACTGGTTATTAAATGGCAGGACATTTGGCATCCTCTAACGTTATACCATTTGAAAACCGTAGAGTCACATAAATAGCCGATGAGAGCTAGGGAAAAAAAAAATGAGCTCCTGTCTACATAACAAAACTCACTTCATTTGAAATATTGAAAATGGTTAGCCTGCCTTTCAAAAGAAAAGTCCAGAAAACTTAGTGGAAGGGGAGCTTCCCTTTCATCTGGAAAATACAGGAAAGGAAATATATTTGGGTTAGGGTGAGGGGGAAAAGAAGAAATGGCTCAACAGCATGACTGATCAGCCTTAACCAAGAATGCTAATGGCTTCTGCTGCTTTGTGTCTAAAGCTCAGCACAGTTTGGAAAAGGCTCTGGCACCAAATTTCCTCCTTGGTTTTTAAAAGTGGAAATATTGGCAATATGGTGCTAAATTAACATAAACACTGGTACTGTTTTAATGGTGCAATTCCTATTCCATAAAGAGAAATCAACAAAGACAACTGCTTACTTTTCTTCCCAGTATAAATCATGCACACAGAAAATCTACACAGTTCTACCACCACTGCTATCTGCTTCAATTCATACAGACTATAAAAAGTTTTAATCAAGTTGATGGGCACAAAGACCTTCACTTTCTCATTTTTATTTGAGCTTAACAGCCTCTCTATTCTACGTTTATCATCTGTTTGCCCAACATGCTTTACCTAGAAGAACTCCTTCCATGCACTGTTTCCAGGCAGACCTGCTAGCAAATCCTTACTTTGGGCACTGTTATCACTTAAAATAGATATTTTAGTTATTAATTAACTGGAAAATTAACTCCAAATACACAAAGAGTTTTCCTGAGAAGTGAAGAAAGGGTTCACTGGGCTATTTTGGGGGTGGTGGTGGGGTGGTGTTGGTGTGTGTTTTACAAACTGGGATAGATAAAGAGTTTTCTTGAGAATTGAATAAAGGGTTCACTGGGCTATCAGGGAGGGCGTTGTGTGCTCGCGCCTTTTTTTATGGCTACTTAATAAAATCTTGAGGATTGGGTTATAATGGAAGTGCTTATACATCCTTAACTATGGCATGGCAAATGGTGCCACTGTCATTAAGAGTGCATTGTTGTTTGTTTTATGCTAATCTTCCTTCAGCCCGACAGACTGTCACCTGCATGGGGGGTAACTTTCAGCACTATATTAGCCCATATGGCACAAGCTAAATTGTATCTAAGCTATGGGCTAATTATGGATGAGTTAATAAAACCACGCGATGTCAGTCTGGCCACTTCTTCTGGTCCTCTGCCGACCCCCCCAAGTGAGTTATTGCCTGTGATGTTCTCTTAAACTATTTTCATTTTTGTTCTTGGCAATTGCTGCCAAGTTTTATGGTAAAGACACTTTAATCCTTCTCCTTTCTCAATCCTGTGCAAGGCTGGATCAAAACAATTTCTCTCCACTTTTTCCATGCCATAACTTTCCCTTGTTCATCAAAAGGGTGGTGCAGCCTACCAAATACTAAATGCACCACGTTAGGTTTCCTGGAAACCTGTTTGATGGAACAAACAGATTGTCCTGTTTTCAGGGAGTAAAAAAAAAAATGGATCATCCTCCTTAAGTGTAGGATCAAAGAGATGGGCATTTCTTCCATTAAATGCACATTCAGGTAACAGAAAACCATAGGAAAGATAGTAGAGAGTCTTTTCACGTGTTTAAGGTCAAGCACATGCTTAAGTGCATTTTTGGACAAAAGCCCAGCTTCTCTCTCTTCTGGCAGGAAAGGAGGGAGGATGAGGGTACCTCACAAGTGCTAATGTTCCCACATCACTCCGTCTGCTCTGCTTTGTCCCCACTTGTGCTTTTCAGTTGTCAGCCCGGCAGCTGTGAGCGTGCTGGCTCCTCAGCATACTTTGCTTCTCCAAATGCTGTACAGCAATCACTGGTAAAACACAGAGCTGCAGTAGGGAGGATCAAACTTTGGAGCGACTAGAAATAAACTGGAGGAAAGCCTTGTTAGGTACTGAGAAAGGAAAACAAAAAGGATAATGTGAAGTGAACTGGACTTCGGTAATAGGAAAAGAATAATGGAGAAAAAGGTAAGTGAAAGTTGTTCACTTCTGTGCCTCCGCAGTATCTGTTTCCTGATCATCAGCCTGAGGCAGCAGGCACAGACCAAGCCCATTTGCAAAAATAAAAAATAGAATTACTCTAAAGGCTACTCAAATTTTAATTATGCAAAACTCAGAGAAGAAATTAAAAAAAAAAAACAACAAAAAAAAAACAAACCACAAAACCCATGACATTAAGGAATATATTTGTTAGACCTGGCAATGGATTGCTTTCCCATGCATAACAGCGTGCAAGGACCTAGCAGCACAGGTCGCACATGTCCAGGTACCCCTGAGCTCGTTGTACTGGCCACCTTCAATCCAACACTTAGAAGAGACTCAACATACTTATTTGCTCAGGCAATTCCCAGGCACAAGTCTAGGGGGCTTTCAGGATTTTGTTTTTCTGCATTCAGTCCAGCTGAGTTACCCATGGAGAATGACAATGAAAAGGACCAAGCACAAAACTTAGAATCATAGAATCATAGAATGGTTTAGGTTGGAAGGGACCTCAAGGATCATCCAGCTCCAACCCCCTGCCATAGGCAGGGACACCTCCCACTAGAGCAGGCTGCTCAAGGCCCCATCCAGCCTGGCCTTAAACACCTCCAGGGAGGAAGCATCCACAACCTCCCTGGGCAACCTGTGCCAGTGTCTTACCACCCTCACTGTAAAGAACTTCCTCCTAACATCCAGTCTAAATCTCCCCTCTTCCAGCTTAAACCCATTCCCCCTCGTCCTAACATTACTAGACCGCGTAAAGAGTCCCTCCCCAGCTTTCCTGTAGGCTCCCTTCTGAAGACAAGGACAGGAATTGAGAACTGTGATTTTAGATGTGGTAGTAGATATGCGACACTCCCAGATTTTGGCCCTAGCTGTTTTCAGAGAATCTTCATATCTCCCTGTGAGCAAAAGTCTGAATTATACTAACAATATTTAGTAAAAACTTGCATTAAAACAAAAACCACAAAAGGATGAACTTCTGGGGATCAGCAACATCCCTGCAGTCCAAGCAATCTCATTTATAGGTAATGTGGCACACCTCCAAAAGGAAATACCACAAGGTTGTTGTGCTTCAGAGCTATTACTTCCACGTTACAACTTCATACCACTCTCAGTACAAGTATGCTCTCTATTTCACAGTATCACACAGTCTCACAGTATCACCAAGGTTGGAAGAGACCTCACAGATCATCAAGTCCAACCCTTTACCACAGAGCTCAAGGCTAGACCATGGCACCAAGTGCCACGTCCAATCCTGCCTTGAACAGCTCCAGGGACGGCGACTCCACCACCTCCCTGGGCAGCCCATTCCAGTAGCCAATGACTCTCTCAGTGAAGAACTTTCTCCTCACCTCAAGCCTAAACTTCCCCTGGCGCAGCCTGAGGCTGTGTCCTCTCGTTCTGGCGCTGGCCACCTGAGAGAAGAGAGCAACCTCCCCCTGGCCACAACCACCCCTCAGGTAGTTGTAGACAGCAATAAGGTCTCCCCTGAGCCTCCTCTTCTCCAGGCTAAACAATCCCAGCTCCCTCAGCCTCTCCTCGTAGGGCTGTGCTCGAGGCCTCTCACCAGCCTCGTTGCCCTTCTCTGGACACGCTCAAGCATCTCAATGTCCCTTCTAAACTGGGGGGCCCAGAACTGAACACAGTACTCAAGGTGTGGTCTAACCAGTGCAGAGTACAGGGGCAGAATGACCTCCCTGCTCCTGCTGGCCACACCATTCCTGATGCAGGCCAGGATGCCACTGGCTCTCTTGGCCACCTGGGCACACTGCTGGCTCATGTTCAGGCGGGTATCAATCAGCACCCCCAGATCCCTCTCTGTCTGGCTGCTCTCCAGCCACTCCAACCCCAGCCTGTATCTCTGCATAGGGTTGTTGTGGCCAAAGTGCAGCACCCTGCACTTGGAGCTATTGAATGCCATCCCCTTGGACTCTGCCCATCTGTCCAGGCGGTCAAGGTCCCGCTGCAGAGCCCTTCTGCCCTCCAGCCCAGCCACATCTGCCCCCAGCTTAGTGTCATCTGCAAACTTGCTGATGACTGACTCCATGCCCTCATCCAGATCATCTATGAAGGTGTTAAAGAGGATGGGGCCCAGCACTGATCCCTGAGGGACACCACTAGTGACCAGCCGCCAGCTGGATGTGGCACCATTCACCACCACTCTCTGGACTCGGCCCTCCAGCCAGTTCCTCACCCAGCACAGAGTGTTACCATCCAAGCCGCGGACTGACAGCTTAGCCAGCAGTTTGCTGTGGGGAACAATTTCTTGTGAGGAACAATGCCATATGTCATGCCATACCTTAGTAAATAAAGTCACTGGTCAAGCTGCTTTTGAAGCTGTTGTATGGAAAGAAACATTTCATATGGGGCTGGATTTGGCTTTCCAGTTCCAGTTTTTTTCTCTCTCCTTATTTTTTTCCTCTTTTCCTTCTGGTTTTCTCCTCTCAGTTTATAGACAGCCTGTTTATCTACTCAGCCCCACAGCACTGAAAGACCTCTTCCCACTCACTGAGTCACCCTTGGAAATTTGTTATTGCCTTAAAAGTCAAGTTCAAACCTAATCACCACTTGGATAGTACAGGGAGACAAAGGCTAATTGCCTCGTTGTTATCCAAGTTATTTAGACCCTTATTGAAGAAAAAAATCTCCCCTCAACTCTTCCCTTGTATGAATGAACCTGCTGGTCTGAAATTGGCTTGAGTTAGATAGTGGTTGGACTTGATCTTAAAGGTCTTTTCCAACCAAAACAATTCTCTTATTCTGTGAATCTGTGGAACTGCAACTAAGTTTTCTCACTAAAAGATTAACTTAAAGTCAAACATCCAACAATTCTGGGAAATCTCGTGGTTCACATTACACAGTCAGAAGTGATTACAACAGCACTTTCTGGTCTTGATGGATCTTATATGTCTATGATTCTGTGAAATTATTGAATAGACTACTTAAGTTAAAATAAGAGAAGACTGGATGAGGCACTTAGTGCCATGGTCTAGTTGACTGGATAGGGCTGGGTGCTAGGTTGAACTGGATGATCTTGGAGGTCTCTTCCAACCTGGTTGATTCTATTCTATTCTATTAAAGCCTAATTCAATCTTCAAAACTGAACTAGTGTTTCTTACCTCATTTTTTTCTATAACACCAAGGAATTTTACTTCTTTATTTTCTTTCTGTTGTAGGAACACTAACACAGAATTTATTGGGTTGTGACTCTCTTTCAAATACCAGGACCTTCTAGAAAGGGGTGTTCAGGTCTTCAATATTGTAACACATGTTCAATCTCTTCTTAGGTGATTGAGGTAATTTGCTAGCAAAACAACCCACAGGTAGTGCTTTCCAGCAATCTGAGGACTAAAGAAAGCCAGGAAAGACAACCAGCAGCATCTTCAGTAAGTGGAAATTTGTGGCGTGCAAAAAAACCTTTATTCCAGAGGACGCACAGGGGCAAATCATAGACTCACAGAATGATTTAGCTTAGAAGACATTAAAAATCACCTGTTTCGAATCCTCCTGCCATGGGCAGGGATACCTTTCACTAGACCAGGTTGCTCAAGGCCCTGTCCAACCTGTCCTTTAACACTTCCAGAACAGGAACATCCACAGCTTTTCTGGGCTACATTTTGCAGTGTCTGACCACCCTCACTGTAAAGAATGTCTTCTTAATATCCAGTCTAAATCTCCCCTCTTCCAGCGTGAAGCCATTCTCTTTCTTCCTAACACTATAAACCCTCGTAAGAAGTTCCTCCCCGGGCAGAAGATACTGAGAGTTTGTGTCTGCTTCAATTACATTCCTGCATGTGCTAGTTTGAAGCTAGCTAGAATGTGCTGGTGAGAAGAATTAGATCATAGGCTGAGAAATTAAAACAATGGTGAGGTCTACTTCCCTCACAGTCTTGCTGGGATGTGTAAAGAAGAAAAGGAAAACAAAAGATAAAGTCACTTTACTCTGCACTTTGCTTGGGCACTTCATGCTGGTCTGTTCTTTCAGCTCTTTGCCTGCTGGGGAGCAGAGGCTGCTGGCTGAACTCCATCTTGCTTTCTAACCTCACCCTCCATTTGCTTTTGTGGCTGATTCACCTTTGCTTCTTAATCCTCTTGGCCGAACCTCCATTCTTCCTTAGGACTGGGGTAAGGTTGAGAGGGGTAGGGGGAAGGTGAGGGGTGGTTGAGAGCCCCTCCTGGGGACTTAGGTTTCTGGGAGGGCTGTTGTGTTTCTGTATTACTTTTACCTTGTCTATTTCTGTCTATAACTGTATCTACTGTAAATATCTGCTTGTGCATTGTGCCAGCTGTAAATATAAGCTTCATTCAAATTTCCAGAGCAGGCTAAGTCTAGTCTGGGTGATTTCTAAAGTGGGGGGGGGAGGGGGGAACACCCAAACCATCACACTGCACAAGCTTTTCTTTTAGCAAACTCTTTGAGAATGACCAGCCAGGCACTGTGACCTGTCAGGCTTTATAATGCAAAAATAATTTAGTACAACTTCCCTTCCAGTCTTTTTTCTTACGAATTACACCTCAGGTTGCTTCCTCCTTGGTAGTCATTCCTCTTCTGTACCACCTTACGTTTGAAGAGATCTAAAGATTAGAGCACTTAACGGCACACAGTGCTCGCTATACAAATTATTGATTGCTTGGGTTTAGACCGTTTCTCTCACCGTCTCCTGTAGTGAATTGAGAATGGAATACAGCTGATAATATGTGCCCTTTCCTCAAGTTCAACCACCAAAACACTTGGGTTACAATCTCACAGGATGTTTCTATCATTATCTCGCTCCCACTAACCAGGAGCGCTCAGGTTTTAAGAAGCAGAACAAGCACTTGCTGACAGTCTGAGCCACTAATTATTTTTTTCCTATGATAGCTGCATATATGAATACTCTAGCAGAATCTGGATTATATATTTTCTATATTTATTTCCACGTTTCTTTTGTCAGAATATAAAGCCAGAGCCTAGCTACGAAGTTAGGATGCATCTGTGAACTTTCCCAACCTTGCCATTGTTCAGAATTCTATTTATAGAAGACTTGTCAATACACTAAAATTGAGCTTACACAACAAAACTCCTCTTTTTGCAGGTGTTTTGAAAGAACAGAGGGGAAAGCCTGCTACACTGTGGTCTGAGGAAGTTGTTTGGCTCTTATTTGCACAAAGGATCTCTCATAGTGCCTTTGGAGAAGAAAAGCTGTCACAAGCTGTTATGGAGGCAGGGAATTAATGTGGCCGAGTCAGGAATTTATAGAAAAATAGAGTGATTTTATTTTCCCAAAAACCTGCCCCCAAAACTAGATACAGAAATTAATTTAGTTTTAATTAGCAGGTTCAGTTGGTTGAGAAGATCTACACGGATACCATAGGTAGACTTGGCTATTTTGGAAGTCAGAATTTGGAAAAGGCTTAAGCTATTAAATATAGCATCCCCCACTATCAATATAAGGCTGAGCCAAAGTTACTCACAGATGAGTCAGGCTGGCTGTATAGAAGGGCGGTCCAGATGCTTGTCCCTTCTGGTCTTTCAGAAGCCTCCGAGGGTCGTTAAGAGCTATAAAGCTGCATAAAGGGGGTGCTTAAGGTGGAAGCTGTCCTTCGGAGCTTGTCATTGGAGCGTCAGGAGCTCCTTCTGCAGAAGTTATCCAAGTGTAGGAGAACTCCAAGGCGGGAACGAACTCTAAGGCAGAAACCCCAAGGGGGGCAGTCTCCTCAATATTTAGAATCATAGAATGGTTTAGGTTGGAAGGGACCTCAAGGATCATCCAGCTCCAACCCCCTGCCATAGGCAGAGACACCTCCCACTAGAGCAGGTTGCTCAAGGCCTCATCCAGCCTGGCCTTAAACGCCTCCAGGGAGGAAGCATCCACAGCCTCCCTGGACAACCTGTGCCAGTGTCTTACCACCCTCACTGTAAAGAACTTCTTCCTAACATCCAGTCTAAATCTCCCCTCTTCCAGTTTAAACCCATTCCCCCTCGTCCTGACATTCCCAGACCTTGTCAATAGTCCCTCCCCAGCCTTCCTGTAGGCTCCCTTCAGATACTGGAAAGCCACTCTAAGGTCTCCTCAAAGCCTTCTCTTCTCCAGGCTGCAGAGCCCCAACTCTCTCAGCCTGTCCTCATAGCAGAGGTGCTCCATCCGTCTGATCATCTTCATGGCTCTCCTCTGGACTCGCTCCAGCAGTTCCATGTCCTTCTTTATTTTATTTATTTATACCCTTCCTAGACAAAGGGCCAAGTTACCACTGCCTGGGCACGAAGGCCACAGCCAATCCCCAGCCCGATTCCAGCGCGGGCCCTGCACGGGGCACCCCTCATGCCAGAAGGGCCCCTTGTTCCCCCTCTTCAGGCCTGCAGGGCAGGGGGAGAACAGGTCTTTTCATGCCTTTTTCTCTCCCATTCAAACCACAAAGGGAGAGGAATGTTTGGGGTATACAGGACTCCAGGATACAAGTGGAAGCAAAACCAGTATGGAAGGAACCTGTATTATCCTAAAACCAAGCTTATCATAGAATAATAGAATTGTTCAGGTCAGAAAAGACTTTGAAGATCATTGAGTCAAACCATTAACCCAACACTTCCAAGTCTTGTGCTAAACCATGTCCCTCAGCACCACACATCTTTTAAATGCCTCCAAGGATCAATGATTCAGCCACTTCTCTGGGCAGCCCATTCCATAGTTTGAAAACCCTTTCAGTGAAGATTTTTTTTCCAAAAGCTCGACCTAAACCTGCCCTGGTACAGCTTGAGGTCGTTTGCTCCTGTCCTGCTACTTCTTATTTGGAAGAAGAGATCAGCATCCCTGCTGCTACAACCTCCTTTCAGGTAATGAGGCTGCTGATTCTAGACAAAAGCAGAAATTTTCTAGCACATGACCACTAGCCTCTGGGGTCTGGGAACTCCAAACAGCCAGCAGCTGTCTCCTGTGCTTCTTCATACTCTTGAGTAGCCCTGTGGGACACTGTGCATCTGCCCAGCCTTCCCCTCCATCATCTTTGGGGCCAGTTTTAACAACAGCAAAACAGCGCAGCATAGCATCTCATACAAAAGAATGAAACCTTCCTGTGAACAGCCCACACAGCTCTTCATTCATACTTCCTCCTTCTTCCTAGGAGCTTGCTCTGAAGCACATTAGACCTGATGTCTCATCAGGTCAAAGCTTTTTACCATTAGCCCCCCAGCAACAGGCCAGGGGAAAGCAGTACCGTTCTATTTGGAGGACCTTACCAGTTGCACTAATGAGTTTAGCTCACTGTGCTCACCTCTTTGGTCACTGGATCGTAAGGCATCCAGCCTATCTTTCCCCAGCTACTCCTTGTGTCTTGGTTCTAATTTAAATTCCCCAGAGACTCAAATATCGTAGATAGAACCAATAACAATGTATAGGATGCCCTTCACTCTTCCCCCTTCTTTCCCAAAAGAAAAGGAATTAGATGGAAAGAGAGGAAAGGTAAGCACACACCCCCAAAAATATCTCAATCCGATTTGGTAGTTAAAAGAAGAAAAGTTGAACAATAAATAAGAGGTATGTGAGGTAGGGAAGTTACAAAGGTATAGGGAAGGGAAAAACAAGATACAAAATATCTAAGTACAACCAGATTTGATGGCAATGGTTTGTCCACCTTGTGGGTGATGGCCACATGGTAAAACAAAATAGCAGCAGGAAGAATGGACGGAGGTTGCTGGCAAGCAGGAGGCAGAGGGAGAGAGAGGAATGGGAAGTCCCCCTGCTTTTATGGATCTTAAACAGGAAGTGGGAGTGGGCCAAGACCACCTGGGGTTAGGTTCAAGACCACTCCTCCAGGTGGGTTAACTCTTTACACCTTGCTACCAGTGTTTGCTTGCAAATGCCAGTAGAATATTTGATTTATTGGTCCTATCCTTCTTTGATCAAGGTTGTAGCACTGAGCTGAAAGGCTATTTTCAGCCAGCTGTTTTCACCCACTACTCTGCCTGTATATCCCACAAGCTCAAGCAAAGCAGATAATACAATCATCATTGCCTCTGAAAGAAAATCACAGAATGGTTTGTGTTGGAAGGGACCTTTGAAGCTTATCTAGTCCAACCCAACTGCAGTCAGCAGGAGCACCTTCCATTAGAGTAGGTTGCACACAGCCTTGTCCAAACTGACTTGGAATGTCAATGGTATGGTCTGCTCCCTAGGAAGATACAAAAACCTCCCTGACTGAGGCTGGAAACCTTTGGGCCACAAGCCAGGCATGATGGGGAGAAACAGCAGGGGAGAGGTTGGGCTGTACTTGTGGCTTTTCCCACACCTTTGCCATGGCTTGAAGCTGAATAAAGGCACTTAAAATTTCTGTGGCCATGTGCTACAAGTACCACATCTCCAAGCTCTACAAAGCACAAAAGAGCTGGTTGATCATGCTTTGTCTCAGTTTATCACCTGAGCACAGGGAAGCATGGAGCAGGAGGTGCTATATCTGTCAGCACTGATAGAAAGATGTCTTTGGTAAGGAAAATGATAGAGAGAGCAGAATAACCACAGAATCCTTTGGGTTGTGAGAAGACCTTAAAGCTCTGGATGTTAGGAGGAAGTTCTTCACAGAGAGAGTGATTTACCATTGGAATGGGCTGCCCAGGGAAGTGGTGAAGTCACCGTCCCTGGGGGTGTTCAAGCCTGATGAGGCACTTAGTGCCATGGTCTAGTTGAGTGGATAGGGCTGGGTGCTAGGTTGGACTGGATGAACTTGGAGGTCTCTTCCAACCTGGTTGATTCTATGATCATTAAGTTCAAACATTAACCAAATACTGCTGAGTCCACCCTAAACCATGTCACTCAGCACCACATCAACACAGCTTGGCAATTCCTCCAGGGGACCTGACGATTCCACCACTTCTCTTGGCAGCCTATTCCAATGCTTGACCACAGATCAAGAAAAAGCCATGGATAAATGAAGAGTCAGAGAGGTGATAACATGAGCTTAAGATTGTGTACAGCACACAACTTCCCAGCAGTGTGAAGCATCTACGTATTTACATAAGAGAAAAGTCCCTTTTTATAGTGCAAAATTCAATCATTTGCTATTCAGCAGCTGGATACTGTAAAAATCATTCTTCACATATCTCATATTAACTCAGGGTAAGATGATACACCTGAGCTTTTTCCAGCACTCGGCGTTGAGTATATATAGACTGCTCAACTTGGAAAGGTCACTCGTGCTGTACACAGGAACCTGACCACAGTAATCTGTAAAGAGCAGATATCATTCCCCTTGTTTGTCAAGACTTTAGGAATGTAAACAGCAGCACTTGGGCTCTTTCTCTGGGATGTATCAAGTTCGTCGGGCGTTGTGTGGGAAGTTTACAAATGTAAGACTTTGCAGTTGGTTTTGGCAAGTCTAGCCATAATCTTCAGTGAAATCAAAACACAGCAAAGATCACACTCCACATTTCTAAGACCTAATTTTATTAAAAAGCTTTCACTGGGAAGGGATAGTTTCAAGATATCTCTTCCCCCTCACCCCTGCCCGCTTCTTCCTTTGCATACAGACATAAACATTTACCAGAACCAAACTCATTATTGATTTTCTTCTATCCCTTGTGCGACTCTAAAGTCCTGAGAGGTGAACAGATGAGGTTAAGGTTAAGAAAGTTATGCACAGCAGCTGTTAACCTGATGGCTAAGGAAGATAAACTCTGTGTTCATTTAGGTGAACTCTTCTATCAAATTACCTATTCCTGCTGGATTTGGTACTGAGTGTTCCCACTTTTAAGAGAAGAGTTTGCTAGTGCATCTTCAAATGTTTCTTCACTAGATTTAAGTCAAATACACATTATATATATATATATATGAAAAAAAAAAAAAAAAAGAGAACAGTTTCTTGAAGTTAAGGCCATCTGTTTGGACAAGGTGACCTGGAGTGACCAAAAGACAGAGTAAAGCAAAACCACAAGAAAAAAAAATCATGTTTGATGCTGTGAAACATCTCTGATTTTCTTCCACTGTAAAAATTCAGATGCTGATACTGACTGTCTCTTTTACAAGCTCATTGAAGTAACAGGCTTAGTGGAAAGTTTACCCACAAGTCAGATCTTGACAGGGATTGCAGAATAATACAATCAGAGAATGGTTTGTGTTGGAAGAGACTTCTACAGGTCATCTAATCCAACTCTGCATGCAGTCAGCAGGGACATCTGCAACTCGAGCTGGTTGCTCAGAGCCCCAGACAACTTGACCTGGAATGTTTCCAGAGATGGGGCATCCACCCCCTCTCTGGGAAACCTGGGACGTTGTCTCACCACCCTCACCATAAAGCATTTATTCCTTCTCTCTCTAGTCTAAAGCTCCCTCTTTTAAACCCATCATCCCCTGTCCTGTCACAATAAGCCCTGCTAAAAAGTCTGTCCCCATCTTTCTGATCAGCCCCTTTAAGTACTAAAAGGTCAAAACTAGGTTTCACTGGAGTCTTGTCTTCTCCAGGTTGAAAGCTCATAGAAATTGTGTCAGTATTCAAGAGAGATGTTGAGGTGCTGGAAGGTGTCCAGAGAAGGGCAACAAGGCTGGTGAGGGGCCTGGAACACAAACCCTGTGAGGAGAGGCTGAGGGAGCTGGGGGTGTGCAGCCTGGCGAAGAGGAGGCTCAGGGCAGACCTCATTGCTGTCTACAACTACCTGAAGGGAGGTTGTAGCCAGGTGGGGGTTGGTCTCTTCTCCCAGGCAACCAGCAACAGGACAAGGGGACACAGCCTCAAGTTGTGCTGGGGGGAAGTCTAGGCTGGATGTTAGGAGGAAGTTGTTGCCAGAGAGAGTGATTGGCATTGGAATGGGCTGCCCAGGGAGGTGGTGGAGTCTCCGTCCCTGGAGGTGTTCAAGAAAAGCCTGGATGAGGCACTTAGTGCCATGGTCTGGTTGACTGGCTAGGGCTGGGTGCTAGGTTGGAGTGGATGATCTTGGAGGTCTCTTCCAACCTGGTTGATTCTATTCTATTCTACTCTATTCTATTCTATTCTATTCTATCAGGGGCACCAGCGAAACCACAGGGCAAGTAATACAGTTGGGTGGTCTCATGCTAATCACTGACACATTCCTTTCACAGATTTGGATGAATCTCAGTCTAACAGTGACTTTTTTGTGATGTTCCACATTAAACAAACACATCTTTGAAAGGCAAGACTTGGAAATCAATGTAGTATTTACTGTAGCTCTGTACAACACATTGTGCTGATTTCAGTGACGTTATTTCCATACTAAAACCAGTTATGATGGAAAGGCAACAAATACTCTACTTTTCTTCAAATTAAACCTAAGAAGTGTTGCAATATAAAATGCTAAGCAAGCTCACTCCTTTCAACAAAGACTTTTGTTTTCCATTTGCCTTAAAAAAAAGGCAATGCTTTGCTTAGCAGTTTCTCTATTTTATTTATTTGCACCAAATCCAGATCACTTCCTCCCCTAGGTAAAGATTTTTTCATTTTTTAAAGACAAGAAGTGCCTGAAGAGTTTTCTTTTCCATAGTTTGGTTTAATTGCCATAAGCTGAAAAACACTCAAGGTTTTACTTGCATAAAACTGAATTAAAGAATGAGCTCCACGTAACCACTTTTCTTTCGTGGAAGACTCTGGAACACTGTGGAAGCCAAAGGTAGCTTTTATTGATTTTATCCTTGGGAAATCAAAACATACTGAGGAAGGATAAATTTTGTATCATTAATGTTGCAAGGTTGGTAGTCATCTTTCAAGGGCTTTTGTATTTATAGGGTGGTTTTTTTTTTCCCCCTTTTCCAGTCTAGGTTGGTTTATTATCTTATTTTTCTCTACAGATATTTGCCTGGCCAGAAAACTAGGTATTAATAAAAATGAACTTCAGAGATTGAATTTTAACCTCGTCAGAAGCTAGCAGAGAGCCTGCTTGCCACTTCAGCCCTACTTTGCTCTCCAAATAAATCAGGATAAAATATTTGCAACATAAAGCAAAAGGATCCAGGCATCAGGAACCATTTAACAACTGCTGGTGGAGAAGTCAAATTCTCCTCTCTGAGGCACACAGTTTTTTTCCTATTTTTTCCCCCTAGCTCCAGTCTGGCCACTGCATGCATCCACCGCTTCCAGGAGTAGGTGCTAACCTTCTTGTGATGGAGAAATTGCCCTTATCGGTTGAAACAGCTACTCAGATTTCTCTCCAAACCCTAAGTCCCAGAGCAAGGAATCTGGGGTAGCAATCCAGAGAGAACTGGGTAGTTTCTAACAAAGACTTCGTTGCTTTCCACAGCTACCTGAAAGGGGCTTGTAAGGAGAGTCAGTCTCTCCTCCTCAGTTTCAGGTGAAAGAATGAGAGGAAATGGCTGAAATTGTGCCAGGGGAGGTTTAGATTGCTGTGCTAGATTGAAGCTAGCTAGAATGTTTAGGTGAGAAGAACTAGATCATAGGCTGTGAAAGGGAAACAATGGTGATGTCTACTTCACTCATAGGCTTGCTGAGATGTATAAGAACAAGAATATAAACATAGATAAGGCATTCGGGCACTGCCTGGGCTTTGTGCTGCATTTCTCTCTAACTTCACCTACCATCTCCCTGATTAATCCACTTTGCTTCCTAACCCCCCTGGCTGACCCTCCATCTCTTCCTTGGGATACAAGGCAACATCTGGGGTAAGGTGGAGGGGTGGGAGAAGGTGAAAGGGCGGCTGGGAGCCCCTCCTGGGGACTCAGGTTTCTGGGAGGGCTGTTGTGTTTCTGTATTCCCTTTTACCTTGTCTATGTCTGTCTATAACTGTATGTACTGTAAATATCTGCTTGTATGTTGTGCTAAGCTGTAAATAATAAGCTTCATTCAATTTCCAGAGCCAGCTGAGTCTAGTCTGGGTGATTTCCAAAAGGGGGGGGGCAGGGAACACCCAAATCACCACAGTCTATTAGTATCATAAGCAGTAGAAGGAAAGTAGAGAAAATACAGTTTGTCAATAGAAAAGGAAAAGATTTAGAGTGAATGTCTTGTAATCAGACATAGAAATCGTCTGCAGGCTTGTAATTAGGAGTTTAACAACATGATTTTTTCAGGGAAAACACTGACTACAGATGTTTTGTATAAGTACTTCACAGGATCACAGGGTATTAGGGATTGGAAGGGACCCAAAGAGATCATCGAGTCCAACCCTCTGCCAGAGCAGGACAATTCTATCGAACACAGATCACAGAGGAACTCATCCAGACAGGCCTGGAAAGTCTCCAGAGAAGGAGACTCCACAACCTCTCTGGGGAGACTGTTCCAGTGCTCTGTGACCCTCACAGTAAAGAAGTTCCCCCTTGTGTTGAGGCAGAACCTCTTTTGCTGCAACTTACACCCATTGCTCCTTGTCCTATCACAAGGAGCAAGTGAGCAGAGCCTGTCCCTCCCCTCCTGGCAGCCTTCAGATACTTATAAACATTTATCAAATCCCTTCTAAGTCTTCTCTTCTCCAGACTAAAAAGCCCCAGGTCCCTCAGCCTCTCCTCACCAGCCATGCCCTTCTGCCCTCTAATCACCCTCATTGCCCTCTGCTGGACCCTCTCCAGCAGATCCCTGGCCCTCTTCAACTGGGGAGCCCAAAACTGAACACAGTATTCAAGATGAGGTCTCACCAGGGCAGAGTAGAGGGG